>PYUH01003972.1:907826-948941 GCA_016808085.1 Suaeda aralocaspica | reverse complement strand
CCCACCCCCCCCACCCCCCCCCCCACCCCGCCACACACACACACACCAGTTGCTTTGTTCGTTAACTGATATTTAAATGTTACAAGCTGCACAATCTTGGTTTTTTTAACCTTACTTTTTGTTAATTGACTCTCGACAAACTGCCTTTGGTATAACTAAGTCCACAACTCAGCAGGTATACAGTTTTGTGTGCATACACACCTTATCGTAACCATCCTGATTGTGTTTCGTCCTTCAAGAAAATCCATCTTTTTGAGGCTTGAATCGTACTTTGAGTTGATTGGTTTGTATGGTCATCCCAATTCCCATGGTGAAGTTTTGATACAAGTCCTCTCCAACTCTATCTTCTCTGTGTCATTTCTAATGATTAGTCCTTCGTTGCTTTGATTTGAAGCTTTTGAATGAATTTATTTAAGTCATAGGACGCTCGGTCTTTCAGTCATGTACCTAGCTCATTTGATTTGATTCAAAATTGGGAGAAGGATGAAATGTCTTGTTGCTCACGGGATGCTGTCTTTTATTTTATTCTATTGATTGGTTTCGTGTCTTCTTATGTTAGGGGAGGGTTTAATTTTTATAACAGTTAAAATTGTTCTTTGCTCTATAAGCTAATGAGGTGAAATGATTTTGATGGCTGATTAATAATCTGTTGAGTGCAAGTCGAACAATTAGGAAACTGTTGTATCTTTGTAGTTTGAAATGAGCACTAGCTAATGCTTAAAAGCTTATAATGTTCCCTCTTGAACATGAGAGTGGTTTTTCAATGGGGGAGGGGGATAGAGGAACTTGAATTCCCAGGATTTTTTTATTTCAATTAGGGCTCTAATAGGTCTCTGGGTTCTCAGACCAACAAGGTATTCCTGTTCTAAAACTCTACCTTAAACCCCTTTACACAGTAATGATCAGTTTATTCATATCCAAGCCACTGAGAATCCTTCCCACTCTACCTATGATACAAAGGAAAAGAAGATCTCCCTTGTGCTCTTTTCATGCCCCTTTCTCAAGCCAGTAAGCTCCCTATCTCAATGATTAATCATCATTACAAGGTTTACAACACACCACTACTTAGTTGCCTTTGAAAGTTTTTACAACATGGAAGATTTGCTGGCAGTATGGAAATAAGACAGCAACAAAAACAGTATGAGAAGTTAAATATTGAAAAAAGGACAAGGAATTGGTGCAAGTCTGCAATTCTTGTGGTAATTTTAACATTGATACATGACCGGGAGGAAAAATCATCCAGTCTGAATTCTACTTATTTGCGTGCTCAACGATAATATATTCTCATATCTATCACGGGGAGACATTTCAAGAATGTTTACAGCAATAGCACCCTTTGTAACTATGAAACCATATCACGGCCTATTTGTCAGCACATTGGTGTTAATACGACCTGCTATAGTTTGGTGTTAAATAAGGGTCAGAATATCAGCTACATCAATTTGGAGACACACAAATGTCCTTACAAACCAGATATTAGAGAGATGGAAAGCACAAATGGAAAGGCTACAAAGAAACACTAAGAATAAAGGTTTTCCAGGCCTCTGGTTGCAGGAAAATCACTAAATAGTCACCAGAAGATATGATCTAGAGGCAAGAAAATTTGGGGCTATTGTCAGGCAAGCAGAGGCAAGTCCATTGTGATGGCTGGAACTGAAGTTGTCTTCTTCTAAAGTGCATCTACTGAGGTTACCTTCTCTGCCAGTAGCTGGCCATATGTTTGGCTCGATGCTTTTCTCTCCCCTTACATTGCAGCTCATGGAAAAGCTCATTCTCCTTTTCCCCATTCCTCCTTTTCTCTCTCACATGCTTGGGATAAACGTGAAAATAAAAGGTTTCCAGATTCGAAATGTATGGGATAGTTAAGGCCCACAGCTTTTTGTCTTCTATTGCACTAGAATGAACTAACCCATACTTCAACAAAAATTATTTACTTAATCTCTCCAACAAACAACAAAAGCCATTAGCACACCAAGGGCAGTAAGACGGTAAGACCACAAAGTAAATAAAAAATAACAGAAGAGAAATAATCTCTCACATCATTGCAAGTAGAAGTGCATATTACAAATTTGGCCATGAAGACAGAATGGTGCAAGCAATGAGTTGACATACCATCACATCAAATTGTTCAGGCTTGGAGACGAGTTGCATGCAGCAATTGTCCACAATAATCTCATTATACTTGATTCCAGGGTACTTGCTAGCAACTTTTCGACATGATTCTAAGAAAAGACCATCTGCAAGCTTCATGATGTTAGCTTTGTGAACAGCTGTCACTGTCTTTCTATTGTTGAGGTATGCATACTCAAATGCATATTTTGCAATGCGCTCTGAGCAAAACTTTGTTATCACCTAGCAAAGATGTGAAGTGAGTTCGAAAAAACAAATGAATAAAAAAATTATAAAAAAAAAAAAAAAGATAGAGCCTGGCTGCCTGCAGGAGCAGTTGTCAAAAATGATCTCATAATACCAGCAGGAATTAATTTGGAAAAAATAATAGTACACATGAGAAATGAAAGGTTTACTACATTCCTACATATACTTTACACTAGACACTAATGTGCCTTGCTGCCTGTGCAACGTGTATAAAATTCCACAACCCCACCCAAGAAAGAAAGCAATTTAACAAGTAAAATATGGCTGCATGGCCTGCACTTCATTGATTTAATACCAAAGCATTCGATTGGTAGCAGAATTTACTACTATTATGCCCAGCTACATGTTTCCGTGCTTCATGGCGGCTGCCCAATCTGTACTATTATAAATCAATCACTTAAACTCAACATGATGATTAGACTAGCAGATTCAACAAAACGAACATGACAACTATTCTCCACCTCCACCCCAAAATAGCAAGTAATGTAATTAACAAAACAATGCAATATTTACCCTAAGCTACTTATGGCTCCCTCACTAAGTCACTAACTGAAGCAAATCAACATCTAATTACATCACTTAAGCGCCAATTCTTGTACCAAGATATTCTAGTCACTACGGTCAAAGAATTCAACATTGAACTTTTTGCTCTCGTTTTTTATTTCCTTTCTGTCGATTACTTCAATAGAGCTTTATAATTGCCTTCAACACGTCATATACTCAAACGTAAAAAGCATTGTGATTATCACTAGATCAACTACAAGAAGGAAGGAATGTGAATTTAAGAAACAGCGTCAGATAATCCATGACTGCGCTACCATTAACTTACAGCTTCACTCAACTTTATCAAAGGAAAACCATTTTCCTTTTCCAATTTTATTATAATTTCCCCTTGAATACATTAACATCTAATTACATCACTTAAATGCCAATTCTTGTAACAAGATATTCTAGTCACTATGGTCAGAGAATTCAACATTGAACAATGAAAAGCTTCACCAAAGGATCAATCTAATTTACCCTTTGAATACATAAATTTAAAAAAAAAAAAAAAAAATGTACAATTGTATAAAAGCTTCACCAAAGGATCAATCTTCATAAAAAGAAGAGCAAGAACAATGAAAAGTTTCAATGACAAGTTTCCTTACACAGACAACACAAATTTCTGTTGAAGATTTTCTTCACTCCTCTTCCACATGCCCGATTTATTGTAGAAGGCCACAAAAATTCCATTTCCAACAACTTTACTTTGCAATTTGCAAACATAGGCAGTGAATTGATCAATAAATTTACAAATTGGTACAGTCGTAACCTAATTTTAAGACTGGACAAACAAACCACTTTGTCGAAGCCAGAAAAACAGCTTTGATTCTCACGTCAAAATGAGCAAAAGAAACAATCAGCTAGTGAAGACCAAGGATACATCCAACCTCACGATATTCAAGCAAAACATCTAGTAAAGACCAAGGATACACAAACCTTAAATATTTAGCCCTTCAAAAACCCGCCCCTAGACTCATCGTACAATTATTATACAGAGAAAGAGCACAATACCACTATTTGGAATACCTGAAGGCTCACGGATCTAGTATCCTAGCACCTTTAGTTGAAACTTACTTTGAATATTACAAGCATGATGACAATGTTTTACAAACAAATTGTCAAGAGATCATTGTTGATTTACAGGATACCAAATACCTCACAAATACATCTAGTTAGGTCATTGAAAAGAAGCAGAAGTTCATAATTCACGCCTAAGCATTCAAAAGCACACAATAATTCACCTAACTCAACTCCCATCATGAATATGGAATAGTAAAGCATCGCACTAATTCACCTAACTTATCTCAGCATCCTAAATCATATGCAACAGTAGCCACATAAGAACCTAACATCATGTTATGTGATTAATCTCACTAATCATCCTTTCCTTCCTTACCTGTTATGTGTTCAAGGTCAATACGACACAACCCACAGATCAATTAACAATACTATAAAATAGCACATTCAACTAGCATGAATTTTGCTTGAAATGTTTCTTTTCCCATAAAGCCCGCTACCCCCTCAATCCTCTGATTCACATTTCACAAAAAATTGAATATCTAACAAGTCCTAAACACCAAATCATTCAATTTCAAATACAATATTCAAATACACCCAACCTGTTACCCGCTACAATCTAATTCCACCACAAAGTTCACAAACAATCTTATGCTCTTATACAAATCTATAAATATAGCTTTAGCTCAACTAAAGTGTCCATTTAAAAATCACTCCGGAAATCACAAAATTTATGCAAATCAATTCCTTGAATACAATTACTAAGCCGAAATCTAAAATGTTCCATAATCTAACTCCATCACATTATCACAAGCAATCTTATATTCTGTAGCACTTGCTGTTCTGGTTGAACTAAAATGTACACCCAACTACAATCACTCCAAATAACACAAAATTAACTCTAATCAATCAAAATATAAACACTACACCGAATCTGGAATCTTTCACAATCTAATTCCATCACAAGTATCACTAGCAATCTTGTATTCTACAACAGTTAATGTTCCACTTCAAGCAAATTATCCACTCAACTACAATTACTCCAAAAATCACAAAAGTTCCACAAATTAATTTCATGAATACAAACACTACACCAAATCTGGCATCTTCTACCAACTGATTCCATGACAAGTGATCAAACATGTGTCAACAATTACAGTTCCAGTTCAAGCAAAATGTCCACTCACCTACAATCTACTCCAGAATTGACAAAACAATCTCATATTTTCATGAATACAAACACTAAGCCATAAACACTCCGCCGAATCAAACTTGGTATAGTCGCAGTTTGATCATAAAACTGGACAAACAAAACACTTTCTCGAAGCTAGAAAAACAGCTTTGATTCTCATGTCAAAATGAGCAAAAGAAACAATCAGCTAGTGAACATTTGTCATAAACATATCACCCAACCTCACAATTTCCAAGCAAAACATCTAGTAAAGACCAAGGATACGGAAACCTCAAGATTTAAGTCCTTCATTCACCTAAACCCTAACCTCATNAAAACCTAAACCCTAACCTCATCGTACAGTCGTTGTATAGGCCAAGAGCACAATATCACTGTTTAGATAATCTGAAGGCTCAAGAATCTAAAATCACCTTTACTAAAAAGTTAATTTGAATTTTACAAGCATGATGACAATGTTTCATAAACGGCCAAAAGATCATTGTTGATCTACAGGGTGTCAAATTCCTTACAAGTATGTCTACTTAGGTCATAGAAAAGAAGCAGAAGTCCATAACCCATGCCTTAGCATTCGTAAGCACACAATAATTCACCAAACTCAACTCCCATTATATACATGGAATAGTCAAACTTTGTAAATTTAGCATACTCATCTCAGCATCCTAAAACATACACAACAGTAGCCTAATAGCAAATTATGTGATTCATCTCAAAAATCATCCTTTCCTTTCCTTCCCTTCCAGTCAAGTGTTCAAGGCCAATCCTACACAACCCTTAGATCAATTAACAATGATACCAAATAGCACATTCAACTAGCATTAATTGTGCTTCAAAAAGTTCTCTTCTCATAAAGCTCATTCGCCACCCAATTCTCTACTTCACAAACAATTAGATACCTAACAAGTCCTTGATTTCTAATTGTTCAATTTCAAATACGATAAGCAGATCTTTCATCGCAAAATTACTATCAACGTATTCACATGAATTAAATAAATACGAACACAACACCCAAAATGTTACCTGCTACGATCTAATTCCACCACAAACTTCACAAGCAATCTTATACTCTTCTACAAAACTACAACAATAGTTCTAGTTCAACTTCAGTGTCCTTTCAACAACAATCACTCCAAAAATCACAAAAATTACTCAAATCAATTACTTGAATACAACCAGTAAGTCTAAATCTAATATCTTCAGCAATCTAACTCCATCACATTATCACAAGCAATCTAATATTCTGCAAAAATCACTGCTTTAGTTGAATTAAAGTGTCCACTCAACTACAATGACCCCAAAAAAACACAAATACAACTCCAGTCAATCAATTTCATGAATATATACTACACCAAATCTGACATCTTCCACATTCTAATTCCATCACAAATATCACGAGCAATCTCGTTTCTTCAACAATTACAGTTCTAGTTCAAGCAAACTATCCACTCAACTATAATCACTCCCAAAAGTCGCCAAAATTCTGCAAATCAATTTCATAAATACAAACACTACGCCAAATCTGGCCTCGTCTACAATCTAATTCCATCACAAGTGATCTCACATTCGTCAAAGATTACAGTTCCAGTTCAAGCTTTGATTCTCATGTCCAAATGAGCAAAAGAAACAATAAACTAGTGAACATTTACCAAAAAAATAGGATCCAACCTCACAATATTCGAGCAAAACATTTAATAAAGACAAGATACACAAATTTTAAACATATAGTCCATAAACCTACACCCAAACTCATCGTACAGTTATTGTATAGGGCGAGACCACAATATCAATGTTTAGAATTTAGATTATCTAAAGGCTGAAGGATCTTATATCCTAGCACCTTGGGTTAAAAGTTGCTTTGAATGTAACAAGCATGATGACAACGTTTTACAAACAAATGGTCAAAAGATCATTGTTGATCTACAGGATGTCGAATTCCTTACATATATGTCTAATTAGGTCATAGAAAAGAAGCAGAAGTCCATAACCCATGCCTAAGCATTCATAAGCACACAATAATTCACCAAACTCAACTCCCATAAGTCCCATTATATACACGAGATAGTCAAGCTTTGTACACTTAGCATACTCATTTCAACATCCTAAACATAAGCAACAGTAACCTCCTAAGAACCTAGAGCACATTATGTAAATCATCTCACAAATCATCCTTTCCTTCCCTTCCAGTTATGTGTTAAAGGCCAATCCTACACAACTCTTGAACAACTAGCAATGATACAATATACCACATTCAATTAGCATGTTTGCTTGAAAATTTTTGTTTCTCATAAAGCCCGCTAGCCACAATATGCTGATCTTTCATTGCAGAATTACTACCAACATATTCAAAAGAATGACACAAATATGAACGCAACACCCAATCTGTTACCTGCTACAATCTAATTTCACCAAAAGCTTCACAATCAATCTTATACCCTTCTACAAATCTACAATAATGATTCTAGTTCAACTTAAGTGTCCATTCAACAACAATCACTCTAAAATCACAAAATTACACGAATCAAATACTTTAATACAAACACTATGCCAAAATCTAATATCTTCCACAATCCAACTCCATTACAGTGTCACAAGTAATCTGACACTAGGCAACAGTCACTGCTCTAATTGAACTAAAAAGTCCACTCAACTGTAATCACTCCAGAAAGACACAAAAAATAACTCCAGTCGATCAATAACATGAATATAAACACTACACCGAATCTGGCATCTTCCACAATTTAATTCGATCACAAATATAATGACCAATCTCGTATTCTTCAACAGTTACCATTAGCAAACTATCTACTCAACTACAATCACTCCCAAAGTCAGCAAAATTCTTCAAATCAATTTCATGAAAACAAAAACTATGCCGAATCTGGCATATTCTACAAACTAATTCCATCATAAGTGATCTCGCATTCGTCAACAATTACAGTTCCACTTCAAGCAAATTGTCCACTCATTTACACGCACTCCAAATTCACAAAATAATCTCATGAATACGAACACTAAGCCGCAAACAGTACGCCAAATCAAGCATCTTCCACAATCTCATTCCATCACAAGCGATCTCACATTCAACCACAATTACTCTTCAAATTCAACCAAAACATCCACTAAACAACAATCACTCCATAAAAAACACAAAAAACACGAAATCAAACTAATCAAAACAAAAATCAACAAAAACAAAAACAAAACAACAAAAATTTGAAACAAATCAAATGATTGAAATCACAAACCTTAAGACTTTCAACGACACCAGGAACAACCTCATGCTCAAGTCCAGAATACTCCCCTTCAGTATTCTCTCTAATGACAACAATATCAACATTCTGGTGGCGCGTGAACAAACCTTTCAAATTAAAGCAATTCACCAAAGACGCGTACAAATCAAGCTCTTTCCTCAACTGCATATTCAACGAACTCACACCACCGCCTACAGGCGTCGCTAATCCACCTTTCAAGCAAATCTTATTCCTTCTAATTGATTCTATTACTTCTTCTGGAATCTTCTTCATGCTTCCACTAACTTCGTGTTTCTCGAAGTACAGTGGCGCGTGCATTGCATCCATAACTTGTTCGACTGCACCGGTGACTAGAGGTCCGATTCCGTCGCCCGGGATTAGGGTTACGGGCCGAGGCGCGCCGTCACCAGGTCGGGGCATGTAGGTTACGGATCGGGTGTGAGGGAGCCATGACTTGTAGAGCAAGTTAGGGTTAGGGTTTTGGTGAAGGAGTTGTTTGAGGAGTGATGCAGATCTTCGAGCCATTGAAGAGGAGGAGGAGAGAGAAAGAAGGATTTTGACTGTGGTGGAATTGAGGAAGAAGATGAATAGAAAGAGGTTTTGCCTTTTATTTTGAAAAAGGGAAAAATAAAGGAAGGTGTAATTACAAGAATTTTGGGTGTCACGGCCTATGGGAGGATCAAAGGAGCAAATTCGAACTATAAGTGCGTAATTGGTCAAATGGTCACCCAATTTTGACAACTCGTCGCAAACGAGTGGACTGACTGGTTGGCAAACCGGGGTGTGGATCAGCAATATCGTGTTATAGTGTGATAGGAATTTTGAAATTACTTATCGAGTTTTTTTTTTTTTATATATAACTTTGATGATATGTGTTAAGTAGTATGGTTTCGTTTTGTTAGTTTTTAGTACAAAGTATTAGGTATATAAGACAGTATTGGTTGGTATGTAGATTTGAATCATAAATTAAAGAAGGAGTCAATATTTCGTGCGTTACTCCTCAAAATAATGCAAGTATGTTGTTTGATATAATCTTTTTCCTTATAGAATAGTTTAAAAGTAAAACTATAGCTTCACTCAAATCAAATCGAATCCTACAAAGGGAATTTATTAAGGCAATGAGGTAATAGGAACAAGTCAACAAGTGGTAACACAAATATACACAAGTACATATATATAATCAGTTTTAAAGATACGACAATAATATACGGCGTACAAGATACTGGAGCAGATAATAGGAGCAAAATGAGAAAAGAAAAGTGGCAATACTAGCATTAGTTACACAAGCTATCTAACATTTTCCTTGTTGAACTCGATTGAAACCTATGATAGTAAGAACAAAGAGGCATATGAAAGCCATGTATGACAAAGCTATAGAAATTGAAATGTAATTGCAAAATTCCTCGACATTGTCGCATATCTTTGTCCACCCAGTTTGCTCTTGCCCATATTTCCCTACATATCCTATTGCAGTTGCAGCAGCACATCCAGACATCATCAATATCATAGCAATCTACAATTTGACAAATAAAGTCATATTAGTGTCAAAAATACAACTAAAATTTGTTGGTGATGTAGCCTTAGTAATTTATAATGAGGAACTAGTGACTCGTAACAGTGAGATGTTTAACAGGGGATATCATGTGGCGTTTCTGTAGTAAGGGTTGTATTATTGTTAGTATATATATTATGTATTTTGATATATTTACAGAAACGTCATGTGATATCCTCCCTTAAACATCTCATTGTGAGATGTGAGAAATCTCTCATTTGTAATTTAAAGTTCTCACAATAAAAACTAAAGACTTAAATGCTATTATGATGTAATGATAAACGATCCAACAAACATTGTACGAAGTATTGTACTTTGTGTAATTCACTTATATTTAAAGTCGTTTAATTTAGCCTAAAGTTTGTATTAGGCTTAGCAATTTTGAGTTATTTGCGAAAGAAAAATGAACGTAGTTGTAAAATAGCATTCAGTGAATAACTCACTTTAATATTTTTTTTTTAATGATTTTAATTAGTAATTAAAAGAACACAAAAAAGTGGTTCTTACCATATCAATAAGAAATAAAGGAAAGTAGTTCTTGCAATTTGAATTTGACCAATGGAAAGCGCATATGGTGAGTATTGAAATCATTGAGAACACACATATAGCTATATTTGTACCGAATAGAAACCTGATCAATGTACAAAATATATATACAAAGACAAAGAATGAGTATAATTATTATTAATGTTACTAGTTTGAAATATAAAATTGAAATTCTCAAATATATTTGCATATCACTAGTTTATCTTAATAATCCATCCCATCAATCAAATACTTTACCTGAAGGCTGAAGAGTAGGTGTACTTGGCTTGTAACACAATACCAAAAACCTCAGTTGATTGACCACTATTAACCATAATACAAATCGAAACAATTGCTAACATTGATGTTAAGCTCCTAAGTATGATTTGTGCTAAAATCAAACTTTTGCATGATTTCTTTGCTAAACATTTGGCTTCAACATCATATGAAGAATCACCATTATTAGTAAACGCCATTAATTTGGAAATGTTGATATGAACAAGTAATAAAGGTGCTAGCTAGGAAGTAACACGAAATAGAATTATTGATTTATGCAATTAATTAAGATTAATTTCAATTGACGTAACTAGGTTGAAACATTATAAAGAAATTAGAGAAGTAATAAATTGATATTTTATTAGGGGTTTATCATGTGTTTGATTTGTTGGGTTATATCGTGGACAAATTATAATGTTTGCTTAAACTTATAACTTTGGTGTATCTTAGTATTTAATTAATTAAAATCAAATGGTATGATTTTTTGAGTCCATACTCCACTCTACTCTTAAAGGTGAGGAATTGTAGCCATTATTGAATAATAATGATAATTGACAATGAATAAACTTTAAAACCAAAAGCAGCAAACTAATGGCATAATCGATTAGTATGCCTCTAGAGAAGGATGTCCATGGTACAACAGTTTGTACCCGTACACACAAATGCCAAAAAAAATTACTCCCTCAGTCTTTTTTTAACTCGCTACATTACATCAAAAAAGCAAATTTTGTGTGGTCGATCACTCTTTTTTGAATAAAATATCTTATTCATACATAAAAGTAATTTTCTTTAATCAAAAGTGTAATATTATGTTGTCCATAAGAGTAATTACGTCAAATCATCATATGGACAAAAAAAAATGTAATCGAAAAATAGTAACCTCAGTTGTTCATTGAGTAATACTACTATTTATTTTTGGACTTATATAAAAGTAACTCTACATATTTGTGCGGATAACCCTGTTTTTTAAACTCCCTCCCTATCATGGCAACCCCATTTTCTCACTAATAATTGTAAATAACTAAACACATGCACCATAAACAAGGGCGAGACCGATCACACGCATATAAAAATTCAACCTGCTTGTAATTATCAAATTTTCATTTTCTTTTTTGGTTTGAAACCCTTAATTAATACGAAGTACAATTTTTTTCTTCAATTGATTTTAAAGAAAATGAAGGGAGAAGGTGAAAAAACGGCATATAAAGCTATTTTTAGAGAAAAACCTTGGTTAACTCTATCAAATAAGATTTTTAAGGTTTTACACTTAACGCGTGTTAAAAATCATCAAAAGAATTTAAACTCCATCATTTCCTAGATTTAGGATGATTAAGAGATCTTTGAATTTTATTTTTTTCCTTTCCTTGTTCCTTTTCCTCCTTTTCTTTTCTATCCATCAAAATCTTATGGGCACTTTTTCAGGGTGAATAAATATTATGAGCACTAATAAATAAACCAAAGGTACATTGATTACAGTTAGCAATTTGCTTTCTTCACCTTGCCTAATGCCCTAATTATCAAAAAATTTAATTAAATTATTATTTCAAAACAAAATCAATCAAATTATTAGAAATTTGGGGGAAATCATATTTACCCATTCAATGCAAGTTTAGGATCCAAAATCCCATCCAAGAATATATATATTTTTTTAATGATCCAAATGCTTCTTGAAGAATTATATTCGTTGAAAACCCCATGGGTAAGTAATTTTTTCCTTATATTTTATTTATTTATGATAAACGATAATTTACAAATAATAATAATAATAATAAAATTATACGTACAATTCCCATTATATTGCAGGAAATTTTGATCATAACATATATTACCTATTTTCCTTAGTTTTTTACTTTTGAAATTCTGTTTGTGACATGAAAAAGGTAAAAGCGTAACAAACCTGGTGAGATTGTACTAAAATTCATGTATGATATTTGAGAATAGGAATTTAGAGATGGATTGCAAATGAGAATAGAAAGCTTAAGGTAATAAGGGTGGCCGGAAAATGGGTACCGAATTAAGTGGTGAATTGACAAAAAAGTTCATTGATGAAAAAAAAAGAGTTGGTATTAATTGTAGCCTTACTTACATTCTCAATCCAACTTGTCACAACTCACAATCCTCATACAATTGTAATCTTTATGCTAGCTCTATTCTAAGATATATATATATATGTGGCCCTAATATAGTTAATTTGTAAATTGATACGAATTCATTTACTATGAGAGTAATCTTAAAAATGAGAGTGAGGGATAGCTCGATTGATTAGAACATGCATCTCTTCCGAATCCAAAAATTCTTGGGATCAAACATCATTAGTTGTCCATAATTAAGGCTCTCTAAACACCTACATATCATTACTAATTTTTATGCAATATATCATTAGTTGCAATTTTTCAAACGAATGACCACTGCAATTTATTTATTTATTTATTTATTTATTTATTTATTTATTTATTTAATGCAGTTTAAATCATAAGATGAATGACGCTGAATTACAACTGCTTTACAAGATGATATGCATATCAATCATAAAGTCACTACTTCAATGATGTTGATGAATCATCAATAGAGGCTAAGCTATATATATATATATATATTAAATTTGAAGGCGTCAAAACTACATATTCTATGTGGAGAAGAGAAGCAACTGGAGATTGGAGGATGAGCATGTAGCAAAAAGAAAATAAGATAATAATATACATGGAACATCAACAAATTATAGGCAAAAATAAGACAAGTAATCACGAGACAAATTGTAATGATGCAATTTCACACGTTGCTACTTCTGTTATATGTTTCATTACTCTCTTGGGTTTTTGTCAAGCAATGCATATCATCTTGAAACCTGCTTCTCAACCTAGAATCATCTCCGAAACTCTGGTATGTTACTAGTATCTTTTTCACCTTTTGTATATACTACTTCTGTTTCGTAATTTTTACAATACGGGTTCACTTTGAGTGTGTTCGGTGTTAGCTTTTGAGGTAGCTTTTAGCTTTTAAACCAAGTCAAAACACTATCTTATAAAATTATGAGTGTTTGCTGAGGTAGTGTTTTAAGTAACTGTTAGTGGTAGAGGTAGCTTTTGTAGAAAGCTAACAAAAATAGCGTTGCAAATCCTAAACTAGCTTTCAATAAAAGATATTTTATTTATTTTATTTTATTTAATTTTTTTACCCCTATTTTTTTCTCTCTATTTATTGCTCACATCTCCCTACATATTCTTTGTTGACTCTAATCTCTCCACTCCATTCTCTTTTCATGAAATAATTATTTGATGTCATCATATGTCTTACTTATATCCTCCAAATTTTTTTATTTGATGGAAAGGTTGAAGCCAATTTTATTGATAAATATAATCCGACGCAATTATATTTTAAAATTCAACAAGGCACCACCATCCCAAACTCCAATCTTATTTGATAATAATAATAGTAATAATAATAGTAAAATAATAATAATAATAATAATAATAACTGTCTTTTATGTTTCCAACAGCTACCTTTGCCGAACACTTATATTATTAAAAGCTACATTAACGGCTAAACTCTAATAGCTACTACTTGACAGCCCACAGCTACCCAAAAGCAAACAGCTACTCAAAAGCCAACAGTTACAACTAGTTTTGCCGAAGATGCTCTTTTTATGAGAGTTTTTTAGCTTAAATGTTGTAAAAATTAAAGGACGGGGGAGTACATAGCTATTATTTAAGGGGGAAGGGTAGTGCTTACTGTCAATTTGAATCTACCACAATACGCATACTAATCCTTCTTTACTTCTGAATTAAATGGATATCGACAACTAATTAAGTTCAAAAAAGTATGATCAAATTAATAAGTTAAATTAAAAACTCAATTTTTTTTTAAATAAATGTTTTTTTTAAAATGTTCATTTTTTATAACACAAAATTATTAATTGCGTTTTTTTTATGTGACAATCAACATGCAATTTAATTAAACAAATAGTTATAAAATTTTATAAACATAAAAAAGAATAGGCTTCGCATTATATAAAACTTATCGAGATTAACAAAGGTTATGTTTAGTAACATAAGCTGAAATTGATATGGTAGCTGAAACATGCTCAACTAATAAGATAGCTGAAAATTTCAGCACCTTAAATGAGTTGCTAGTTTTAATTGCAAACTAATTTCAATCAACATACATGTGAACTGAAATTATATTTTAACTCACACCCCAAGCACAACTTTTTAGTTAAGATGACTTAAAAGTTTAGTACCTCCTTATTTAAGGTAACTAAAGTAGGTTACCATACAGTACCAAAGTAAAGTAACATATAATAGTGCAAAAATTCAAATGTTGCATCCTATTGGTAATTGAGAGAAGTATCATACAACCAACAATCATATCTTATTACCTCCATTTCTTATTAATTGCAACACTAGAATTTTTTATATCTCATAAATAATACTCAAGTGTTGCAATTAATAAGAAGCAGACAGAAGTAGTACTAGTATATCAACTTTAGTAGCTAGTAAAATGGTTTGTGACATTGTTGTTGTTTGTTTCATATGTTAAACATGCAGGTGGGTCTTATTTTAGGTAATTTGCCCCTGGTGAGATCAAATATACTACATATAAAAAGCAATGGATTGCGAAATTGGAAATTCCTAACAGATTTTGGGATGACACTTTACATGTTTGCTTTAGGGCTTGAGATGGATTCCTTAGTCTTATTTCGGTTGCCCAAAAGAGAAGCTATATTTGCATATAGCGGAATGTTTTTTACATTTGTTTTGACAAGTGTGACAGCCCCTTACTTACAATTTGCAAACATGTCATCACTTCAATTTGACCTAGCCTTTTCCATAATCCTATCTTGTACAGGATCTCCATTATTAACTCGTGTGCTAACAGATTTAAAAATTGGCAAGTCGGACATAGGCAAGTTTGCCATCGCTTCAGCTGTACATTCTGAGTTGGTAGCAATATTGATCATAAGTATAGGTTATGTGTTATTCCAACCAGAAAATAATTTTGAGTTTCGTAAAAGAAAGGTCCATCAACAAGAAATTTTCAAAGGTCACAACGCGGTCACTCTTGGTGCAGCATTGATGCTACAAATTTTGTTAGCCTTTGTTGCGGGGCCTACAATACTTAGTAGGGTAAATAGAGCAAATCCTCATGGAAAAACTTTTAAGGGGTCACATTTAGTACTTTCGGTTGCTTTTACGGTATGCATTGGTTGCATTTCACCCTTAATGGGATTTAGCCCTGTTCTAAGTGCATTTATGACAGGGTTATTTTTACCTCGAGATGGAAGAATTTCACAATATATTGTTAACAAAGTTAACTGCTTCTTAACCTACGTATTCTATCCTTATTTTTTTGTATGGGTAGGGTTAGAAGCGCAATTGGGTAATTTCGAGATTCTAACACTGGGTTCTTGGGCAAGGATGTATGGGTTTTTTGCCGCTGGAATAGTAGGCAAGATGATTGGAACCCTTGTATCTGGGATATGTCTCGATTTCCATTGGTCCGAATCCATAGTGCTTGCCTTGTTTTTGAATGTTAAGGGTCATTTACACATATATCTAACTATCATTGCCATGAAGGTACGTAATTAAGCATCTATATTTATATATATAATTTGAGATTATTATTTTAGAGGATTTTCTAGTATCTAACAGTTAGACACAAGTCAATTAGGTAAATATAGCTAACTTTGACAAGCACTAATGGTACATATATATATATATATATACAAATACTATGTACACATGTATTACCATTAGTATATGTATACATCTGAAATATTGATACTCAAAGTTGATTATATTTACCAAATTGACTAACAGTTAGATCGATACTAGGAATTCCCGATTATTTTGTATGTAAAATAAGTTGAATATGCATGCATTTTGTTTTAATTTCACACAAGTTACGTTGGTTGTAATATACAATGCAGAATCATATCATCAGCTCTTCAACATGCATTAGCATGATATTTGCAATGCTTCTCAAGATCACTTACATTCCATTAGTAGCAAAATACATCATTAGACGTGCTAGAAAACGATTGCCAAACCAACCTTTGGCTTTGCAGTGGCATGATCCTAACAAGGAGCTTCGAATCCTTGTATGTTTTCATGGCCATAACAATATCTCTAGTGCCATCAATTTCTTAGAGATCTCAAAGGGAGTAAATGACCCAGGCATAATATTATATGCTACCGATATCATAGAACTCACGGAGCAAATTGCTTCCACGTTGGTTCCTGGAGGAGGATTCGACAATGTTGAGGTAAGAGACGAGATGGTCATTGAATTTAGGGACAAGGTAACTACTTCACTTCAAGAATATATCGAGCAGAGTGGAATTAACATTACACTTCGAAGAGCCATGGCATTGGCTACTTATCACACTATGCACCAAGAAATTTGCAGCTTAGCAGAAGAATCCTTAATTAGCCTTATAGTTCTTCCATTTCATAATGGTCCTTCAAGTCATGATGATGCAAATATCAATCGTACAGGGTTTCGATACATTAATCGCAAGGTACATAATGCTTTTCTTTTTCGTTTTTATTGCATTAACGCATACCCCATATATATATATATATATATATATATATATAGGATAAAGTTCCTATGACAACCCTCTTTGCATGAGAACCTTGAGAACTACTGAATAACGACCGTATTAAATAAATTTAAAAGTTGCAACCACTAATTAACAATGTTTTATAATCAATTATACCCTTAGTTTTCAATTTAAACAAGATTTAGTTAATTTTTTAGGCTTTTGGAAATCGTATACTATTTAGGTGGTCATAGTTACTACTTATAGGTCAATTTTATATGATAGCTTAAAACACTTCAAATAAATGTTTATACCTTATTAAAATAGATATAAAGTAACACTATAACATCTAGAGGAGTAAAAAAAATAATTTTGACGTATTTCTCACGGATGGGTTCTCATTTGAACCTCTTCATATATATATATATGTAAAATGAAAATCAGTTGTTGGCTAAATATGATAGACGTGTTATGGAAAAAGGGATTCAATATATAAAATTGCTTCATTAAGGCTTGGGTGTAGCCAAAAATTACTCTAGACTAATTTAAAGATAGGATCGTTTTAAAAAAATATGTTAGTATGTTTAATTTTGATACGTATTTTCATTTTTTAGAATAATTCATCTTTGATCGTATAGGTACTTCGCAATGCTCCATGCTCCATTGCAATCATGGTGGATCGGGGTTTGGGTGACATAAACCGGTTATCAATTTCATCAAGCAATAATATTCTAAATGTCGTTGTTATATTTATTGGTGGAAAAGACGATAGAGAAGCATTAGCCTATGCCGGTCGTATAGCTTATCACAATGGAGTAAATTTAACGGTTATGAGATTTTTAGTAGACACTGAAGCAGAGAATAATAATGTTTCGAAACAGACTTCTCAGCAAGAAGAAGAGATGAAAGTTGATGACGAATGTTTTGCAAAGTTCTATGAGAAGTATGTTGCAGAAGGGAATGTGTCTTACTTGGAGAAGCACCTAGTAAATTCATCACAAGCATATACCACATTACAATCATTAGAAGGGCAATACGGACTTTTCATAGTAGGGCGAGGAGGCCGTGAAAACTCAATGTTGACAATGGGGATGAACGATTGGGAGCAATGTCCAGAATTAGGACCTCTTGGGGATATACTTTCTGGACCTAATTTTTCCACTACTGCTTCCGTTTTAATCTTTCAACAACATAACCCAGAAGCTAAACTCGGGGGTGCTGATAATGAATTTACCATTATGTAGTTTGTTATATAATATGTTAATAATTTTTATGTGGCGGTTTAAAATGCTTCCGAATTATTCTACTTTAGATATATAAAGTAATTTGTATAGTAGGGAGTATTAATTAGTGGAAGTAACCACTAACCTCCCGTCATGTTATGTACATGCACATAAGATAATTCACGCTAGCTATGTAGTAATTGCTCAAATACTAGGACTCTTGAATTGACTCTTGTATGTGAAGTTTTCCCAAACTTTTTACAATTGATTGTTTTAAACAATTATTTGTTCAAGCTCCATTCCCTGCTAATAAAAAACCATATTTTAATGCGTATGAATGCGTGATCTTGTGATATGAACATATGATCGATTAATTTAGCTATTCCAATGATCATAATCCACTGTCCCAATCTGGTCATACACAAAGGAAAAAAAAAATGTGAAAATAATATTTACCTAATCATCTTCCAAATAAGGAATTTAGCTAGGGTGTGTTTTAAACGCTGAATAGGACTAAAAATCATAGGATCCGAACTATACATATTGAAGCTGATTGAAATTTATTGACTGGATCGAACATATTAAACCTAATTGTAACCTATCAAACTCGATGGTTTGTCAAGTTATTTTGAGATATTAGAACAGATTGGAATAGATTTAACCTAATAGTTTTTTAACACAACGGCCGCAGTATAGTTAGAATTTTTTTTATTTTTTTTTGGTTTGAAAAAGGATTTCAATTAGTTAGGAAATATAGGCCTAACTATAGGGAAACTGGTGCTCCCCGTGGAAAAAACTAGCGTTTATCCCATATTAATTATGGTCAAATATCAATAAAATTAAGCAAAATAAATAAAAGTTTCCAATCTCAACTCTTCTATATATATATATATATATATATATATTCAACCCCCTTCTTCTTATACTCTTATTCTAACGCAAGAATATATATATATATATATCAAATTTGTACCAAAAGAAGCACAAATTAAATCAAACCATTAACATATATATTATAGTCATGGAAAAAGGAGTTGATCAACAACTTAAGGATCCCCTCAATTCATCAGACGGTGAAGATCTTTCATACGAGTCGTTGTGTCGTCATTTCATCAATATTCAGCTCTTCTGTAGGGTTGGGATTGTTATTGCAACAATAGTGATTATTGCTGTTATGGCTGTTATGCCACATTCTCCCGACTCACTTTCTTATGGGTAATTAAAATTTCTGCGCTTTTATTTAATTATAACTCATCGTATTAATTGTTTCGTCTATTTAATGAGTGTATATTATCTAGGATATATCTATATAAAATAAACAACCTGCCGAAATCTATAGATACTTTTATTGTTTTTTAAATTAAATCACTTTTTTCAATTAAAAAAAAGTGATTTTTTTTGTTAAAAGTTACAGTACTAAAGACTATTTATCATTATGATTAAGTGATTAATTCTAATGGTTAAAGTTGTCCGTTTTTCCGTTTACTAGGTTATTTTTGGGCGGCAGCATAGTTTCTTGTATTCTAGCTTTGGTGCCCTTGGTTATTTTTGTTCCATATTCACTATGTGGGAAACAAATCAATTTCAATCACATCTTCTTTTTTCACGTGTATGACCGAGTAAGTTTTCGTTATTCAATTCTATTCGTCAAGATTGATTGCTTTTTGGCCGTTAATATCTCTAATTTAGTGTAAAGATAACACATATGTTTTGTAAATTATGTCTATATATGTAGACGAAAAGTAACATATATATATATATATATTTCGATTTTGGTTATCATTGGATAGGTTTCATTTGCGTTGCTGGCATGCTATGATTTGGCTGCATATCTGATAGAGTTTGTTGGATTGGATGGAAGTGAAGTACCTTCAATGGAGGACGATGTTTGTGAGAATTTTCCAAATTCCTGCTTCAATGTTATAGTCTCCACAGTTTTTACATGCATGGCTATTATTTGTTTTATTCACCTCGTCTGCTTTTCTCCTTTTTTGCTACAAAAAAAGCTGTAGGATGTCTTTGTAGCTTGATTATGTACTGGTTTAAATGGAATGTTGATATTAAAGTTATTCAATTTTAAGAGGTGTACTCTGTACTTTCTTAATGATGTCACAAAAATAAAGTTCCTATTTCAATAATTTTCGATAGGGCATTTACAACAAGATGTTTGTAAAGGGTTTGTAAATGATATATTTGAGGTAAACAAACCCCTTGTTGTTAGTGGGTGAGGTGAGATTTGATATTTGAGAGTGGTTTGAGATTAGTGGATGGTTTCATTATAATTTATATCCTGCAGTATTGTGAGTTAATCAAGCTACAAATATATATTTTAAAGCACATGCACCCTACGACGTTAGACACTAGCTAGTAAAGATTTCATACACAATAAGATAACATGTAAAGGTAAAATAAAAGTTTAATTTGAACATGTTGAAATAACATTTTTACTCTGTTTATAATTAGCAGCATATAATAAACTTTGCATGGATCATTTCTGAACCTAATCAAACCATTAACTAAGATCGTGTTTTCCTCGTCTTATTTATACTTATTTTCAGCAAAAATCAGTTTCAATCCTTAAAAATAAGTTCATTTCAGCAAAAATAATTTCATATAAGTAAAAATAAGTTCAGTTCAGCAAAAATAAATTTAGATCCTAAAAAATAAGTTGAGGAGAATAGGGCCTAAGATTAATTGGTGGTAAATTTAACCCTCGATTTATAATTTTTCACATTGAGAAGCTAGGAATCCCTTGGCTATCTAGAAGCCATAACTGTAACATAATCACCGTGGCAAATAAGTCCTCCTTCAATTCGCATCTCGACTTTGGATGAGCAGTTGAACACCGTGAGTAAAACAACGGAACTGGCTGAGAATATAATTGACAATCCAAGTTTCATACAGAAACTCAAGTTTCCATCATTTTCATTGCAATATTGGTACGTTGAAATTAATTTTTTGATGTTGGCCATTCTTGGGATCGTGCCCATCATTTGTACGTGCTGCACCCCATGTACAGATTTACCCAAGATTAATAAGAACGCCAAAACCTAAACAATGCAAGAACAAAAATAATACTCCCTCCGTTTTTTTAGTTGCAACAATTCATTTTTCACATTTGCCAAGACACATTTTTTACAATTTATAACTCTAATTATATATTTGTATAAATTATAAAAATTATAAATTAATAAAGTGCTTGCTAAGATGAATCAAACGACTTCCATATTAACTATATTACTCTTTATACATTGATCATAAAATTAAATCAAAACTTAAAAGATGAATAATGCAGCTTTTGAAATGTTTCAACTTCAGTAAGAAATAGTTGCAACTGTGTTAAAGACATAGTTTGTTTCAAGTATCATGCTATAAAGGTAGTATTAAATTTGGAGTATATATAGAACTTCGATTTTGAATAAACGATGAATGAAGAATATATTACCCAATCAGCCAAGTATAAATTTCCGAAGTAGCGCTTGGTTTATACAATGGGAAACCAAAACTAAAAACGATGACCATGAGACCTAGCAAAACAAAATCAAAATTATATTTGGCCTGTAAAAATATTGTAATTTTTCACAATGAAAAAATCATTAATTATTCCTCTGTAAATATTTTAACCATTTTTTTTTCACCGCAAAGTAGTATGCAATAGACAATTTTAAGGGCAGTATTAAGAAAGTATACAAATACAAAAGGTACATATATATATGAATGCCTTTCAAAATTGTCCATATTTACTATATTGACATGTTAGATGCGAAATTTGCATCTAACAGTTAGAAAATAGGCATGCCTCGGGATCGTGTCCATCATTTGTCTAAATTTTACATTTATACATAGTTAAATATGGAAAATTTTAAGGGTTGTATTTAAGATGTATACAAATACAAATGGTACATGAATACATAATATCTATACATGTACCATTAGCGCTCCTTAAAATTGTCTACATTTATTATATTGACATGTTAGATGCGAAATTTGTAACTAACCTGTTAATATAGTATTTATAATTGTCTAACAGTTAGAAAACATGCCTCCCTCATTTTTTAATTATCAAAGTAGTGAGTTTGCCATCAAGTCATGCTAGGAGTACGTACATCATGAGGATGACTATATAGTGAAATTAAATATTACTAAGGTCCTGTTTTTTTGGACTGAAACAGAGCTAAGCTGAATTGAACTGAATTGAAAAGAGATGAATTGAACTGAACTGAACTGAACTGCAGTGAGCTGAACTGAAATAAAGTAGTAATTATTATAGAGATGAGCTGAACTGGAGTGGATTGAACTGAACAGAGCTGAACTGAATTGAAACGTTAAAAAATTAAGTCCAAAAGAACAGGGCCTAATTTTTGGTTAAAAGCTTTAATTTCTTATTTGTGTTTGACAAGAAAATTTGTCATTGATGACTAGTTGATATTGACAATATATCTATATGACAAATGTAACTATGTAAACTAATAAAGTGAAACAAATAGAATATATCGAGTAAATTTTAAACGAGAAGAATTTGATTACTAGTATAACCCCGAGAAAGTATAAGCATTCGTTAGAGCCATGAAAGCAAAAGATGAGTTGCTGCTGTTAGTGCAACGACCACAACTCTAACCCGAGACTGAAGTTTGATGTAGCGATCAGAAGGAGTTTCGCCTTGCGTTTCTATGCCAGAAGCATTTTGTTGCCGAATATCCATGTTTAATGTATTAATGGTGATGATCATATTATCTGATCTATCAATGTTAAATTACTTAACTACGTGTGATATAATATTTTGGTCTAATTTTAATGTTAAGCTCAAGGTATCAGGTAGACTGAATTGAAGTTAAGTGGCGATATAATTTGATAGCAAATTAGTTTGGATTTTATATACACATGTGTTTTAATGGTTTACTATACTTATATTATAATTTTTATTTTTAAAAAAGGAATATAAGGTGCAACCAATTGGTACTCGTACCATGTACATGCATTATCGTACTAAATTTGGTATGATAATATTTTTACTCAATCATGCGCAACGATTTAAAGTCACTGTGATAAAATAATAAAATATGCTAATGCTACATCTTATAACCGACGTAACCAAAAGAAATAGATTTTTTTTTTTTTTTTTTTTGAACATAACCAAAGAAAAAGATATAATATACTCGTATATATCATGTATATATAATTGTATAGAATATATCTCTAATGAAGTGATTACTGCCATAAATCTATAAATATGATAGATTGTTAATAATCCTAAATTAAAGTTAAGCCCTAGCTTCATAATCACAACTCTTCTCTCGTATTTGTTGCTCTAAAATCTAAACACAAAGTATCATCAAAGTGCTATAAAACATACATTAAATCAAGTTATCTCATAAACATTATTATGGAGAGAATTAAGCAGCTAATGGGGTTTCCCCTTGAATCAGAAAACGGAAATCTTTCACATCGTTTCATAATTACTCAATTTGTACTTAGGTTTTTGGCTATTGTATTTTCAGTTGTAGCAATTGTTGTTATGGCTACTAGTGCTGCCCCTATTTCAATTGTTGCACTTGGAATTAATTTTACGGCGCGTTATAGTGACTCCTCTGCTTTCAAGTAATCAAATTTTCGCTTCTTTAGTATTTGTATTGATCGATACGTGGTCGACCTAATCAGTTCTAATAAATTCATATGTATATTTAATCCGGTTCAACCATGTTTAATAGTTTTCGATATATTGTTTCTTATTATAATCTGTTTAATCGAGTCCAATTAGTTCAATAAGTTTTAATCATATTCGATCATGTTTAATAACTTATATATATGGAATGCACAGAGTATTGAATAATTTGTTTTTCTAATCCGATTCAATCATGTTTAATTTTTGTGATTACGACTATGTGTCTACGTGGTTATTTGAAATGGTTAATTAATCTGCCTTTTTCTTCTAATAGGTTTCTTATGGTTGCCGACATTGTTGTTTGTGCTCTAAGTTTGGTGTCTCTGGTTACTAGTTATTTTTTGTATCGGAGACGATCCAATTTAAATTACGTCTGCTATTTCTTCGGCCTTGATTTGGTAAGTCTAATTTTCATCCTTTTATTATTTTTCAAGATTGAATTTTTGAATGTTATTTAAATTTTTGAAATGATATTTAAATTGATTCTTAATTAATATCTTCAAGCAAAATCAATTTTACATATTAGATGTGATCATGGCCGACCCGGGTTCAGGTCGGGCTTGCCGCATTAAAGAAGGTCATCTAATCTGGCTCGGTTCGGGCCTAGGTTCCGGCCTGATTTTATTGTCTAAGAACTGGAATTTTAGAGCGGGCTTTTTGGACTTTTTCGGGCCTAAAAATCAACTAAACTTCTTGAATTTAAGCCGTCAAAGCCCAAAAATTGGGTCAGACCAGGCCTTAAAAATCAACTAAACTTCTTGAATTTAAGTCGTCAAAGCCCAAAAATTGGGTCAGGCCGGGCCTAGCCCGAATTCAAACCAAAAATACGTTACCCAAACCTACATTTTACGAGCCGGAGCTCACTGGCCGGGCTAAGGTTGATCACCTCGAGTAGATACCTAATACATGCATAAAAATCATACAATGGTCATCATCTAGCTAATTTGTCAGTCTCCATTCATACTACTCTCTTTATGACTACTATTTATCGTAATACACTAATACTCCATTTCACATTGCCACTCCATATAGATTTAGTATATTATTGCTCGACTGGTCATCATAATACTTCCCAACTACATAGTTAGATACTAATGCTTAGTAAGTTTGTAGTATATTGCTCGGACTACTATTCACCATAACACTCCGTATCATACTGCTACTCCTTATTTAGTATATTGTTCGACTATGACTACTATTTATAGAAATTTTGTTTTTTTTAATTTCGACAATATAAATGATTGATGAAATGATTACCCAACTAAAATAGAGATTTTTTTCTTTTTTTGTGGGGCCATTTGGGTATTGGATAGGTTATGTTGGCATTGATGATATCTGCATGTGGGGCAGCAAGTGCAATTGGGTACGTTGCACTATATGGACAGCCGCAAAGTCTTTGGTTCAACCTTTGTGATCATGCTGGGAGTTTCTGCGTGAATAATGGGATTTCCGTTGCTTTCTCGTACGTCACTTTCTTTTGCCTTTTTGGTCTCACCATCTTGCCATCCATCTTCTTACGCAATGTTTAGTTCACTTTATTTTTAGATCTTGTAAATTGTAATTGATTATTATATTTCAAATTTAATATATATAAACATAGTTGAGTTATAATTTTTTTTTATATTTTATATCAGTTAGAGTATGTGAATATTTAGTCCATCAAAATTCAGATTAGCTCTATCATCACCCAAAAAAATATGCTAAGGTGAATTGATGAACTAAATCTAGGCTAATAAGGTGCACAATAAATCCTATTTTAGATACCCTTCCGTTTTTTTTACTTGCTACATTTCCCTTGTTTTTATTTAATTGCTACATTACTACTTTGAGTATGTGGATCCTATATGAAAAATGTTGTTTTATCACCATTTTATACTTTTTTTTACCTTTAATCCACTTATAGCTCAACTATCTATTTTTATATTATCTAAGCATGTGGTCCTACAATGAAAATGTCATTCCTAAAAATTTGGTCCAACTTGATATGTAGCAAGGAAAAAATAACAGAGGTAGTATAATATTGTAAATTTGATTAATAATGATATTGAATAATTGGGTTGTTGCCTCTTTTCTCTTCCAAAAGAATAAAAAATTTGGAACACATTAATTCTGACTTGATAGCATTTATTAAAATTATTAATTTTATACTAGGTACCTTTTTTTTTTTTTACCTTTCTGCAATGAATTATACTATGCAAAACTTACACTATCCCTTTTATTTTGTTTTGCTTTTTTAAATAAGAAATTGTAAAGAGTAGATGATCAAAAATGTCCCTCACAAATACAAATTAGATGTTGTATTCTAATAATCGATCAAAAAGAAAATTAGACATCTCTAATCTATACTTGATAGTTCTCAACAAATATTAGGCATGCCCAATCTCCAATCTGTACGCTTGCCAATGTGTTATATATTTTGTCAATACTATAAGTAGGCAACGATATACTTAACTGTTTTAAACATCATTATTGCTATAAGGGGAATATCTAGTCACTAAATTCTAAATTGAGTTGCGTTTGAAATGACTAATCTGGCATATTTGTAAGTACTTTTGATGGTGAGGTTTGTATATTATACATGTATATTGATACGGAGTATAACTTTTGCACTATTAAAGTGTACCACCACGAACCTTGGAAAAGACCCAACGATCCAACATGCCTTCGAGATATTTTACTAGTTTTTTTTTGTTTTTTTTTTACTTGCTACATTGCAGATTTTGATACTATTTATATTATAATATTGACTTAATTTAATCTTTAATGTGTAAAGAAAAATATATTCATATGAGATGTTGCATAATTCATCTCAATATATATTTTCCAAAGATATAATTTTTATAATTTTTTATTATACAAAACTCGAAATATTGATATTATAAGTTGCGGCTTGAAAAGTTGAAAGATGTGAAAACCTTAATATAGCAAATAAAAAGATACGGAAAGAATAATAAATATCTCGTGGGGAAAAGTGTTTAGTAATTCCCCTGTTATAATTTATTGGGCCAATATTCAATTATGTTAGGAAGAGAGATGATTTTCCATATCTTATCTCTTCCTAACGAATCAAAGAATTACGATATTTTCAGCATGCATCACGTGTTGTGATTTTGTCCAATATATTTTGCATTTCTATTGTGCCTAACTTGTTGTATTTAATTTGTACGATTGTAGCAGTTCAAGTAGAATTCCTCACCCAAAAATTCATATATCTTAAAGAAGTTTATACACGACCATACCTTTATCATCATCACTTTGATAAGGTTGTTTCCACTGTTTTAACTCGAAATTTAACAAGAATATAAAAACCAGATAAAGCATAAATTTAAGACAGTTAATCAATTAAACACCAGAAATTTCTCCAAATGTAATTATGTAAGAGTATTTTTCAATTATTGTTTAATACGCTACCTTTTTAGTAAAAAAACCATAGCAAGTAAACTTTTGGCCATCTTATTGGCACAACCATTGTCGTATAAACCTTAATTAATAATCAATTTATCTTAAGTTAGAATTACAGCAAGTATTAGAAGTTTAAACTAGTAAGCACATGAACATTTTGATACACGTATGTATAAATTAATTATGATACGACGAGTCAAAATAGTGTGTCATCACTTTACATTAAAACAATGTCTCAACTCTCAATATTTGTTTTCAAATGTCAATGTCTACCTCAATTTAGGATGTTTTGTCTTATTGAGCTAGCATATCATTCTCTTCACAATTTTTGAGAGATCACTTGCATTGCATCTTCAATTTTCATTGCATTTTATTATCTCATGCATTGATCAAACCGTTATATTGTCTATGCATGTTGGGCCCTCACATGTTTCGCATCCAAAGTTGCTTTAGAGCTTGTTTACTTTAACTTGAAATCAGCTCAGTTCAGTAGTTCAGTTCAGCTCTTCTTTTATTTTGCTAATTGTTTTATTTGCTAATTAATTTGTTCCTAATATTATTTGTTCGTAATATTATTGCTTCATATTATTACTATTGTTGTTGTTGTTATTATTATTATTATTGTTGTTGTTGTTGTTGTTGTTCTTGTTCTTGTTTACAAAAATATTATTTTACCACATAAGTGGATTACCATTCACAATATATATGAAGTTGCATTACTCGTTTTTATTTCATAAAATATAAAGTACCAATAATGTTTTTTTGTTTAAAAATTATTAGTAGATAGATTAATATCAAAATTATTACTATGTCATTACTCCATAGTTATAAATCATTAATAATCCGTACTTAAAAATTAATATTCGTAGTCAATCCATAAAAATCATAGTAAAAATTCAATAATCATAGTTAAAAATCAATAGTAAAAAATCAATAATCAATAGTTAAAAATCAATAGTTAAAAAAATCAATAATCAATAGTTAAAAATAAATAATCAATAGATAAAAATCAATAATCAATAGTTAAAAATCAATAATTCATAATTTAAAATCATTAATCCATAATTAAAAAGTATTAATCCATAATAATAACTTTCAGTTTAGCTCGGTTCAACTCAGTTCAATTCGGCTGTTTTCGGCTGAAGTAAAGAGGCCCTTAGCAATATACTTTCTCCTTATATATATTATTCAAATCATTACCAAATAAAGCAAGTCCAAATTCTTAGCTTTCAAAATGAGTCCAATCTTTCTCCTAGGAGCTGTAATTGTTCCACTAATCACCATTATTTTTACTACTCTAACATCCAAACATAGAACTTTAAAAACCACAAAACTTCCTCTAGGAAAAAATGGTTGGCCTATTATAGGAGAAACGTTAGCCTTTGTCATATGCCCTCAAAACTTCATACTTGATCGAATGAACAAGTATTCTTCTAAAGTCTTTAAGACATATTTAGGTGGTGAAAAGATCATGGTATTTTGTGGCCCTTCCGCTAACAAATTCATCTTCTCCAATGATGGAAAACTGGTTACTTACTGGTTGCCTCGCTCCGTAGCCAAGTCTCTTTCTTATAAGATACTCAAACCTGATACACCATCTGGAAAACCTTCACATGACCTCTCATACATGTTTCTTAGAGTAGATTCCATTCAACACTATGTACCAATTGTTCATTCCATGGTGCAACAACATTTAAACGAATTTTGGGCGCCTTTTAAGCAAGTGAAAGCCTTTACTCTAGCAAAAGACTTCACATTTGCTTTGTCATGTCGAGTTTTGGTTAACTCCTTAAACCCTAGCCTAGAGCAAGTGAAGTATCTCGCGGAACCCTTCTTTCTTTTGGTGCAAGGCATCTTCTCGGTGCCAATTTACCTCCCAGGAACGCCTTATTACAAGGCCATCCGGGGAGGAAAACTTGTGAAAGAGAGGTTAATTGAAATTATTAAGCAAAGGAGAAAAGAAATGGTTGAAATTAACTATGATACTAAATGCCAAGATTTATTGGGTCGTTTGGTTATGGATTCTATCAAAAATGAAAAATTTATGAGTGATGACGATATTGCTAGTAGAATTATTGGTTTTATGTTTGCAGGTTTTTATCCTACTAGCACCACCATTGCTTTTATGATCAAAAATCTCGCAGAACACCCAACCATTTATGAAAAGGTTTTACAAGGTACGTACCTTAGCTTAATGTTACTAACTTAATACATATATGATAGCTTTAGGCTTTTGAAAATCGTATATTATTTAGGTGGTTATAGTTACCACTTATAAGTCAATTATATATGATAGCTTAAAACACTTGAAATAAATGTCTATAGCTTGTTACTATTAAAATAGATGTAAAGTAATACCATAATACTTAGAAAAGTAAAAAAAATAATTGAATAAAGGAGTTTTGATATAGTTCTCACGGTTCTCATATAAAAAGGGTTCTCATTTGAACATCTTCATATATATATATATATATATATATATCAAATCATCTATCGTGTGTATACAAGGCTAGTACGTAGTATACGAAGTACATGTAATAGACACACTTACAAGTTACAAGTTACAAGTTACAAGTTACAAGTTGCAATAGCATATACGACAGACCCAACTACAAAGTTACAAGTACATATATTTGCAATGACATATAGATATAAGATGTTAGGGAAAACCTAATCAATGTTGATTATCAGTTGCTATTGTTAGTTTGACTAATACTGCTTTCCATTTTTATTTAGACTAATTAATTAGCCAAATATGGAGTAGGTATCTCGTCGCATGGTTAAAATAGTGAAAAGGCATTAATCTTGCCCCTTTAACATCAAATCGAAAGATTTTAAGATCTATGCATTTGATCAGATTATGTAAAACAACTATTTATAGAGAATCAACTCAACCAAAAATTTATAATAATGATTGAGATTTATAAATAAGTTTTATACTCTATCATAAACAATTTGGATTTTAGTTTCATCTATTATTTGTTTTATTTTTCATGTGGAGCTAATATGAAATTATTTACACCTGTATAGAGCTTGCTCTGGTTGGTATTACGTACCTATATATAGTAATCAACTACGAGTAATACTATACAACATTTATACTATCCTTGTAAATGTTTTTACAATTCTTCGATGTTAATATCGTGCTTGATCATGAGATTTTTGAATCAACCATATACAAGTTAGCTCAGCTTAACTTAAATTCAAACCCAATCAAAGCTTAAATTGAGTTGATTGAATAGAGTAACTAGCTCATACATAGACTAGGTTTAGCATTGTTTTATTAAATTAATAAAAAAAGGTGATTTTTTTTAATAACAATTATTGATGAAGTATATAAATTATTTTTGGATCTCGTTTATAAGCTTAGGCTTTTGATTAAATTAGCCTCCAAACATATCCTAACAATGTAACGTAATTGAATTGATATGTTGTGGTTGACCAACAGAACAATTGGAGATTGTACGGTCAAAAGAAGCAGGGGATAACTTAAATTGGATTGACATTCAAAAAATGAAGTACACTTGGGACGTCATTTGTGAAACAATGAGATTAACATCACCTGTGCCAGGAAATTTTCGAGAAGCTATGACTGATTTCACTTTTGAAGGATTCAACATTCCCAAGGGGTGGAAGGTATGTATATACCATATGATTAAGTATACTAAATTTATAATTCATACTTTGCACGAGATTGAAAGCTAATATCTATCTTTTGTTTACGACATAGATTCATTGGTCACTATATTCGACACACAAAAACCCAACATGTTTTGTTGATCCTGAAAAATTCGACCCATCAAGATTCGAAGGGGATGGACCAGCACCATACACATTTGTGCCATTTGGGGCAGGACCAAGGATGTGTGCCGGAAAAGAATTGGCTCGAATTGAAATGCTTGTTTTCATGCATAATGTAGTCACTAAATTTAGGTTTAAAAAAGTTAACCCAAATGAAAAGGTTATTTATAACCCTGATCCAATTCTAACCGAAGGCCTTCAAGTTTACCTTTTTCCTCATCAAAAACAATAATTACTATGTATGTGCTATTTAGCGTAAGGCGCGCATGTGCTAGCCTATGACACACTTGTGTAGCTTAAAGTTTTCGTGCGCCTGAGCGTGCCACACACACACGGGTGTGTTTTTTTGTTTGTTTGTTTTTTTTTTCAACAATAAAGTGATGGTGTAATTGTTTGTGCTATTATGTACTCCACTACTATTGATGAGGTGTGAATTGTGTGTATCGACTAATATTGTTTGGTAATCATAATTAAGTATTTCGAATAATTGTTTTGTGTTGATTATTTATTTATTTATTTATTTACTTATTTTAGGGTAGATCTCAATATGGGCTTCTTGATGCTAAAATCCTAGTTGAGACTTGAGAAGCCCAAACCTTATATCAACAAAAGGAACTAAAGCCCAATTGTATGGCCTTACAATTCCGAAAGTAAACAAACTTGCACACTTTTGAGAGATGTATTAAAATATAATGACTTCAAACATGATTTTATGTAGGTTGAGCACATATTAATGTATCTTACAAAATTTCACTTCTTGAACTTTAGGGGAGAAAAGAAAAAAGAAGAAGCAATGTTTCATAGTGAAACTCTAGTTGTAATTCACCTATTCAATACATGTTCATTTGGATGAAATCAAGAACATACATTGAAGTATATCTACCTTTAAGAGAAAAAACTTTTTGAACTTATTCATTCAATTACACATCCTATAATATTATCTACATATCAAATACTCAAAATCGCAAAACCACAAGATAGCCTGTAAGTACCATGATCATTGTCTCCGGAGTATACTATATAAGTTTATAATGGATGGATGTTGTACTCTATGGACGGACTAGAAGTGTATGAAAGTAGCACAAGGAAGATATAGTCCTTAATCCATTTTCGATCAATCACACATCTTCTGGGTCTTCAAGGTGCTCTTTAAGCTGAGGTTGCCCTATAAGCTCCCACTTCTCCTTACACCAAATAGAGTCGAGGTTTGGTAACTCATAATCATCCGGCCTCAATGATAATTGAAACTCGGGCAAGTCTGGTGGCGGTTGTAGCCCCCTACAAAATCCGAACTCAGTCAAGTATTGTTACATGGAAAACTAAAAAATGCAAAAAGAATACGAACACAAATTAGTGGAAAACATAAAAGGTTAGAAAGGATATATTGTTGCTTACTTTTCTTGATCTAACAAGTAACTATACATCTGAGACTTCTTTGCAGCAGTGCTTGGTATCTTTTGGTGTAAGTGCTTCATTGCACCCCACTGTGGAGGAGCTCTATATATACAGGATAACACACCGCGTGAGAATTTTTTTTGTAGAGGGTGCAGATGCAAAAGCCTCAATCGAGAACTTTGTTTGCATAGAACTAAACAACAGCAAACTAATTGTTTTTTCTAGGAAAATGTTAGCCCTTTATCCTAGATGATCATGAACCTATAGATTTTGTTGGAATGAAAACAAACAAATTGGTGGAATAATTTACTAGGTAGTTCTACATACATAAAGAAAAGTCTGTCGTAAATCAATACCTAGTGACAGGAGAAGCCAAGCAAAAGGTTAAACAAGCCTTTTTGCTCTGCAAGAGTAGTTCTTCAGCAGCAACTATACAGCAGAGTGCATTTGTATGGGAAAATTGCTCATTGCTTTTGTCGACGATCAGACTATGATAAAAGTAAGCTGCAGCCTGATGAGATTTTACGTTTATTCATTAACAACACTGAAATACAATTGTGCAATCCATTGCTCTATAAGATGCCAACAAACTGCAACAAATAGAGATACAAACCTTAGATTCTAAGAACTTGTATTTGATAAATAATGCCTGTTTTCCTGTGTCATTCTCACTGTTTTTGCCTTCTGACAGCGAGTGATGTGCCTGAGAAAAATGATGTCTTTTGTTAGTTCATCTTTAGAAATAAAAGTTTGGGTAACTACTTTAGTCTGTCATCATCAAAATCATATTGGATCAACTGGATTAAAGTGTGAATTTAGCAATTATGTGCACACTACTGGATTCATTAATTACCTGAGTGAAGAACGTCTGTTGTTCGCAAGCTAACCTCCTCTTTACTGATAATGTAGCCTTTTGGTTTTCGATAGCCAAACCCAGCTGTGATTCTGTTCCCTGGATTTACACAGAGATCAGTATCAGCATTTCCTTGATGGCCTAAATCTATGTGGTCGAAAATACAGGTTTGTTTCCAAAATTATGTGTCATGTTTCTGCTTTCTATACACATATATATCACACTATCAAGGATCGATTGATCTAAGATTCTAACATGGATAAGGATGCTTAACAAAATTCATGTTTTGCAGCTTGAGCCTAGAATACGATTTATCTAATGTCATTTCATAGCACAAATTAATCAAATATAGCATGTGTCATGTCTATTCCATAATCTAATAACCACGGAGAATGAGGTTCTCTCTGACATCAAACTCACAATTATGGTAAAATTATAAGACAAACGAGAAGTACCTGGCCAAGTGCTTGAAGCGAAAGAGATTCTAAAGCGTTTTCTTGCATATCTTTGTGTAACTTGTTCCTGATAGAATAACCTTATGCATCATAAAAGTGCTGGTATAAAAGACCACATTAGCAGCATTGTAGGAAATATGAAATGCTACACAACATACTTTATCTCGGGGCTTAACTGAGGTAGAATTCTCTTCGCGCAGAACTCCAAGTAGCCTGATGCTTTCAACAGCAAATCAACTGCATCCCTTTGGCAATCTGTCATAATTCGCAGCATTGATCAATCAAAGGAACAACCTTTCCATTAGAACAATCTATTTGACCTTTCTGTCTAATAATTTTACCTGTTGAAACTATTCTATCTTTTGAACCCGGATATAGCTTAGGAACAAGCAGCATGTTGGCTTCAACCAATGTCAAAACAGACAGCATGTATACCACAGATAATACCTCGTACCATGAATTCGACACACAAATCTCCTGCTCGAAAAAAGTCCAAAAAACCAAAATGGTCTAACTATAAGTTCACTTAAGGCAATACTTAAATTCACTAAATTAAAGGCAACTTAACAAACTTTCAGTCTTTTCCTTGAACTTTACCTGTCTTCTATCATCCAGAGTTCTCCATTTGAATTGCACTGCTTCATGTATGCCATATTCTGTCACAAAATTTCAAACCTCAGTTCACTGAACAGAATCAAGTTATGTTACTCGAACACTCCACAAGTCTACGAAACATAACAAAAAACACCAGGGAAAGCAATGAGGTAAGGATCATAAGATTCAATCACAGACCTTTTTTGGTTAGTCCAAGTAGAACAGGCAAATACTCCTCAAGAGCCTGCTTAATATCAGGAACCGCGGAAAAATCATCTGCAAAACAAACATGATCAAAGGCCATGTTAACTTCATACTTCTATACTCAAATCAAAACCAACAAATTAAACATTACTACAATCTGAAAGAGGACACACCAGTATCTTCAGAGAGCAAAATAACTCGATTTCGAAGAGCAACAAGCTGATCAATAATATCCTTAGGAATCAATCCTTTAAGCCCTTTATGAAGATCAGATTGTAAAGGAATTTGCAAAGTTGGAACAAAAACAACAACTTCTGATATGATCATTCTCTTCTTCTTAACACCAGCTTGTAGCAAAGAAGAAGTGCACCCCATTATATTATTCTTTTACCATAACACCTACATTATAATTAGCATAATTTGTTAATCATAAACTTAAAAACATCACAATCATTAACCTAAAAACTAATATTTTTTGAATAGTTCTAAGACACATATTATGCTTATATAATGTTTAACTAATGCTTAAAGTAGTTAAGGATAATATGAACAAGTAGAATATAGATGTGATTAGCTTAACTAACCATTAATTTAACTATCAAGGAATTTTTAGTATAACAGATGGCAAAAATACATGGAATATGTAGTCTTTTGTAAGATTTTGTATCTAGTCAAATAAAAATGACCTCAGATAAATTAAATTAAAATTAAGGTCGGAAATACAAAAACACTTTAATTAAAAGTACCCGTCAAAAAAAGTTTCATTATGAGCAAAAAGGTACAATAGTTGTTCATATGGAGACTTTTTTTTTCCAATTTTCTAAAATATCTTTTATATTTTTTCCGCACTTCCGAAAATACCCGTTAATTTTTCCTTATATCACCAAAACACACGATAGACGGATACAATACATGCAAAAAAAAGGAAATGAAAAATATTCAATAGAGTATGAAAGAAAACTTACAAAGGATTACACAAAGGAAGAAAGAATTGAAGTAAGGAGTTTGAGAAGCTAAGTTTTGAAGAAATTAAAAAATTTGAAGGCATTGAATGTAATGAAGGGGGGAAAAATAGTGTAAGTGGCTCAATTAACAAGACAGAATTCACATGGCAAATGCGTAGGAAATGTAAGAATTAGATCACAAGTACAATGTAAGAGTTTATGATTAGAGAAGATTTTGATATTTTTTTTGGGATCCAAAATTTGTGTATTTTTCAAATGCAAGCTGTTAAAAGAAAATTGTATATTTGCACATGCACATGATGAATTATTGGTTCAATTATATGGAGTAGGATTTTGCAAAATTATGTTTCCATGTATGTCACTATTTTAAAGCATTGATGCTTGAAATATTTCTGCAAAAATATCTAGTTAAGTTTTTTTCAACATCTACGCCTTATAAGTCTAGATAAAAATGACAATGGGTCATATTGTGTTGTGTCTCGTGTTAAGCTGATGTGACTAAGAATCAAATGAAGTAGTTCACAACAATCGGCCCAGTCTATTGAAATAAATGACAATGATTTAATTTGAACCGTTGTTCATTTTCAAAGCTTCTTATTTTTATACCCTTTATAGTACCAGCTATTGTGGAATTGTGGGTACTCTTGTGCCTCAATGATAGGAGAACTCAAATTAGATAAGCATAAGGGCATAACAATAGATTTTAATTATCTCCTTTTGTATGTTATATGTTGAAGGGTTTAGTCATAGAGCATTTAGAAAGAAAAAAAAAATAAAAATAGTGTCACTTTCGACATGGCTCCCTATTGTCAAGGGCAACTAGGCCGACTATACCGACTTTTGGTTTAATTTTTGAAGTATTTATTACATGAATAATTCAGTCAAAAAGATTAAACAAAGTTCACATAATAATTAATAAATTGAATTTTTTTTTTCAAAATGATTTGATTTTTATACATATATGAAGAATGGTTAATGATGATTAGCATTACTAGATGAATGCGTGTCTACAAATAAGGCAACATTCGGGCTAATTATTTCGTTAAATTTAAAAGTTTTGACAATGAAAATCCAATAATTTGAGAGTTAAGATGACTTGACAATGTAGTGTATATGTATTATTGTGTTATGTTCTAATGAAATCTCCATCAAAGATTATTGCAGATTCTGTTTATTTTTCTTTTCTCATTTATATATTGTGGTTTAGTTGTGTAATAAGTAATAGAATTTTTCATACGATGACAAACACTAGACGAGCTTTAACTCGATCTATTCAATAATTTCAATAATGAGCTTCATTTTTTTTTTCAATAGTAGATTATTTAGATCTCATCATCAGGAACTAAGAAGATTCTGTTGCTTCAAATGAACTGTAAATGCTCTTCATCATGTTCTCATTGTTGACCAATTTATAGGAAATTAGAAATGCAAACCCTAGCATTCTAAAAGGGGTGAAATTTCTTACTGTATTATGAATGAAGGTCCAACCAATTAAGAAACATGTTCCTCTTAATTTATTATAAGAACACAAGTTTGCATGTTTGTCTAATTATAGCAAAACAACAAAGTTTAAAGTAAAGAATATATCAAGAACACATACTAATTAAGTTAAATGTGGTTCACCAACAATAATGTGCTGGCTACGTCCTTCGATAGAGAAGAGAGTGTATCTTATTAGATGAGGAATTTCATAATGCAGACAACAGTGAACAGTGATTGCATTATAAAGCGGGGATTAAAACTGATTCAATGCATACTCTTCCAGTCTTACACAAACCTTCTTTCTATAATAATAAAAGGCCTTAGAATACAATGGAATCACAATTTTACAATTACGATTTGGGACATTTTGTTTAATGATAAAATTTGATGGCTTATATTATACTAACTCAATCAATGAGATTATACAATTATTATTATTATGAAAACTTACTTCTTAAATAAAATGTTTTTTATTTGGTAAGAGCATCATATACTTAAACAAAATAGATATGGGTCCTAATCAATTTTTTTTTATTAAAAACAATAATTAAAGAAACTTTAATTTACTAGCGGATGAGGCTTTATCATTAAGGTTAGTTTTATCAGAGACTTGTTGATTAATTCTCTAAGCCTTTTAGTTTCAAATTATTATCTTTATCAAGTTAAGTTGAAATATCAAAAACCCACAAAGTAGTTTTTATTGTTTTTAAAAGTTAATATTTGGTAGGGTTCGTTGTTAATTTGCCATTAATTTCATCAACGAAAGTTATTCTATCATTTGGATGACTAGCTAGCTAGGAGGCATTATTGGACGGTAATGCCAAGCATGCAAACAATATTTGGCACCTTTAGTTTCTAGTTCTTTTATTTTTTCTTGAAAAATAAAAATATCTCATGCCCCTCCTTTCTTTTTGTTGGTTTTAGTTATTAACTTATTGTAACAACATATATCAAGGCAAAAGAATAAAGAGAGCGCGTGCGTGTGCTTACGAGATCAATATGTGTTATAAGGAATAAAATATGAACACTAATGAAATGTGTATAGTGTATACTATTTATACAAAGAAGAAAGAAAAAGTACTAGAAAAGAAGTTGCTAACAATAAATACAAAATTAAATAAGATTTAGGGGTTCTTATGAGATGAGACAACTTGTGAGCTACTCGGAATTGACTCGGTCAAAATTCGGCTCGATTTAGCTCGTTTCAAACTCGACTCAAAATATTAACAAGTCAAGTCGAGCAACCCTATACTCAAACTTGACTCGCATCATAAGCACCAAAAAGATCGATGTGAGGATATTAAATACGGAGAACTAGAAAGATTGCATTTAAAAGCTCAAGAAAAGAAAAAGGAGATATTTTAGGGTGCAAGTACATAAGTGTATATTATGTTAGAAACTCAAGAAGAAAAAGATAATTACCAAAGCAATTAAGTGTTATAATATTTTATAAAAATCAAGTGAATGTATGTTTTTTTAAACATCATTGATTGGATGATATTATGCCTCTGGAAATAATCCTTAATATATGCAAGTTGACCTAAATTTGATGTAGCATATAAATATTAAGAACACGTAATCTTGTCTTTTGGATTACGTGAGGTAGTAAACCAATCAATTATGGACTTGGAGATATATGACATGATGACGTATAAGTGGACCACCAGTGAAGCTCAAGCTCTATACTTGCAACAAAAAATAAATAAATGTTTCCTAACAAAAAAAGGCTAAATTATGATAAATCTCTAAATATCTCTAAAATCACATCACTCAAAATCGAACAATTAAAATCTAAATTCACAACTCGAAACTCGACATCCATCTTTACAATGACATGACTCCCACATACATTTTGCTTTATAAAAATAGGTGAAATATTAACAAGTGTATGATACTAAATAGTTACATTGCTTAAAGGTGTGTTTTCTTTACGAGTAGAACTGAATTAATAAAAAGTGAACTTATCAATTTGATTGGATTATTGAAACTCATTAAACCTTATATGTTGCTTGCACATTGGAAATGAAATTATTAGACTAGTGAGAGCTTATTGGTAAAAAAATTCATTACCTTTTTTAAATAAGAAAAAATTCATTACTTTAATTTAGGCTAATTTGTAAGGCAGAAGAATTTCTTTTTGCCTGTTGTTAATTAACACCTTATTTTTAATTGATTACGAAATATAGCACCATACCTCAATCTCTGAAAAATAAAAAATAAAATGAATGGTTAGCACATTACTGCCGGATTTTGGTTGAAAAATAAAAAGAAATGTATTATCTCACAAATTGATCTAAAAGATAAGTGCATTCCAATAATTTTCTCCATTTCTTTTCAAAAAAAATACTCCGAATCATCTTCATACTTTTGTCCTCTACGAGAGTAATACAACTCAAAAAGAAAAAAGAAAAAAAAAAGCAATAGGAACAAAAATAATAAGGAAAAGCTACTAATTAACTAAACTACTAAAAAAACTAGAAAATTTGTTACTCCACCATTGGAATATTCCGATGCCAAGCAACACTCCCTAAATCCTCCAAATAAACGGAAGAAAGATCTTATGGTACCGTCTCTAATATGTCGAGCCGTTGAACTATAATTACATAGTTTGCTAACTAATTAACTGTTGTATTTGCTTTACATCAACAATGCTCGAATGTTACTTTCCACCCTTCTCGAGCAATAAAGGAATGACATTTTTGTATGAAATGATAATAAATGGAGTTGGTCAGCTACGAACGTATAAAAATAAGTGAACAACAACCTCCGAATTAACCATTGGACCTATCTTCAGATGCCCAAAATTATAATTTATTTTTTTCTCAACAATTTGTAAAAATAATAATAAAAAAATTCATCCTACCCACATTGGAGATGTTCTAAATAAGTGAACAACAACCTCCAAATGCAACCGTTTGGACCTATATTGGGATGCCAAAAATTCCAAGCTACACTTAAGTAAACTATAAACCTAAATAATTTACCATTTAGACCAAAATCTTTTGTCAGGTGTTCTGGCAAATGCAATCTCTTTAGACCACATTTATATGGGCCCAAAAGAGAGCAACGAGGGTAACATAAACTGCAAGAAAACACAGTAATTTCATTGGTAATTCTAAGATAGTTGACATTATAATTTATCAGTTGATCACTCTTTCCTTTTCTTTTGGGATTAAATTATTTAATTGGGGTGTTTAAGATTACATCACAAGCAAAAAAAGGGAAAAATTAGCATAATAAAGAGGAGTAGTTTCAGATTTGTGTCTTGTTAGCCCAAAAAATCCGGCAGGTCAAAGAAGCCGAGTATTGACTTGTTAGCCCACAAAACCCGATAGGCCAAAGAAGCCGAGTAAACCAACTACCAACCCGAAAGCAAAACCGTCATACTTCATGTTTCTTTGCTTTGGCTTACATGAGACTTAAAGGTTAATGCTCTTGTGAACGACATTGGAAGATATACTTCATTTACTACATAGGGAGTATTACATTGTAGATACCTCTATCTTCGTCACTAAGCCAAGACCTTGATATCTACTTTGATTTGAGATTAAGCAAAACATAGGTTGCAAATGTACTAATAGAAGTTCCCTTTAGTCCTTTCTTTTTTTTTTTTAAAACGAAATTATTTAAAAAAAAAAAAAAAAAAAAAAAAAAAAGTTCTTTTTTTTTTTTAAAACGAAATTATTTAAAAAAAAAAAAAAAAAAGGAACTATGTATTACACTCCATTAATTGGCAGCATATGGACATACAGTGATACACATTGATATCTCTTGTCTAAAAATTTAAAATGGTCCTTATCTAAACGTTA
>PYUH01003972.1:872920-906131 GCA_016808085.1 Suaeda aralocaspica | reverse complement strand
AAAAAAAAAAAAAAAAAGGGAACGAGGCTTAATTGCATAAACCTTATCGTCATTGATGAAAACCAGTACACACAAGTGTATGGAAATAGACTCACCATAAATCTGGCTTATTCCATGAAATCATAATAATGCAAGAAAATACAAATTTTTATTGATAAGCCAAGAAAATGTAACAATAATAATAATCTGTAATAAGAAGATGTCAAAATAATATTAACAGCAATGCCTTCTCATTATAATCTCAAAACATAGAATACGTCTCACAGCAGCATTAGCAGAAAATTTTGATATGAGATATGTCACGCGCGGTCGGAAAATGGGGGATAGGAAAGAAAGAAAAGAAGCAGATAATCTATAATCTAGTCTATAATCTAGAGTTGAACTGCTTCTCATAAGAGAATGGAGTATTTACACACTATGTCAGCGAAGCTATGGACAATAGAGGATGAAAGCGAACAATGTAGCCGATTCAAACTTCAAATCCATCACCACCGCCTGTATCATTTGCCTTGACAAATCGACCCTTCACTCGTTGTCTGTTATCGGCTCTAGCTTTCCTTGATTCATATCGAATGTGCTTATCGTATCTGTTCATGATTAATACCAAGCATGAAGTTAGACTATTGAACATCAAAATAAAGGGATGTAATAAGAATTTATAAGAGATTAAATAATTGCCTTCGGGTTTTCTTCTTTTCCTTGTAGCGAATCATAGCTTTTCCTCGGTTTTCTGCCAGTTGATCCATGTCATCTTGACTCAACGGTTTTCTCCAGAAAGGCCATTCCATAAGCTGGAAATTGTGCTCTCCATCAAATGACTCGGGTTTCACTATGGAATCAGATGATGGTCCAACATACGGCACACTACAGTTCTCTACTGTTTCATATGCTTCACAGTCCATTGACAGATTTCTGTCATCCTGCAAGATTTTGCATCAAGCCAATATGTTATTGACATAATATTATAAACTAGTTCCTCCGTAGTTAAAAATTCAGCCATGGCGTTTTAGGACACTCATTTGATAAACTACTGCTATTTTAGGTCAGGCGACAACATACTCTAAACATGCTTATATGTGACTAAATTTTCGACCAAATATCAGCATCACAACTCTACATGACTACCACATTGTTTTGCCACTTCGTTGGTAGAACTTACCTATGCAAGTATGCAACAAATTTTACTTGAGCTCAGAGTAAGATTCATGTTTGCCATCAGCTACTATATGCATAGAAAAGAAAGATAAAAAAAGACTCCATGTTCCTTAGCCCTCACTACCGAATAGTATGTATTATCCGAATATCGAGTGTTAGGCTAACAAGAGAGAATCAGAGAATCAAAGAAGAAACACCCCCCACCCCCCTCCCTCCTTAATAGAGAAGACTCATAGGCCATATTCCATAAGCTAAACACTATTAACTCTTTATGCAACCGTTTATTTTAAGTGTTTAGAATAAGGATGGCAGGAAGCTGAGAAGATAAATGCAGCTAAACTACTTTACTACACGAATAATCCCACAATGACTAATCCACCTAAAAGCTTGAACACAAAACAAAAAAGGAAACCGTATGCTAGTGACAAACCCAAATGAAAAGTAACAATCATACTCTCGAACGAGAACCTGTTGAAAGACAGAACTGATTAATAAGATTAACTTACATCTTTTGAATGAGAGCCTCTGAGAATTGGTGAATATTGCATCTCACATTCATCTTCAGGTCTGCCCCACTCGCCATCCCACACCTTAGCCACATTTAGAAAGTAAGGAAGCATTAGCAATTATACTCAATAATTCAGCTTGAATCATGAAAAACTAAAACTCGTGGCAGCTTATGGACCTAACATAGTTCACATCTCATTTACATATCTTCTATAACTAAAGAAATGGAGCGTAGCAAGAGATTAAAATGAAGAAAACATAATCTGTCAGCTTTCAGCTTACAACAACATGAACATGAGGCATTAAAGATATAGCAAACAAGAAATTAAAATTTGAGCTAATGGATAAGCCAAGTGATGTGATACGATTAAATTGACATACGCAAGCATTCAACAAGTTGCAAGTATAATTGAATAAAGGAAAGCAGCCTTAGCTAGTCGGAATTTTTAAGTAAAAACCAACAACATCGCTTAACACTTTGGTCAAGGATAATATAATATCTACCTCATGTCAACACCTTCTTAATCTTTAATCAAAATCTACTCATCATATGAATATCTAATCTTCTACCCATATTAAAATATCATAAACATCACAATCGTCAAGTACTGGCATTTTTCCAAAACACAATGCTCGTCCATTAATTACAGGTACTTAGATAGCTGCAGAATATGTAATTCCAAGACATACTGAGAGAATAGTACTCGGTAAATTTGTACCAGAGTAAATATTGAATTATCTAATGTTTTTTCTTTTACCTTACTAACAAGATCAAGAAAGAATTAACTTATCTCAGACGCTTGCTAACCAATTCAAGAATGCAGATAATGACCGTTACAACTTTACAACGACGTTGCCCTTAAACTGATATCATATAGCCATCAATTTAAGTTAAGTTTTGACAAGCTTAAAGTTATGAATACAAAGCATTTGAGATTTTGAGGTTCTTCATATTTCCAATTTCAGAACGCTGAAATTTCATAACATACAATAGCTTTCAAGATCAACAGCTACTAATCATCTAGAAATGATGCATAACCCCGTCACCGAGATGAGCAAAATTGCCCATTTCAGGGGTACTTCACATACAAAAAGTCAAAAACCAGGTACTAAAACAGAAAATTCCTCAAACACCCATGTGAAGGTCATAAACATCAAAATGTTCAAGGGCTTAACGATTTTTTGTCTAACTCTAAGATTAAATTGACTAATGGTGATTATAAACTAGACATATGTTCATTGTTCAATGGTATTATCAAAACATCATTTGGTATTATCGGCAAACTATATAATACCATCAAGATACCAACGGTGGTATAGTGTACATCCTCGGAATATTAGCTCAAAAACAATGGATTCTTTCAAATTCAAACCACAAATCCACCAAAAAACCTTTTTCCCTAAGCAAGAAAGTATAGAATACCAAAAGAATCCTAAAAAATCAGCAACCTTAGATAAATGGTATCTTTTTTATCTAGTGACCCTGAATCACACAAACATGATAACATTGAAAATCAGTACTTTTATACAACACACTATTTTTAATTTTTTATATTATTTTCATTTTTTTTATTACAATATTTTCTTTGATATTTTCCATCAAACAAAAATATCTTCATGCTATGACTCAACCACCTTAAATACCACCAAAAAAAGTTCAAATTAAATACTCAAAAACTAAACAATCATCAAATATTAAAACATTAAAATAATCAAAAATCACATCAAAAACACAATTATTTTAACTTCGAAAAAAAAAAAGTTAGATTTTAATTTTGTACTACTTCTGATTTAAATCTAACTTTGAGCTAAAAAATCATAACTTTTAGCCGACATATCTACTTATAACATACACAAATATAAAATATAATTCAAAAACTACTTAGAAAAATTGAGAAAAAAATACCCAAAAAAAAAAAAACAAAATTAAATACTTGTAAAAAAAATGAAATTACCTGAGAAGAATGACAATCAGGATCAAATTCCCAAGGAAAATCTTCATCATCAAAGAAACTATTTTCACCTTTTTCACCATCTTTCATCAACAAAGAAGTGAAAGAAGTATTACTATTATTATTATTATTAATATTATTATTACTTATATTATTATTAATATTAGAATTACTAATATTAATACTATTTGGTAATAAGAATATTTCGGAAGCATCAACAACAACACCAGCTTCGAGGCTCGGAGTACCCGGACCAACTTCCGAACCATTTTCTCTCTCCTCTAAATCCCACTTACTTAGCTTAACAAGTTGATTTAACACCGCATCTTTTTCATCGTCACCCAAACACGGCACAACTAAGTCGTTAATCCCCCAAAAGGGCGCCAATTCAACGGCTGAAGGACAACCGTCGATTGTTAACTTAGGTTCGTAATTAGGATCGGATAATCCGGACCTAGGTATCCGAACGTGTTTTAAAGAGAGTGAATTTGCTGAGTGGATTTCTCTGTCACAGAGTAAACAGAGGTTTGCTGAATCTGCTTCACAAAATAAAACGGCGGCGTTTTTGGAGCAGTAATCACATTCAAGCTTCATAATTAGGAAATTAAATATAATTTAATTAAGATAATCAAATTATCAAATGTTTTTTTTTTTTTTTTTTTTTTAATTTTGGTTGATTGAAATTGGTTTGATAAGGAAGAAAGATAAAATGAAGAGATGGAAATTTTTGAAGAAGAAAATGAGGTTTGAGGAAAAAATGAAGCATAAGGGGTAGTACTAAAAGAAAGATGAGGGGTAAAATTGGAATTTTGTAAAAAGGTTTGGTTTAGTGGGACCAACTATTGTTAAATTATTAGCACTTTTTGCCACCCTGGCATGTGAAAAGTGCATTGTATATTTAGGAACTAAAAAAATAATAATGATAATAATAAATATCTTGGGTTTTAGGAATTGTGCACCTAATTATAAATGAAGAAAATATCTTTGAGTTAAAGGAGTATAAGCTAAATAGTGTGATGAAAAAGGTTCACTCTTTAGAAGATATTTGATTGATATTCTTTGTTTCACTTCTTCCCTTTATTCATTTGTGGGGTGTTTTTTTAGGTTGTTTTTTTTTTTTTTTTTTGAAGTGGAAGGAGGGATAAAAAAAACATTGGGTCATTGTCGAATAAGATAATTAGAATCTATGTGTTGCTTTAGGAAGTTTTATCTATTCGGTGTTTGAGGATGGCGATTCATATGGTGAATGAATTGATTTAGTTTCAATTAAAAATTGGTGATTTGGATTTATTTCTTGTTGTTTAATTTCGCTTAGAATCATAACAGTTTGTGAGTAAAAAACAAAGATTCTAGAGGATCGTTATGTTAAAACAAACATCAATAGAATTTTAAGATGAGTTCAAATAAGTTAAATTAAATATAACATCACGCATTCAAAGTTGGAAGAGAAAATAGCTCGTATGTTCGACAATTCCTCTTACACGTTACATTTTCTTAGACCAGAAAAAAGAAATATGCATTTGTCATAATGTTAGGTTTCTCCTTCTTCATAAATGCAAGACCTAATGAACTCATGAAAGGGCACACCTATACATATGTATTTGTACACTAGCGCAACTAATGAAAGGGCACAAGTGCACAGCCAACTTGAGTACTACAAATCTAATGCAACTATACATATGCACATGTAATAAAATGACAAATCAAAAGAAAATATAGCTTTATATACTCTATGACAAGTAATACAATAAAGGAATGATATTGTGTATTCATTTCTTCCATTGCAAAAATACATTATTGACACCAACCCCTTTTAGGGTCTGTTTACTTCAGTTTAAAATTAGTTCAGTTTAGCTCAGCTCCGTTCAATTTAACTAAGCTCTTCTTTTATTTTGCTACTCATTAATCCTTAATAAAAACTTTCAGTTCAGTTCAGCTCTAATCAGTTCATTTCGGCTTAGTTTAGTTCAGTTGTTTTCAGTTGAAGTAGACATACCCTAATTCATGACGAAAATATTCTTTTTACCGAGTACAATATATAGTATGACCTTTTTTTTTTACTAGAAAACTAGTTATTCTAACTTAAATATGTAAGATTCATGACTTGAAACTACGGAGTAGTTTCGATTTTATAATGTGAAAATATGCTTTGCGATTTAACAAATATTTGTGTTTTGAAAATGCTTATTTCTGACTAGAATTTAAAAGGTTCTGAAATTACACAAAAAATCCTTTGTTAAGCTATATCTGAAAGATAAATTGAATGTATACTTTCTCGCTTTGACACCTCTCAATTCTTACTCCTTAAAGCAAACCCCTTTAAATATATAGTGTTCATGATTTAGGTACCATGATGAATGATAGTGAAAATTTTGATACACACTTAAACTAAGTTTGGCACAAATCAATGTCTTCCAAATGAAGAGCAAATATCTACTCCTTGAAAGTTGGTTACATTTTGAGTCCTCCACATAAATTGAGGAAATTGGTAGAGAGCCTGCTTCTGACTAAAATAAATCAAGATTCAGGTAATTGGAAAAGTACCAAAAAAAAAATTCCCACATTAAATTTTCAGGAACAAATTATCTGTTTCTAAAATTTATTAGCTAATCAAAATAGGCCAAATAGACAGACTAATCAAATGGACAAATCACCTTTTGACCATAGGGCACCGTGTAAAATTTTTAACAATTTCTTTTTGGACCTTGAGCCTATAAAAATTGTGGATAATATTTATAGCCTTTGTTTTCAACTGGGGAGGGTTGGCCTTGCCTAGGTTTCGCCATATTATTTATACCAAGTATTATTAGAGAACCCAAGTGTTATTAAGACACTTGTCTCATCAGCTCTTATTGTCTTATCGCCTTTTGAACCTTAAAAAAAATATTAGAGTCCCTATTTTGACCGCACTATGCAAAAATTTTGGCAAATTTTTTTTAACCTCAGAACCTCCAAAAAAGTGTGAATTATAGTTTTTTTTTCAATTATTTGAGGGTTGTCCCGAGCCTAAGCTAGCCTTGTTTATGCCCTTTTTTTACCAAATGTTCTTGGTCAACCTAAGATCCTCCATTTTTGGTTTCAGCCTAAAAAGCCTTGATACGTTACCTATTCAAAGAGATTTCGATAAAAGGCTACCCAAGTCATTCTTGCTTTTTTCGAAATCGTCTTATTACCTTTTGGACCCTGAAAAGGTGCTCAAGGTCCCTATGTTGACCACAGGGGCACCGTGTCAAATTTAAAAAAGAAAAAACTCGGGACCACAAAAACTCCGAAAACTATGGATAACAACATTTGTTTGTATAGTTTTTGTCCTTATTTTTTAACCAAGTGTTGTTCAGTTTTAGCATTAAAAATCTTGTTATGTTCCACCTTTAAATAATTTTTGAAAATAGGCCACGATTGTCTATTTCGCTCTCCCAAGTCTGTATTATCGCCTTTTGAAACCCATAAAGCTGATCAAGATTCCTTGTTTTGATCAAAAAGACACCATGTAAATTTTTCGACAATTTTTTCTTGGGACCTCGAAATCTCCGAAAAGTGTGAATAGTAGCCTTTGTTTCCAACTTTCGGAGGGTTATACGGGTCATGTCTAGCTTTTTTCCTGTTTTTTTAAAACCAAGTGTTATTGATGAATCAAGGACCCTCACGTTCGATATTAGGCTCAAAAAACTTATATATTCCCTTTATTTGAAATACAATCTAGGAGGAAACTTATCATGCTTTTTATAGGCTAAAATCTAGATGATGCGTTATGAGTTTATGAACAACACGCTCGATACAATTAAGGCGAAAATGAGGATCCATGAAACATGGAAATAGGCTAAAAGTTTACATGTTGGCAATTGGGTTACAAGCAGATCCCAAAAACAATTGTTTGAGGTTTGAAAAGTCATAAGATAAAGACGAATGCTCCATAAAAGCTCGTATCTCTTATCTTCATGTAGATACTAGAAAAATGTATATTGATGCATGTTCTGCAGTTAACGTTATGTGACATGATTAGTCTGATTAGGAATGTGTACTTTAAAATATAGAAGAATTGAACAACAAAGCGAAGGTCCATATTGGTCCAAAAATGTTTTGAAAATGGCCAAAACTTCAAATACAAACCTATAAAACCTTCCCACCTCGACACACACAATATTTGAAGCCCAAATTAAGATAAAGGCAGGGATAGTTTTCCTAAAAATTTGAGCAATTGTTTCATGAATTTTTTTTGTTCATATGCCGGACTACAAATTCTTATGTACATGAGTATATCTAGTTGTATCTTCTTGTAGTTTAACGCCAAACTAGTTTTGCTTTATTTGGAATTATGTTTTTTCAACACAAATCTCTTGTAAGCAAAGAAGTTCACTAAATTTGTAATAAAGGTGAGCTCTCAATCTTCCATGAAACCTTGTTTTTAATTTTTTTTCCCATTAACCCTCTTACCTCTTAAACACCCTCTCTAACTATTTAATACACTAAAACAACATTTGCAACTATAATTCAAATGCTTCTCACTCAAACAACTAATGCAATCAATTAGTCAAATCAATTAATACAAGTAGTCAGCCCAATCAACTCATCTCTACATCCAATTCAAGTACGTGGACCATTTTAGAAAAACTTTTAAGTTGTTACGTAGTATATTTTTTCAAAACCAAAACAATCTACAACTATTTACCAAACATGTTTATGCACACAATTAACACAAACCAACTATCCTAACCAATTACACAAATAAGCATAGCCAATATTTAAACAAAACACACACAAATATTGCACTCAAATAATCAAACTTGCAAATAAAATAAGCTTATCATCGAATATTTAATTTTAATTTAGTTTAATTCAGCTAAGTGCGCAACTAATACCTTAACAAATGATGTCCGGATCTTAGATCATTTAGGTAATTCCTTGTCTCACATAAACCACTAAACAAGTTGATTTATACCTTCATAAATCGATTAATCTCTTATTTTTTTTCTCATTTAACAAACTCAACTTCAGCTAACACAACCTTCAACAATGGCGAACAAAAAAGCTTCACTCTTCCTCATTTTCTCTCTCCTCTTCATCATCTCTTCTGCAATCGCATCTTCCGATGAACCTTTCATCGTTGCTCACAAGAAAGCCACTCTCAAACGCCTCAAATCTGGCGCTGAACGTGTTCTTGTTTCCATTGATATCTACAATGAAGGATCTGCGTAATCATCTTCTCTTCTTTTTCGTTTTTAATTTTCTTAGTGATTTTTGATTTCATGCTTTGTTTTGGATCTAGATTCATTTGATTGAGATTGTGTTTTCTACGATTGATTTAATCGTGTTTTTGTGATTCGTTGACTTTTGTTTTTGTGTCTTTTGTTTGAATTAGGGTTTTGTTTTTCGATTGTTTTGATTCATTTGAGCTTAAATTGTGATTTTTTGTGTTGTGTTTTGATCGAAATTGGGATTTAAATTGTTGTTTTGCTTTGTAATCTGCTACTATAAACAACTTATTGTAGTTTGAATTGAAATTCCTTGAAAAATAAACTAATAGCTGTTTAGAATAGCTGCTAATTTAGAATAGCTGTTTTAAGTCTGGTGTAGAGCTTATTAGTAAAGAGTAGATCTATTGCACTTTTACAGCTCAATTAATTGCTAATTTTAGGGCTTAATGCTGTTGGTCCATGTGATTCATGAATTGCGTAAATCGTTTATCGGTGGAATACTGAATTAGGAACAAAATGATGCGCGAAATGAATGTAATGGCTTAGGAATATATTGTATATTGCACTATAAAGTTAATGGGGAAACAGAAACGAAATAATACTCTGGTATGAATTTTAATGAGTTTTGAGTTTTGAGAGTGTATGGTGCACTATATAAAAAATGAGTGGAGATAGAGGGTATAAGTGGACGGCAACTTGAGATAAATTATTCGCTCGGCACTTGTTCAGAATTCCATCTGAACAAATTGAGACTGTGGCGTTGTTGTTGTTCGATTATTGAATGTTATGCTACATTGCTAGGTCTTGAGGATAGTTTTAGGATGTAAGGCCGGTTAGAAATTTCCCAAATCGTCAAATCTACAATCGTTTTGGTCAACTTATTAAATCATTATCTAATGTATTTTTCTTTTTTCATTTGGCCCATTAGCTTTTAAAGTTAGCAAAAAATTTGTTGTACTATTTGAGATTACCTGCCTAACAGTTAATTGTATAGCATGATATATTCAAATCAATGTCAATCATAAGGCACGCGACCACAATCACATGCAGAGCTTATGCTAACTATTGTCTTGAAGATAGGAGTTGGCATAAGATTTCAGTGTAAAATATTCTAATTCATTATTCTAACCTGATAAAATGCAAATTTAACTCAGAATCTTTAGTTTGAGATGGACTTATCTGTTTTACCAATTTATTTATTTTATTACCTGATTAGATTAAAATGAGCCAAATATGAAATGTGGTTGTCATAACTTGTCCAATGCCCGTGCATGTGTTTTTTAGCATGAATGCCACATGCTTTCTCTTTTTCATGCTATTCGCAACATTTTAGCATGAATACCAGATGCTTTCTCTTTTTCATGCTAATTGCAACATAACAAGCAAATGATGCTAAAGCACAGATTGTCAAACTGCATAACTGAACATATTTTATATATATGTATGTATGAAGGTTATCATCATAATTTTGTAGCTAATAGAGCTGCAGGTCATTAAATACTACGTATTTGTTTTTTCTTCAAGATTACCAAATCTTTTGGTGGCACAAAGAATTAATAGATCAATCTAGTGCAAGTCGTTTTATTAATTTATCTAGTAATTGTCTATTCTTGTTGTGTGATTTTGGTGTGTTAGATAGTCTTTTGATTCTTCACATGTTTTCTTTACTTGCTGGGCTCTCGACCTCTCGTCTCTCTGTTCTGAGATGCAGTATAATTGCGTATGATTCTTCTAGCAATGATTCTTTGTTGTGTATTTTTTTCAGGACGGCATATGATGTAAGCCTGACTGATGATAGCTGGCCTGAAGATGATTTTGAAATCATTGACGGCAAGACTTCAAGTTCATGGGAGAGGCTTGATGTGTTAGTTACCAATAACTTTTTCTATTTTTTAAGATTTCTGTGTGAAACTCTCTAGTTTATGAGCTAATCCTTTTTCCTTTGCTGCCAGTGGTGCTCTTGTTTCACACTCATTTGAATTAGAAGCCAAAGTGAAAGGAAAGTTTTATGGTGCACCAGCCGTCATCAAATACCGTGTTCCTACTAAAGCTGCTCTCCAGGTTTTTTATTCATTGCATTTATTTTCAGATATCTATATTATGTAAGACTGTAAGTAGATCAAAGTTTAAACTCAACACATCTTAGGTGCTGAATGTTACATGCTGAGTAGTTGATCCTTAGAGTACGTTTAAACTATGCACTGGGAAAATTCATTATGGTTTTAATCGGTGATTAGCTAAGGAGGATGAAGATATATAGAAGTGGTAATATAGGAGATTGTAAGTGTGGTGTGAGGAGAGAAGGATGGAGGAATTAGAATTAAAATTCATTATGTTTTTGAAGATTTTATATGATGACTTGTGATTCAAATTTTTTGCGACTTTGTGCCCAAAAATTCTTGTGCTATGAAATTTGCTGCCTGTTCTTAGGCTCAAGAGTCTGGAAGGCTATGACTCGACGAGTGAGCACTTTGTCTTGTGTTATAGTTTCATTTGATGAGCTTTGAGACGAGTTGTCATAAACCTTGACACACCCCATGATTAACATAGTAAAGAAGAAATACATCAATAAGCTTAACTTTGAGAAGAATAAAAAATTAATAATATTAATATAGTAACTATTAGGAAAAATCTGTTATACTACTCCATAATTGGCAACACTAACCTTAAGTTTCATCGTCTAGTAACTCATGAAGTTGAATTTCTGTTTTGTAGGAAGCGTTTTCCACACCTATCTTCCCTTTGGACATCCTTGAAGACAGACCCCCTGAGGCCAAGTTTGATGGGGTGAGTGTTCTGCATTTATTTTGTCTTTCCCCTACGGCTACTATATATCTATTATTTGCAATTATTGACTATTCTTCCTTTATGTGAATTTGATTTGATGGCACTTCACATCTTCCAGGTTAAGGTAAGAGTTATTCTTGACTCCAGTATGTTATTCTGTTAATTCTATATTAGTAAAAAGAATAAAGACTCACGCCTTCAATTTTTTTTTTTTTTTTATTGGACTTGCAGAAATTGCTGGCTAAATATGGTTCTCAAGTCTCGGTTATTACTATAGTTGGACTTTTTGTGTACCTTGTTGCAAGCCCTTCAAGTGCTGCTAAAGCAAACAAGAAGAAGCGTTAGTTTCACCACGTAACATATAGCAAAGCTTCATTTGGAGCTAGCCTTTTGTAGCTTCATGAGATTATAGCGTTAAAGAAATTGGCATTGAGAGACCAAGACCAAAGGGTTTTTGTAATTGATACTCAAACCTTTTAATGTAGAGGCATATAATGTTTGTAAACTGTGACTCGATAGCTTGGTTAATTTGACCTTTTGTAGTACTTTTCACGGCAGAAATGGTAAGAAGAAAGAGTTTAGTTCATTTTTGTTTTGAGTTATGCTACTGCCCCTTGAGCATCATTTGACATAAAGCATACTGTCATACTGGAATTCAGGGTTTCTTTCATTGTTGTGAGGCCATAGATGATTTTATTTTGCAGGTTTAGTATCTGATGCCATTTTAACCTTAAATTATTGCTTGATGTTATCAACCGTAGTTCCTTTGACAATGACAACCAAACAATGAAATTGTACAAATTCTCACAGGGGTTTATCTCTCCCTTCAAATTACATATTCAAATATACAATTTTCTTTGTAAATTACATATACAAATATACAATTTTCTTTGTGGGGGCATCCTGCATCTCTCGAAATCACAAATTACTCGTGCACTTCTCTTGTGTTAATAAAAAGAAGATTATGTTCACATCTACTCAAAGCTCCAAACGTAAGACTAGTTTGGTTTCACTTCAATGCTTCCTTTTATACTAGTCCCTTGGCCACAACGAAAATGTACATAACACCACCGGTTATATTACTATGCATATAATTTGCCGACTTTGTGAAATTTTAATGTATAATGTGAGGATTATGAGCACAACCTACAAAACATAATCGATTACTCTGTGACTAAAAATAAAATAGAAAGCAAGTCATGGATTCTAAAATTATTAGACCTCTTTTGGATTTGTTGTATCAAATTAATTCATGCTCAATAAGAGGTGTCACCAATTCAACATTATTGGACACAGACTGGCAACAATTTTCAAAACAGGTGAAAACTGAAAAGGATAACCCCCAAAATTTAAATAAAACCTACAAGTCAAATTCTTTCTTTATCAGTTCGCATACAAACTTCATCAAATTAGGATAATTTCAATTCTAAGAAATACCCAAAAAAATAAATAAAAATCACTAAATTACACAAAGAAACCTACGACAACAACACTATTACAGAGATCATACTCAAGATCAAATCATGAGTTATCAGCAAGTTCCTCAAGGTAAACCTAAACCCCCAATTTAATTTCTTCAACTGGGTATCTTTAATTCAATTTTCTATGTTTTTGTTTCATCTAAAGTTGCAATCTTTTTTATGGGGTTTCATTCAAAGTTGCAATTTTTTCCTGGGGTTTTGCCCCTTTTGTTGATTTTGACTTATTTTAAAATTGCCCATGTTCAATTGATGATGATCATGTATTCATGTTGATGGTGATTAATTTATGTCCAATTAATAATGATGATGATTATTTTGATGTTAGTGATGATTAATTGTTGATGATGATGATTAATTTGATAATAATGATGATTAATTATTGATTTATAATTTAGGTTATGGAACACAATACCCACCTCCATCAGCACCACCACCACCAGGGTACCCTGGGTATGAAGGATACCCTCCACCTCCACCACAAGGGGGTGGGTACCCTCCACCGCAAGGGTATGAAGGGTACCCTCCACCTCAGGGTTATGGTGGTTACCCTCATCAGCACCACCACCATCACTCTGGTGGTGGTGGTTATCAGGGTTACTTCAATGATGGGTACCCTCCGCCTCCGCCACCACCTCAACCTTATCCTCCTACTCAAGTTTACCATTGTGAGCATTACAATCGTCATGATGACGGATGCTTCTCCTTCTTGAAAGGATGGTATGTTTACTATTTTACTTCGTATTTCTTTTGTATAATGTTTTTGCCCCATTTTGTGTTTGTTAGTTAATAGATGTTTGTTTGTTGTTTTGTAAGCTATGTTGATCATGTAGTTCATGTGTGATTAATTTGGTTCTAGGGTTTTGTGATCATTGCTTTTGCAACTTGAGTAATTTTGTGAGATTTTGAAATGATGAATTTAGTTGCATTGGTCTTTTGGTGTAATTCTTTATCAAAAAGAATGAGTTATGTTGTTGGAGGAAAAGGGGTTTTAGATTATGTGTTTAGAAAAGCACCTTACATTGAATTAGTCTTAGTGTTAGAGAGATGATCATGAATCCTAAAACACGCTATCTAGACTCTAAAGCATCTTGATCTTATTGTTGATCCAAAGCTACCAACTCTCCGATGGGATCTCACTCACCCTACAAGCATGGAGTGTACCCAAAAAGCATTATTCATTATGATTAATCAAATAACAAGATTTATCATTAAATATAATTTAATGGAGTGGCTATCAAAGTGTGTGAAAATCTGTGGTTCGCTTCGCAGACCACCACTCTCTCACCTGAAGGTTCTGGTTAGTTTAAGATGGTATGCTTAATATTTATTGGAATAGGATTGTATGGAAGGTTTTGGCTGAATACACTCTGGTTTTGGTAACTTTTATCATGTAATATATAGATTATTATGTACATCTTCCTTCATAAAAAAAGATCAAGTAAAAAGCAAAGGAGATTAATTGAAGAGAATTTCGCATGTTTTGAAATATAGTGGGCGAGAGTCCTCCCTTTGTTTGAGTATTAAATCTAAGCTGCTCAAAACCTGATTATGATCCCCCTTCAAGAAGTCTTCAAGAGTCTTTTAAGAGAGAAATATAACATATTTAATTAGTCATAGTTTCTAGGAACATGATTCATTTTACAGGCTAGTAAAATATACCACTTTTCTCTTCGTATGGTTTAGTGAAACTATTAAAGGACCAATTCTACCAAAAGCTTAAGCGGATAGTTGAGGCACTAGAATAGTTTATATAATCTATCAAGCCTCCTCACGTGAGAGCTCATTGGGCTAGAAATGTGGATGTTGCATAGGGCCCACCATACACAACGATTGGTAATTTCGTTTAGAAAGGAGGGGTGGGTGAGTTTTGAATCTATCGCCTTTGTGTCACGCTAAATCTGATACCATTCGAAAGGACTAACTCAATGATTGAGGCCAAAGAGTAGTTCATATACTCTATCCAAAACAATGACTAGTGTTTGTGCCAACTTTTGCAATTATGATATGACTTCCCCCAAACCGTTAAAGCTTATATCCCCTCCATACTTCCAGAGGCAGAATCGAGACATCGTCAACTCCCTGCTAGTATAGGGATTTTAAGATTTTCATCATAATATGGAGAATATATGCACCAACTCGGTGATATTATGAAAAGAAAGGATTTAAGTTGTGTAATTATGATGCATTCTTAAGGTTTCTTACACAACTCTTCATTAAAGCATATCACAACTTTGATGAATGCTAAAAGCCTTGCATATAAGTCCTAGTGCTTTCATGGGAGCTTCTGCATCTGGCAGATAGTGATGGAGAAAGATAGAAGGGAGAAGATTGGGACAAAATAGGAGGAAAAACAAGAAAAACAAAGGAAATTGAGATTTTCAAGTGAAGGAGATAGAGAAGGAAGTTGTGGATGGGGGTGCAGAGTGCAATTTATACCAAACCTCAATTTTGGAGTTTGGTTTGGTTTTCAAAAGTAGTTTAACTAAACCAAACCGCAAACCATATCAGACCGCAAATCATTAATTAAATATATTATCTTAACATTTTTCGCAAAATAATAGATTTTATAGAATATTTTTTGTGTAGTTCTAGACTTATAGTTTTATCATTTCACTAATTTAACTATATATAACTTAACTTTAGTTGTGAGATTATTTTATTTTTAGCTTGTCAATGTATAATTATTTTTTTGCAATAGTAAAATGGCTAAATTACATACTAGTGTTCGAACACTTATATTTTTTTTCCAAATAGAGTGCAAACAGTTAAGCTACAAACTGGACCGCAAACCAAAAGGTTAAAGTCAAAAGTATAATTTTTTTTTTCAAAACTGACAATCTATTTTGGTTTGGAGCAATTTTGCAGTGGATTGCGAACACCGCTAGTTTCAGGGTCCTCGAAAAAATTGTTGAAAATTTTACGCTGTGCCACTATGATAAAAATAAGGACCTCGTGCAACTTTTTGAAGTTAAAAAGGCAATAAGACAGTCGTGGGAGAGCGAAAAAGATCATTGTAGCCATTTTTCAGAATCCCTCTAACGGAAGCAAAATAAATTTTTGAAGTTCTAATCAAAAGTGTGGGCTCCCATAAAAAACAGAGTGAAAATTAGGTGGGTCCGAGACAACCCTCTAAAAGCTAAAAACAAAGGATATTATCCACAATTTTCTGAGGTTTTGGGGTCCTTGAGAAAAATTGTCAAAAACTTTACACGGTCCCTCTGTGATCAATATAATCAATATAGGGACCTCTGCAGCTTTTAAGGGTAAAAAAGTTGTTAACATGGTCCCGAGAGAGCGAAAAAGAGAGAATACAACAAGTATTTTGAGGTTGAAATAAAACGTTTGGGGTCCTGGATTAACCAATAATACGATATAACAAAACAGGGTGAAAACTAGATGGAGCCTAGGATATCCCCTAGATTTTAAAACAAAGGCTATTGTCTACAATTTTCTGAGTTAGGTTGGGATAGCTGTAAAAAAAATTTGTTGAAAATTTTACTCGGTACCCCTATGATCAAAATAGGTATTTCAAGCAGGTTTTTAAGGTGAAAAAGGCAAAAAGGCGATAAGACGTTCCTAGGAGAGCAAATTTTGATCCTTGTTGCCTATTTTCGATATAACAAAACAGGGTGAAAACTAGATGGAGCCTAGGATATCCCCTAGATTTTTAAGCAAAGGCTATTATCTACAATTTTCTGAGTTGGGTTGGGATCGCAGAAAAAAAAATTTGTTGAAAAATGTACTCGGTACCCCTATGATCAAAATAGGTATTTCAAGCAGGTTTTTAAGGTGAAAAAGGCGAAAAGGCGATAAGACGTTCCTTGGAGAGCTAATTTTGATCCTTGTTGCCTATTTTCGATATAACAAAACAGGGTGAAAACTGGATGGAGCCTAGGATATCCCCTAGATTTTTAAACAAAGGCTATTATCTACAATTTTCTGAGTTGGGTTGGGATCGCAGAAAAAAAAATTGTTGAAAATTTTACTCGGTACCCCTATGATCAAAATAAGTATTTCAAGCAGGTTTTTAAGGTGAAAAAGGCAAAAAGGCAATAAGGCATTCCTAGGAGAGCAAATTTTTATCCTTGTTGCCTATTTTTGAAATCTCTCTAACGGGGGTACATAACAAGTTTTTTAAGGCTGAACTCTAACACGTGGGGTTCTAGTGCACTTGGTAAAAACAACATGGTGAAAACTAGAGGGGCTTGGGACAACCCTCCGAAAGTTGAAAACAAAGGCTATCATCAATAGTTTTTGAGGTTCCAGGGTCCTGGAAAAAAAATTTGCTAGAAATTTTACATGGTGATCCTATGGTCAAAATAGGGACCTCAAGCATTTCAGGATAAAACAAACTCGAAAGAGCAAAAAAGAGCATTGTGGCCTTTTTTCGAAATCTCTCTAATAATGGAATATAACAAGTTTTTTGAGGTCAAAATAGAATGTGTGGGGTCTTGGCTTCACCAAGAACACTTATAAAAAACAAGGTGAATACTAGATTGGCGAGGACAAAAGCTATTATCCACTATGTTATGAGGTTTCGGGGTCGTGGGAAAAAAATTTGTCGTTAATTTTACACAATGCCTTATGGTCAAAATAATGTCCTCGAGGTACTTTTTAGGGTTGAAAGGTGATAAAATGCTCCCAGGAGAGAAAATTGTGATCAGTGTTGCTTTTTCTCAGAATATCTTTAACGGGAGTATGTAACCAGTTTTTTGAGGCTGAATGTGTGGTGGTGTCTTGGGTTCATCAAGAACACTCGATAAAAAAGCAAGGTCAACTAGACAACCCTCCGAAAGCAGGAAACAAAAGCTATTATCCCTATTTTTTTGAGGTTCCGAGGCCATGGACAAAAAATTGCCTAAAATTTAACATGGTCCTCACTAGCTTTTCAGGGATAAAAAGGCGATAATACGTTTTCGGGAGAGCAAATTTTCAAAGAGCATGATGACCTTTTTTCGGAATCGCTATAAAGAGGGAATATAAAAAGTTTTTTAAGATTGGACGAGTAGGGTCGTGGGTTCATAAAGAACACGTTGATAGAAAAACAGGATGGCTCATAGATGGGGTCAGGGACATCCCTCTAGAAGTCAAAAACAAAGGCTATTATCCACAGTTTTATGAACGAGCCACCCTGTTTTCTATCAAAATATACTATCCAAATATAGGGTAAACAAAGGCTATTACATAGTTCCCCTCGACAACAAAGACATTCTCAGGACAACAAATTTGGATCATTGTTGTTTTTTTTCGGAACCGCTGTAACAAGGGAACATAACAAGTCTTTTGAGGCTGAAATCAAACGTGTGGGATCCTGGATTCAACAAGAACACTTGATAAAAAAAAGACAAGTGAGAACTAGAGGGGCCCGGGACAGCCCTTCAAAAGGAGAAAACAGAAGTTATTATCCACAGTTTGAGGTTCGGGTTCCCGGAACAAAGTGCCGAAAATTTTACATGGTGCCCTTATGGTCAAAATAGGTTCCTCGATTAGTTTTTCATGGTTGAAAAGGTGATAAGACGTTTATGGGAGACAAAATTTTGATCATTGTTGCCTTTTTTCAGAATTTCTCTAAAGGGGAAACTTAACCGGTTTTTTGAGGCTGAAACCAAGCGTGTGGGGTCCTATGCTCATCGAGAACAGTTGATAAAAAAAAGGGTGGAAACTAGACTTGCCTGTAATAGCCCTCCGAAATTTGAAAACAAAAGCGAGGTTGCGGGGTCCCGGAAAAAGTTGCAGAAAATTTTACACGTTGCCCTCAAGTAGCTTTTCAGGGTAAAATAGTTAATAGGTGATAAGATGGTCTCGAGAGAGAGAAAAAAGAGCATTGTGGCCTTTTTTCGGAATCTCTTTTAAAAGGGAGTATAACAAGTTTTTTGAGGTTGAAATAGAACCGGGGGTCTTGGGTTCACCCAGAACACATGATTGATAGAAAAATAGGGTGAATCATAGACGGGCCGTGACATCCTTTCAGAAGCCGAAAACAAAGGCTATTATCCACAATTTTATGTGGTTTTGGGGGCGGGAAAAAAAAATTTTGCCGTAAATTTTTTAGTTGCCCTTGTAGTTAAAAAAGGGACCTCGAGCTTCTTTTGAGGGTTTGAAAAAGCGATAAGACGTTCTTGGGAGTGCAAACATTGATCATTGTTGCCTTTTTTCGAAATCTCTAATGGGAAATATAACTAGTTTTTTGAGGCTGTAATCGAACGGTTGGGGTTGTAGGTTCATCAAGACAGCTCTCCAAAGGCAAAAAAACAAAGGCTATTATGCACAGTTTTGTAAGGTTCTGAGGTACTAGATAAAAATTGTTGAAAATTTTACACGGTGCCCCTATGATCAAATTAGGGTCCTCGAGTTGCTTCTTAGGGCTGAAAAAGGCGATAAGGGGTTCTTAGGAGAGCAAATTATGATCATTGTTGCCTTTTTTCGAAGTCTCTGTAACAGAGGAACGTAACAAGTTTTTTAGGCTGAAATCGAACGTGTGGGGTCTAGGTTTCATTGAAAATACTTGATAAAAAAAATAGGATGATAACTAGACAGGCGCGGGTTAGCCCGCTAAAAGTTGAAAACAAAGGCAATAGTTTTTTTGAGATTCCAGGGTCCTAATGAAAAAATTGACGAGAATTTACACAATGCCCCTATGGTCAAAATAGGACCTCAAGCAGCTATTTTAGAACATGTGGGGGTTTTGGGTTTACAAGGAACACTTGATAAAAAAAACACAATGAATCATAAATGGTCCCGTGACTTCCTTTCAAAAACCAAAAAGGCTAGTATCCACAGTTCTAAGGTTTTAGGATCACGGGAAAAAAAAGTTGTCGTATATTTTACAAGGTGTCCTTATGATCAATATAGGGTCCTCAAGGTGCATTTTAGGGGTTCAAAAGGCGATAAGACGTTCTCGGGAGAGAGAATTTTGATCATTATTGCCCTTTTTCGGAATCTCTTTGATGGGAGAACATAACAAGTTTTTTGAGGCTGAAATCGAATGTGTGAGATATTAGGTTCATCAAGAACACTTGATTAAAAAAAAATAGAAAAATAGGTCTCAGACAACCCTCTGAAAGCAGAAAACAAAGGCTATTGTCCATAGTTTTTCGAGATTATGAGGTCCAGGAAAAAAATTCCGAAATTCCGAAAATTTTATAGGATGGCCAAAATAGAGTCCTCCATTAGGCGTGAAAAGTGATAAGACGTTCCCGGATAGCAAATTTTGATCGTTGTTGCCTTTTTTGGGAATTAGGGATGTTTACGAGCCGAGTAGTAGCTTCTTCGAGCTAGGCTTGGTAACTATTAATTGAGCTCGAGTCGAGCTCGAGCATAGCTGAGCTTTCAAAATCGTTGTTTGAGCTTGGCTCGTTTAAATTTTTTAGTGTTCGAGCTCGGTTCGTTTAAGCTCGTTTATTATTCGAGCTCGAGCTCAAAGCCTATAAGGAAACGAGGTTATAAATAAACGAGCCTTCTACATATTTTTTTTAATCATCTCTTTGCAAAATTTACGCAACAAAATATATATTAAAAGCAAAAATATAATCATTAATAAAAGTGAAAACTTTAATGCAATGTCAACTTATTTAAATTAATTTAGATGGAATAAAATATAATACAATTCATTATTATTTGTAATCAATAATTATACTACCTTAAAATAATCGTGCTTTAATGAGCTACAAACGAACTATAAACGGGCTATGACCGAGCTTATAAACAAGTTATGAACGAGTTGTTCGCGAGCCTTAACGAGTTGAGTAATAAGTTGTTCGAGTAAAGCTCGTTTATTAATCGAGCTTGGAGACTTTGTTCATAATCGTTTATTTATATATGAACGATCTTTGACTAAGCTTTGGTCGAGCTTGTTCATGAGCTGTTCACGAGGTATCGACTCATTGACATCCTTATTCGGAATCTCTCTAAGGGGGGAACATAATAAGTTTTTTTAGGCCGAAAACTAGGGTGAAAACTAGATAGAAGCGAGACAGCCTTTCGAAAGCTGAAAGCAAAGGCTAATATTTATAGTTTTTTCTAAGGTTTTGGGCCCAAAAAAAATTTTTTTTTAAATTTATTCGGTGCCCCAATGTTCAAAATAAGTACCTCAAGCAACTTTTTAAGGTAAAATAAGTGATAAGATAGTCCCAAGAGAGCGAAAAATATCATTGTGGCCTTTTTTCGAAATATCTCTGATAAGGGATTATTACAAGTTTTTTGACGTGAAATAGAACATGTTGGTCTTGGCTCCACCAAGAACACTTGATAAAAGAACATTGTGAATACTAGACGGGTGCAAGACAAAGGTTATCCACGGTTTTCTTAGGTTTTGGGGTTGCGGGAAAAAAAAAATTCTCGTTACACGGCGCCTTATGGTCAAAATGAGGGTCCTTGAGCCCCTTTTTACGGTTGAAAAGGCGATAAGATGCTTCTAGGAGATCAAATTTTAATCATTGTTGCTTTTTTTTGAAATCTCTTTGACGAGGGAACGTATAAAGCTGAAATCAAACTTATGGGGTCTTGGTTTCATCGGGAACACTTGATAAATAAAACAAGGTGAAAACTAGATGGACGTGGGACAGCCCTCTAAAAGCAAAAAACAAAGGTTATTATACACAGTTTTGAAAACTGTTGGAATTGTAGACGTATCATAATTGATATGTTGTATTATTCGGATTTAATTGCATTAATACGATATCATATAGTTTGGCCAAATAAAGTGATCCAATCAAGTAATTATAGTTAGCTTATTTACATCGTTTATAGAGTATAGGATTTTATTATTGTGTAGGTATTATTAATCGAGCCTTTGCTAATGCATGATGGGCATATGAGGAAATAAATCCATCCCGAATACCACACATACAATAAACTCTCACTCCATCCCGTCAACAATAGAGTAGAGAGGAAATCATATCGAGTGTAAGTATTGGAAGACTCAAAACCCGTGAGGCACTTGCTTGAAGACTACTCATGGATTCAGCTACGCTTCCGCATTCAATCTTTATCAAGTCTAAAGTTTACCGTAGATCTAAATCTAACAAATTGTTGAAAATTTTACATGGTACCCCTATGTTCTAAATAAGGTCCTCGAGCAGCTTTTGAGGGTTGAAAGGGCGATAAGACCTTCCTAGGGAAGCAAATTTTATGGTTACCTTTTTTCGGAATTTCTCTAACGAGGGAACGTAACGAGTTTATTAAGGCTTCGGGTAGAATAAAAAGGTGAAAAACTAGTCGACCAGGATAACCCTTTGAAAGTTGAAAACAAAGGCTATTATCCATAGTTTTTGAGTTTTCGGGGTACCGGAAAAAAAAATTGCCGAAACTTTTACACAATGCCCCTATGGTCAAAACAAAACCTTAAGCACCTTTTTAGGGTAAAATAGTTGATAAGACGGTCCCACTAGGGAGAAAAAGAACATTGTGGCCTTTTTTCGGAATCTCTCTGAAGAGGGGATATAACAAGTTTTTTGAGGTTGAAATAGAAAGTGTGGGTCCAGGCTTCACCAAGAACACTAAATAGAAAAACAGGGTGAGTTATGCATAGGGTGAGTTGAGACATCCTTTCAAAAGCCAAAAACAAAGACTATTATCCACAGTTTTCTTTTGTAGGATGCCCCTATGGTCAAAATGGGATCCTCAAACTGCTTTTTAGAGTTTCAAAAGGCTATAAGACGTTCCCAGGAAAGCAAATTTTCATCTTTGTTGCCTTTTTACGATATCTCTCCTATGGGGGGATATAACAAGTTTTGGTGGCTAAAATCAAACGTGTGGGGTCGTGAATTCATTAAGAACACTTGGTAAAAAAAAGGGTGAAAACTAAACGGTCTCGAACATCCCTCCTAAAACAGAAAACAAAGGCTATTATGCGCAGTTTCTTAAGGTTTGGGAGAAAATTGTCGAAAATTTTACACGGTGGCCCTATGGTCAAAATGGGGTCCTTGAGCTTCTTTTCAGGATTGATCATTGTTGCTTTTTTTCCGGAATCTCTCTAATGTGGAAACATAACAAGTTTCGTTTTGAGGCTGAAATCAAATGTGTAAGAACAAGAAAAAAACAGGGTGAAAAAAAAAACAGTCAAAAATATTATACGGTGTCCGTATGGTCAAAATAAGGACTTTAAGCAACCTTTGAGGGTCAAGTAGGTGATAAGACGGTCTCGAGAGAGCGAAAAAGAGCACTGTGGCCGTTTTTTTGATTCTTTCTAAAGAGGGTATTAAACAAGTTTTTAGAGGTTGAAATAGAACGTGTGGGGTCCTAAGTTCACCTAGAAAACTTGATAGAAAAAAGGTTGAATACCAGTTCATGACAAAGGCTATTATCCATAGTTTATTAGGGGTTATGGTGCCCTATGGTCAAAATAGGGTCCTTAAGCTGCATTTTAGGGTTGAAAAGGCAATAAGACGATCCTAAGAAAGCAATTTTTGATCATTGTTGCCAAACATAACAAGTTTTTTGATGCCACAACGTTCTCGGGGGAGCAAATTTTGATCATTGTAAAACAAGTTTTTTTAGGCTGAAATCTAACTTGTGGGGTTATGGGTTAACCCAAGTGCAATTGATTTTTTAAGGAAAACAAAAAAAATAGACTATTATCCACAGTTTTTGAGGTTCTGTGGTTCCGAAAATAAAATTGCCTGTAATTTTACATGGTGCTCCTATGGTCAAAATAGGGACCTAGCGGTTTTTCATGTGATAAGATAGTCTCGAGAGAGCGCAAAAGAGCTTTATGACCTTTTTTCGGATTCTCTTTAAAGATATAATATAACAAGTTTTTAGAGGTTGAAATAGAACGTGTGGGGTCCTAAGTTCACCTAGAAAACTTGATAGAAAAAAGGTTGAATACCAGTTCATGACAAAGGCTATTATCCATAGTTTATTAGGGGTTATGGTGCCCTATGGTCAAAATAGGGTCCTTAAGCTGCATTTTAGGGTTGAAAAGGCAATAAGACGATCCTAAGAAAGCAAATTTTGATCATTGTTGCCAAACATAACAAGTTTTTTGATGCCACAACGTTCTCGGGGGAGCAAATTTTGATCATTGTAAAACAAGTTTTTTTAGGCTGAAATCTAACTTGTGGGGTTATGGGTTAACCCAAGTGCAATTGATTTTTTAAGGAAAACAAAAAAAATAGACTATTATCCACAGTTTTTGAGGTTCTGTGGTTCCGAAAATAAAATTGCCTGTAATTTTACATGGTGCTCCTATGGTCAAAATAGGGACCTAGCGGTTTTTCATGTGATAAGATAGTCTCGAGAGAGCGCAAAAGAGCTTTATGACCTTTTTTCGGATTCTCTTTAAAGATATAATATAACAAGTTTTTAGAGGTTGAAATAGAACGTGTGGGGTCCTAAGTTCACCTAGAAAACTTGATAGAAAAAAGGTTGAATACCAGTTCATGACAAAGGCTATTATCCATAGTTTATTAGGGGTTATGGTGCCCTATGGTCAAAATAGGGTCCTTAAGCTGCATTTTAGGGTTGAAAAGGCAATAAGACGATCCTAAGAAAGCAATTTTTGATCATTGTTGCCAAACATAACAAGTTTTTTGATGCCACAACGTTCTCGGGGGAGCAAATTTTGATCATTGTAAAACAAGTTTTTTTAGGCTGAAATCTAACTTGTGGGGTTATGGGTTAACCCAAGTGCAATTGATTTTTTAAGGAAAACAAAAAAAATAGACTATTATCCACAGTTTTTGAGGTTCTGTGGTTCCGAAAATAAAATTGCCTGTAATTTTACATGGTGCTCCTATGGTCAAAATAGGGACCTAGCGGTTTTTCATGTGATAAGATAGTCTCGAGAGAGCGCAAAAGAGCTTTATGACCTTTTTTCGGATTCTCTTTAAAGATATAATATAACAAGTTTTTAGAGGTTGAAATAGAACGTGTGGGGTCCTAAGTTCACCTAGAAAACTTGATAGAAAAAAGGTTGAATACCAGTTCATGACAAAGGCTATTATCCATAGTTTATTAGGGGTTATGGTGCCCTATGGTCAAAATAGGGTCCTTAAGCTGCATTTTAGGGTTGAAAAGGCAATAAGACGATCCTAAGAAAGCAAATTTTGATCATTGTTGCCAAACATAACAAGTTTTTTGATGCCACAACGTTCTCGGGGGAGCAAATTTTGATCATTGTAAAACAAGTTTTTTTAGGCTGAAATCTAACTTGTGGGGTTATGGGTTAACCCAAGTGCAATTGATTTTTTAAGGAAAACAAAAAAAATAGACTATTATCCACAGTTTTTGAGGTTCTGTGGTTCCGAAAATAAAATTGCCTGTAATTTTACATGGTGCTCCTATGGTCAAAATAGGGACCTAGCGGTTTTTCATGTGATAAGATAGTCTCGAGAGAGCGCAAAAGAGCTTTATGACCTTTTTTCGGATTCTCTTTAAAGATATAATATAACAAGTTTTTAGAGGTTGAAATAGAACGTGTGGGGTCTTGGGTTCACCAAGAACACTTGATAGAAAAGCAGGGTAAATTTTAGACGGGGCCGAGACAAAGGCTATTGTCCACAGGTTGTGAGTAAATTTGATGCGATGCCCCTGTGGTTAACATAAGGTCCTCGAGCTGTTTTTTAGGTTGTAAAAGGCGATGAGACGTTTCGGGTGAGCAAATTTTTCTCATTGTTGTCGTTTTTCGGAATCTTTCTGATGGAGGAACATAACAAGTTTTTTTTTTAGGCTGAAATCGAACGTGTGGTGTCCTGACTTCATCAAGTACACTTGGAAAAAAAACAGGGTGAAATTAAGATTAGTGAGGACCCCCGAAAGCATATAACAAAAGCTATTATCCATAGGTTTTAAGGTTTGGGGTCTGGGAAAAAAATTTGCCGAAAATTTTACACGCTGCCCTTATGGTCAAAATAGTGACCTCGATCAACTTTTTGCGGTTTGAAAGGCAATAAGATGGTCCCGGGAGAGTTACAAAGACTAGTGTGACCTTTTTTGAAAAATTCTTTGAATAGGAAATATAACAAGATTTTTTGAGGTTTGAAACTGAATGTGGGGGTCATGTGTTCACCTAGTAGTAAAAAAAAAAAAAACAAAGCCAAATTTAGATGTTGCCCACGACAACCCTTTAGAAGCCGAAACCAAAGACTATTATCCACTGTTTTTGGGAAGTTGGGGTTAGGGTTAGGGTTGTACATAGTTCAATTTAGTTGGTTTTTATTTTAGCTAAATCGCTGCGGTTTGATTTCGTTTTCATAAATAATTTAACCAAACTGCAAACCGTACCAAACCGCTAAGCATTTATTAAATATATTCTTTTCATAAATTTTTCAAAAGTAAAATGGTTAAACCGCACCTAACGAAACCGCAAAAAATGTGGGTTGGTGCCAAACCGCTCTAAACCAGATCGCGAAGTCGTGAACACCCCTAGCTGTGGATGCATGCATCTCCATCAACTGGCAGCTGCAGTTGGAAGAGCTTTGTAATTCTGCTCGGGTTTACCTTTCCTTTTCACTTTCACTCGTTGCTTTTGTGAAAACATGCAATTTTAAGATAAGGTCCTGGTACTACAGTTTGAGTAAGCATTGAAGGGTGTGACAGAGCCACAATTGAGCTCATGAGCATACTTGCTCAATTGTCCAACCATACCTAAGTTGCAATTTTACTTTTGAGAAGGTTGCCCTTGCTCATATAATAATGACACCTCCATCCAAATTGCATATCTGAAGAATCCCAATGGTAAGGTCTATATGAATCCTGCAGGAGACTGAAGAATGAAATTCATCATAGAATGTTGAAGCATCTGTTTCTATATCAGTTGAAATGACAAAACCAAAGGTGATATTGGAGTAGTAAAACCCATCTCAAAATAAAGGTCCCAGAGTGACCAATCCTTTTACGCATTCCATCCGAGAGCTCTTGCGTTTAACACTCTAGTTTTTCTGCTTGAAAGAAATGTCCAACGCTTAAGGTGATCTGGTAGTCTCACATCCCTACCATACAACTGTTCCGCATATAAGGCTAAAATTTGTAACCTTTGATAATAACGTCGTGACTTAGCTTATAATATTGGTGTTGTCATTCCAATTTGTAGTGACGAATAGAATTGACAATCAGCCTAATAGAACTTCCTAAAGAAAGATAGTTGAACTGAATTGCAAAATAGTTTTGTTGAGTTAAGGAAAAAAGAGAAGTACCCTTTGATAACTATCAACAAAATCCAAAGATTAGAGGTTTTGCTCTTGCCACTGCTTGTGAAAAGACATATTTGTGTTTTGCATGACTGAAAATCCTCCCTTTTACATGAAGTGATCCATTTTCTAGTTCGTGATTTGGAGCTGTCTGTTGCTGAATCTCATTTGCATTGTATGCTCTTGTTTGACTTGCAATGTTGATGCAACCGACTTTTTTTTGGCAGTTTGGCTGCTCTCTGTTGCTGCTGCGTGCTGGAAGAATGCTGTTTTTAGTTGGCTTACTTTGCTATTTGTTGAAGTCATGTCCGTTTTGGTCGGCATTTTCACTGTTGAATCTTGGGTATCTCTGGTGCCACATCTGCTGTCCCTTTATTGTGAACAGGGCATTTCTAGTACAGGAATCGGTATTTGTAACATTGTGTGAATTGAAACCTAAAGTTTGTAATTACCCAACATCTTCTATGTGAAATTTTTTTAATATTGCTGCAAGCCTGCAATAGGTTGTGTTCTTGATTAAGCTTCACCATTTGTGGGGTATGTTATTTTACTGTATTGTATACAATATGATCAACCAAACACAAACCATGCCTAAGCCATTAGCAAAAGTATACACACGACACACCATCTTTACAAAGAATTTTACTCTTTCAGTGACTTCAATGTTCCTAACCTTAACCTACGTTAAAGGTAGCCATTAGAATTACTAGATTTCCTAGAAGCATCGACTCACCATGCAAAACCAATTACATATTTACATGTGGGACAATGTAAAGAAGATGATACTGAAAGAGCAAGATATACGTGTGATCGTGGTGTACACTGTGCTCATGTATAAAACTTCAATGGGGTCTCACGCTGTGTTCAAACTGATTACAGGCAACATATACGTTCATTCAATTTAAGACATTGTTAGATCAATGGAATGTAGCGAACCCCGTGCTCATTATAGCAACTTCATTACTCGTTGCAGAAATAAAATCATGTTCTCTTTGGACTACTGATGGATTCAAGGCTCTGTGCAGAATCATAGCAATTGGGCACTTTGTAACAGCTAAACTGAATGGATATTCATTATTCAGCACACAAGTACTCCGTATTGAATTAGGAATAAAATCTAACATACCATAAAAAATAATTTTTATTTAATTTTAGATCGATGGAAAGAAACCACAAGTACTCCGTATGGAAAGGGATGGAAAGAAACCACAAGATTGAAGTATGCTTGATAACCAGAATAGCCAACCATTAAATTCACAAATCCAGCTTCCTGCACAGGCAGCTTCAGGGCAAAACCACCATTGCTGCACTCATGCTAACATATCACAATGAAAACCAGAAAATATTTGGCTTTCCATCAAATTGGGGAAGATAATTCTACATGTTCATAAACCAGTTTGCCTACGGAAAAAAAATATAAAAGGAGTACAACAACAGCTTAATAATAAGCAGGAAAAAAACATACTAAAAAAATACAAACTACAAGGTCCATACGAACTCCGGTGCGTCATTCCTTGGCCCAACCAAAGTTCGATATAGGTACATCTTTTCTACTTTTTGCCGGTCATCATCAAGGTTGAAATCACCTTGCTCGTTCTCGTCGATGATCTCAACATTTAGCTGCGGCATCCTTCTTGCTAGCAACTTGCACGCCCCTACGGTCACTTGACACGATGACATCCAAAGGGATCGCATTGTCTCATACTTCCCTATGTCTGTCAGAAGTGCCAAATTCCCAAATGGACAGTCTCGTATCTCCAACTTCCGGAGCTTATTGCAACCATTCAACACATTAATCATTGCCTCGTCGCTATCCCCTGCAAATGCAACCGAAAGCATTTCTAGTTGCTTGGCATACATCCCAATGTAGAGGAACACCTTGTCAGTTAAGAGCCCTGAAATGGATAACCGTCTAAGCTGCTTGCACGATTGAACAATCGCCCCAAAACCCTCGTCTAAAGGTTCCCCAGTAACTGCGTCAGGCTTTATTGGGTCTAGTATACACAACCTGAACCGGGTGAAGTTTGGGCAGTTCTTAGCCACTGTTATCAATCCAACATTGGTCATCTGGTGGCAGAAGTACAGGACTGAATTAAGCTTCGGACAGCCACTAGAAATAGCCACAAGCCCTTCCTCAGTTACAGCAGCAGCATCACCAGGAGCATATGGATCAGAAGGAAAAACTCTCAGCTCTTCCAATTCTTTACAAGTATCAGCAACAACAGCTAGCCCCTTGTCTCCAATACAGTCTAATATCTGCAGCATACAAACAGGTGCAAAATAAGAAGGTTAGCAATAATAATAATAAAATCCACCCATTTCTCCTAAATGAAGGCTAAACTAGATTAAGCCACACATAATGCAAGTTACAAAATCTGACTAGAAAACAAGTCATCCTATGAGTTGTTATAACCAAAAAAGTTAAAGCTCCATCACCCATGCAAAAGTCATAAACTTGGATAAGAAAACATACCCAAAGGCGTTGAAGTTTCTTGCATTGAAGAATTAGCTGAGTAAGCTCAAACCCACTAATTCCAGGAGCATAGCTGAGGTTCAAAGTAGTGAGATTCGAGCAAAGCGGATAAATAGCAGGAAGGCAGCGAGCTGCAACCTCCAAGAATCCAGATAAGCTTTTGATTGATTCACACTTAGAAACAGCATACTTCAGATTATTGAAGACCTCAGATTTGGGGTCATGGATGAAGGATCCCGTGCCGAGGTCTGAAAGTTGAGGTGCCTTGAGGAGAATCTTCTGAAGCGTTTCAAAAGGAACAGCACGATTTAACCTAAGGCTCCTGAGGTTTGGACTCCGGGATACCAGCCTCTCGAGGGCTGCCAGATTCACTTCACCCTTGAGGCATGCAAAATTGAGAGACACAAGCGAAGTGCAGTTCTCAGGAAAGCAACTTAGCCAATGTCCCTTCCGATCATCTACCTCATTTTCCTGCAAGTCCAACTCCCTCAAGTATCTAGCACATTGGAGGGATGTCGGTATAAGGATAACCTTTAATTCCACATTCAACATCAATCAATATAGAATAAAAGATTATAGAAGTTTGAGTAAGTTAAGCTCAGCAAATATAGGATAACAATCATACACTACAACATCAGTCTATATTCAAATTATAAGCATGATACTGTATCTAATTTGGACCCAACCCCAATCCCCTAAACAGCTTCTTCTCACTCACAACACTTTAAGATTCACTTAAATAGGCAGGCTAAAAGCTGTTGACATGGGCAATGAAAATGTGTGCAGAAAACGATATTCAGTTTCTTTTAGTACTTACTCCCACCACCTCCTTTCTAAATCTTCCATCTAAAACAACCTAGCTTGCAAGTAATCGAACATCCAGAATAAGCAACGGTGGAAGATTAAAACCCTTATTTCTCTCACCCTCTACCAAAAGAAACAGAAAACCCATTGTGGTATTTAAGAAAGTACTAGAAATTTGCATTTATGTACAGTATGGAAGTATATTCGATCCAAAAAATACAAAAAAGAATAACACAAAATCAGAATCAAAAGCCAAAGCCAAAGACTTTACTCCCAAATAGAATGTCCCACTTCATTGAATCATCTCTCAACACAAAAAAGGCCACAACTTTGATTCCAAAAGTTACTTTCAATAAATACAAACTTCAATTAAGCATATGCTCTTAATTTCATCTAAATTAGCTAATACAACATACCAAGATTCCCAAATAAAGAATACAACCCAATAAACTTCCACAAATTAACCAAACTTTAACATTCCAAAGCATAACATTACCTTTTTCACTAGTCATAATAGATACCATCCAAAGTCAATTTTCCTTTTTTTTTTTCTACCCAAAATTCTTAGATCTTCATTTCCTGATTTGCCCTTTCATTAAACCACCCACCAATCCACCAACAACCCAAAAATACCACTTTCCAAACTATTTTACCCAAAAAAGTTTCAATCTTTAACACCCAATTCAACACACAACACAAAAAAAAGCAATTAAAACAGCTAAAATCCATCAACATCATTCAAAATGTATACTTCTAACACATGATTTAACCTCAAAGTTTCAATCTTTTTTACTTTATAACACAAACCCATAAACAAAACACGGTAAAAATCACAAAAAATGTAGTAAAAATCATCAAAGAAAATATAAGAATACCTGCAATTAGAGGCAAGAGCAGCAAGACCATCAGTAGTAAAACCTTCACAACTAACCAAAACCAAAGACTTAAAATTAAGAAAAGATTTAGACAAAAGTTCAAGACTTTCATCAGTAACAACCATTCTTTTTAACTTAAGTTGTTCAAAAGAAGAACATTCTTTAGAAAGAACTTCAATCCAAGGATGAACATTAGCTCCCCAATCATAAGGTACCAAATTAAAATCTGCAAAATGAGGTTTTCCCTTTAAAGTTAATGACTTTAATCTTGGAAATCTTTTTATTAATTTTTCTGGGGTTATTGCATAACAATTTCCTATAAATACTTTAGATCTACTTTCTCTTTCTACTTTATACCATGTTTTACATACCAATGAAACTGAGTTTCTATCTTGGTTTGTTGTTACAAAGTCAAATATGTGCTCTAATACTTCTTCTGGGAAATAATTCATCATTTCCCAGAATTTTTTTTTTTTTTATTTTTTTCAATTTTTTAAGCTAAAAAACAGATCTAATACTAAATTACTACTACTACATAAGATTGTGGAAAAAGAAAAAATGGTTTTTTTGGGATTTTTTTTTTAGGGGGTATAAATTGAATTTTGAGGTCATAATAATTATTTCTAGCAAATCAAAGGGTGATGATTGCTGAATTTAAAGGGTAAAATCATAGATCTTAAAGACCTAATAATTCTACAATTTGTGGAAAAAAAATGACCCAAAATTCTTATTTGTTTTCCTAATAAATCTACAAATACAAAAGAAATGAAAAAAAAAATCTACTAATTTATTTAACAAGGGGAAAAACAAAAAAAAGAAAATTTTTAGTGACTTTCTCTCTCTAACTTTCTCTCTCTACTGTGAGAGTAAGAGTAGTGATAAGAGGGAGTCAGAGAAACTCAAGGAAACGAAGGTGGAAGCTTTAAACTAACCATGGTTAAATATTTTTTGTTTGAGTTAACCATGGTTAAAATGGGAGATTTTATTATTGATTTTTATTGAAGTGATCGGACGGTGGAGCGTGGAGAGCGTGGAGATGTTAGAAGGCATCTTGACCGTTGAAAAAGTAAAGTCCAAAGGCTATAACATGCATGTGTCCTTATCACTTGTTTCGATAGGAGAGCTCTTCTCTGCAAATCAAAATATTAAAGTACATGTTGACGAATTACCTTGAAAATGTGGGGGATTTACGGGGGTGAGGAGAAGGGTATGTTTTGGGGTTATGAAGGGTAGTTTGGGGAGTACAGTTTCGATGTAAACCTGGCCATGTGAGGGGTATCTTTGGGGCCCACTTACTTTTGTTTACTCCATCAGTGTTTAGAAAGCGAGTGTGGGTAAATTATTATTTTTTTAAGTACTTTTTTTTAATTCAAAATTACATTTTATTTTTTTTTTTGTATAACAATTATTTCATTGGTATTTTTATGTTAAAAAAAATTAGATGTTCGTTTTTTTTAACAAGTACAGTAAGGAAAAATTGGATCCAAAGAGACTAGAGTCTAGTTAATTAACTCATGTGAAAAACTATTTGTGTTAAGAAAACTTATGAATTTAGATATTCTTAACATCCTAACAATTAGTTGTTTACTTGGTTGTATAAAAAATAATAATGCCTTTTACTTAATTCATTTAATATAGATTTTTTCATATTTAATTTTCTATAAATTATATTTATTTTATTTTTTAGGTGCAATAAATTATTTTTCACATTTGACGAGACACATTTTAAAGGTTTATAATTCTATTATATATTTGTAATTTAAAAAATTATATTTGTGAAAAATTATTTTTTTACATTTACGAGGCATATTTTAACAATTTATAAATTAAAAAGTTTAAAGTGTACATCAAGA
>PYUH01003972.1:849202-872895 GCA_016808085.1 Suaeda aralocaspica | reverse complement strand
TTTTTTTTTTCTACCCAAAATTCTTAGATCTTCATTTCCTGATTTGCCCTTTCATTAAACCACCCACCAATCCACCAACAACCCAAAAATACCACTTTCCAAACTATTTTACCCAAAAAAGTTTCAATCTTTAACACCCAATTCAACACACAACACAAAAAAAAGCAATTAAAACAGCTAAAATCCATCAACATCATTCAAAATGTATACTTCTAACACATGATTTAACCTCAAAGTTTCAATCTTTTTTACTTTATAACACAAACCCATAAACAAAACACGGTAAAAATCACAAAAAATGTAGTAAAAATCATCAAAGAAAATATAAGAATACCTGCAATTAGAGGCAAGAGCAGCAAGACCATCAGTAGTAAAACCTTCACAACTAACCAAAACCAAAGACTTAAAATTAAGAAAAGATTTAGACAAAAGTTCAAGACTTTCATCAGTAACAACCATTCTTTTTAACTTAAGTTGTTCAAAAGAAGAACATTCTTTAGAAAGAACTTCAATCCAAGGATGAACATTAGCTCCCCAATCATAAGGTACCAAATTAAAATCTGCAAAATGAGGTTTTCCCTTTAAAGTTAATGACTTTAATCTTGGAAATCTTTTTATTAATTTTTCTGGGGTTATTGCATAACAATTTCCTATAAATACTTTAGATCTACTTTCTCTTTCTACTTTATACCATGTTTTACATACCAATGAAACTGAGTTTCTATCTTGGTTTGTTGTTACAAAGTCAAATATGTGCTCTAATACTTCTTCTGGGAAATAATTCATCATTTCCCAGAATTTTTTTTTTTTTTATTTTTTTCAATTTTTTTAAGCTAAAAAAACAGATCTAATACTAAATTACTACTACTAACTAAAGATTGTGGAAAAAAGAAAAAATGGGTTTTTTTGGGATTTTTTTTTTAGGGGGTTATAAAGTGAATTTTGAGGTCATAATAATTATTTCTAGCAAATCAAAGGGTGATGATTGCTGAAATTTAAAGGGTAAAATACATAGATCTTAAAGACCTAATAATTCTACAATTTGTGGAAAAAAAAAATGACCCAAAAATTCTTATTTGTTTTCCTAATAATAATCTACAAAATTACAAAAGAAATGAAAAAAAAAAATCTACTAATTTATTTAACAAGTGGAAAAACAAAAGAAAAGAAAATTTTTAGTGACTTTCTCTCTCTAACTTTCTCTCTCTACTGTGAGAGTAAGAGAGTAGTGATAAGAGGGGAGTCAGAGAAAACTCAAGGAAGACGAAGGTGGAAGCTTTAAACTAACCATGGTTAAATATTTTTTGTTTTTGGAGTTAACCATGGTTAAAAATGGAGATTTTATTATTGATTTTTATTGAAAGTGATCGGACGGTGGAGCGTGGAGAGCGTGGAGATGTTAGAAGGCATCTTGACCGTTGAAATAAGTAAAGTCCAAATGCTATAACATGCATGTGTCCTTATCACTTGTTTCGATGAGAGAGCTCTTCTCTGCAAAATCAAAAATATTAAAGTACATGTTGACGAAATTACCCTTGAAAATGTGGGGGATTTACGGGGGTGAGGAGAAGGGTATGTTTTGGGGTTATGAAGGGTAGTTTGGGGAGTACAGTTTTCGATGTAAACCTGGCCATGTGAGGGGTATCTTTGGGGCCCACTTACTTTTGTTTACTCCTATCAGTGTTTAGAAAGCGAGTGTGGGTAAATTATTATTTTTTTAAGTACTTTTTTTTAATTCAAAATTACATTTTATTTTATTTTTATGTATAAACAATTATTTCATTGGTATTTTTATGTTAAAAAAAAAATAGGATGTGTCGTTTTTTTTAAACAAGTACAAGTAAGGAAAATTGGATCCAAAGAGACTAGAGTCTAGTTAATTAACTCATGTGAAAAACTATTTGTGTTAAGAAAACTTATGAATTTATGATATTCTTAACATCCTAACAATTAGTTGTTTACTTGGTTGTATAAAAAATAATAATGCCTTTTACTTAATTCATTTAATATATAGTTTTTCATATTTAATTTTCTATAAATATATATTTATTTTATTTTTTTAGGTGCAATAAATTATTTTTCACATTTGACGAGACACATTTTAAAAGTTTATAATTCTAATTATATATTTGTAATTTAAAAAATTATATTTGTGAAAAAATTATTTTTTTACATTTATCGAGGCATATTTTAAACAATTTATAAATTAAAAAGTTATAAAGTGTACATCAAGATAAGTCAAACGAGATTTATATTAATTATATTTCTTTTTATATATTTATTATAAAATTAAATCAAACTTAAAAATAAATAGTGTAACTTTTAAAATGTTGAAAAAAAAAAATAATAGGGAGTATACTAAAAATAAATTGACGAAAAACCAATGTAAAATGAGTAATTGATAAAGATATGATGTTGATATGATACCCCTGTAGTATACTAGTATTGTCAGTGAAATTTTCTTTCAAAACAGTCGATTTTATTACAATTATCATTCCATTTTATAAATAAAAAAAAATATTATTTTATTTTAATAAAAGAAAGAATGAAGGTAATAATTAATAGGGGTAAAATGTGATGATGAGCTATGACTGAGGCATCATTGGCTACTTTAATAATTTGGAATTTCGAGTAAGAAAAAGTAACAAGAGAATGATTTGGACAAATCTATCTTATTTAGACTTTTGCTTCTAATTACGTCTCATTCTACACTTGCATTGTTTTTGCTTGCTTCTCTTATTGTACCACCTTCCTTCCTTCTCTTTTTATTCATGCGTCAAACATTACCTAATCTATTGAAAGTTTTTGAATAATGAATGTTTTGTGGATGCCTAATTTATTTGTTTGAAAATTACATATACTTTTAGATATGGATATCATATCAAATAGTACAAAATAGCGACTATTGTATCAAGTTTTACTCCATGTAATTTGATTGAACAAGAATATTTTAATTAGTTATGGATTTTTTTTGACTTTATATATGTTTTTGGGATCAATTTTCATCATACCTTTGTCGCTTTCTTAACACCAATAAGGCAATAAATATACTACATATATATGGTGTATTATGAAAGATCGATTTAAGTTGCATTTATCAATGACCGTGGCAAAATAATTAGAGGTTTTGTTCTAAAATAATCAAATCAGGCCCTTATATTTATAATATTTAGATATCATTATATGATTTAAGCAATAGTATATAAGAATATCTAAAATTTGATGCTTTATTTATGTTAGAACCTTGTACGATGGGGCTCCTTAAACCCCTTCTAAAACGGTCTTGTATTTATCAAGATTTTGTAAACATGAGAGCCCAAATTGAGGTTGGGTTTTTTTAATCACACGGTTTATTTGATAGATACGTTTTAGACTAAACGTCATGTATTCATGTGCAATGCAGTAATATATAGCTGTGGTATGTATAAGTATACAGGCGATACAGCTAGTTTATTGACAAGTTCTAATACAAGTATAGCTTTTGTTTCCCCTCGTGCTTATACAACACACATCAAGCTATCAAAAATTTGTTAGGAGATATCGGAAAATTGAAGAAGATTAAAGATGAATAGTAACATGCATGTATAATAATACTTCGTATATCTCTTTCGGAGTATGCGGATGTCCTAAAGAAGATTTCTTTATTCATGATAACTAAATTTCTTTACTCATATATAATAACTAAACTTCTCGTTTATTCATGATAACTACGCCTTTGAAGATCACTCATAAAAAGTTTTAAAGTCCAAACTCGATATTAGAAGCTCCTTGAGTCATCCATAAAACCTGGTAAAAAAAATGAGTGAAAACAAAACAAAACCCGAGATAGTCATATAAAAGTTTAAAATAAAGGCTATTCATAATTTTCGGATGTTTCGAGGTCTCAAAAAACATGCCAAAATTTTCCAAGAGGGACTCCGAGAAATTAGTCAGGCTTCAAAAGGCAATAAGACAAACGCAGGATAGTGAAAACAGATTACTATGCCTTTTTGTCAAAATCTCACTAAAGAATAGGGTTGTGTAGAGAATGGTCTGGACCGCGGACCAAACCGTATTTCTGCGGTCTGGTCTGGTCTGCGGTCCAAAATTTATGGTCTGGTTTTTTTTAAGCTAATTTTTGCGGTCTGGTCTGATTTTTTATTTTTTTTAGACCAGATCAGACCGTAATCCGTAAATAATTATGGTTTGCGGTTTTAGACCGTAAACCATAAACCGCATAAACCTTTTAAATTTGTAACTCTGTATGGTTTTCCATTTTATTATTGATTAATGGATGTTATATTGTCATTTTCTGTTGTGGACTTGCACTTGGTTGTGTAGGTAAACTTATCGTTTGTTGTGTATTAGCATTTCGCTCTTATAAAGTTATGCTTTATAAAATCTTTCAGGAATTGCGGTTTAACCGCAAATCGCACTAGACCAGACCGTTTAAAAATTGTGGTCTGGTCTGGTCTGGTATAAAATACGGTCTGGTCTGGTCTGGAAAACACCTAGACCTTAATTTTGCGGTCAAGTCTGGTCAGGACCTCAGACCGCACCAGACCGGACCGTGTATACCCCTACTAAAGAATACATATAACAAATTATAAGAGGCCGAACAAATATTGAGGAGTCCTAGGGTAACCTAAAACACTTTATAAAAACATAGGGCATAAACTAGAAAGTGCTAGAGACAACCCTTCGAAACGCGAAATCGAATATTATAATTCACAACTTTCAGAGGCTTAAGGAACTCTAAAATAAAATGTCGAAAATTTTATATGATAGACATATTGTCAAAAGATTGACCCTAAGCACCTAGGGCCTGTTTATTTCAGCTTAAAATCAGTTCAGCACAGCTCAGTTCAATTCAGTTCAGCTTCAATCAGTTCAGTTCAACTCTTCTCTTATTTTGCTACTCATTAATCTTTCATTAAAAAAACTTTCAATTCAGCTCAGTTCAGTTCAGTTCAGCTTCAATCAGCTCAGTTCAGTTCAATTCATTTCATTTGTATTCAGTTGAAGTAAACAGGCCCCTAGTCAAGTTCTAGGGGGTGTGGACGACTTTGTTTTTGGGGAGGGTGTTTTAGGCCCCATTTTTTTCCAGCCTGATTTTTTTTTATCAAGTGTTCTTGGTTAAACCTTGACACTCCATATTTCATCCGCAAATTACTTTTATATTCTTTGTGTAGAGAGATTTCGAGAAAGGCCACGATGGTCTTTTTCTCTCTCTTAGGACCGTCGTGTTCCCTTTTTAATCTCGAAAATATGCTAGATCACTATTTTTACAATAGGAGAACCGTATACATTTTTTGGCAATTTTTGTTTTCGAGATCGTAAAACCTTCGAAAATCGTGAATAATAGCCTTTGTTTTCGATTTTCGAAGGGAAGTCTCAATCATCATCTAGTTTTTACGCAACTATTTTACCAAGTGTTCTTAGTGAACCTAGGAACCCTCACGTTCCTTTTTAGCATAAAATATCTGTTATATTCCCTCCCTATAGAGATTTTGAAATGAAGGCTCCATCGGTCTTTTTCTCACTTTTTCGAGACCGTCTTATTGCCTTTTTAACCTCGAAAAGATACTTAATGTCTCTATTTTGACAATAGGGCTAACCTGTACAATTTTTCCCCTAGGATTCCAATATCTCTGAAAACTATTTTACCAAGTGTTCTTCGTAAACTTAGGATCCTCCAAAATCAATTTCAGCCTCAAAATTTAATTATGTTACTTCTTTAGTGAGATTCTTAAAAATGGTCATATTAGTCCTTTTAGCTCTTCAGGGCTGTCTTATCGCCTTTTGAACCCCGAAAAGTTGTTCAAAATGCCTATTATATATGACTAAAACAGGCACCGTGTAAAATTTTTAGCAACCATTTTTTCAATACCTCATACCCTCCGAAAACTATGGATAATAGCTTTTGTTTTCAACTTCTAAATGGTTGCCCCTTGCATGTCTAATACCCGCCCCGTTTCTTTACCAATTGTTCTTGGTGAAATTAGGACCCCCATATATTTAATATTAGCCTAAAAAAAGTTGTTATGCTATGGTTTCAGAATGATTCCGAAAAAAGGACATATTTTTTTATTTTTTATTTTTTTGCTTTCCTAGGACTATATTATCGTGTTTCAACCCTGAAAAATAGCTCAAAGTCTCCACTTTGACCATAAAATCACCATGTGAAAAATTTTGGCATTTTTTTCTAGGAGCACTGAACCTCCACACATAGTGGATAATAACTTTCGTTTGAAGTCTCCGGATGGGCTGTTTCGAGCTCTGTCATATGCTAGTCCTTATTTTTTTTTTACTACGTGCTATGGACCACCGCAAAACTCCCTGTGATCAGTTTCGTCCTCAAAAAAACTCCTTATCATCCCTTCTATGACCTTTTTGGAAGAAAGTAAAAACAACTTTTTTCCGAGATCTTCTAAAAACTTGTTATCACCCCTCTTATGACCTTTTTACACCGATTCATCTGGTTTAGGTTCATTTTTTGACCATACTAGCACCACGTAAATTTTTTGGCAACTTCTTTTCCGGGACCTCGGTATCTCAAAAACCAGTGAATAATAGCCTTTATTTGGAGTCTTCTAAGGGGCCTTCTCGGGCTCCATATTATTTTTGCCCTGTTGTTTTTAATTTTTTTGCTACGTACTATGGACCACCACTGGATTCCCGAAGATTGATTTTGGTCTCAAAAAAATTGTTATCAATCCTCTTATGGCCTTTTCGGAAGAACGAAAAATCAACTTTTTCTAAGACCCTCAAATACGTATCATTATCCCTCTTATGGCCTTTTCATCTTGAATCGCCTGGTTTGGGTACATATTTTGACTAAACGGGCACCCTATAAAAAAATTTGTAACTTTATTTCCGAGATTTGGGAACCTAAAAAAACAGTGAATAATAGCCTTCTCTTGAAGCCTCCTAAGGGGTCATCTATCCCGGGCTCCGTCTTATTTTCGTGCCTTTTTTTACCACTTGATATGGACCACCACAAGACTCCCTAGGACTGAATTGAGCTTCAAAAAGCTTGTTATCATCTCTCTTATGACCTTTTTCGAAGAAGGGAATTGAAAAACAACTTTTCTATTTTTTATAGGACTCTCTTAAAACTTGTATCATCCCTCTTATGGCTCTTTCACCCCGAATCGCGTAGTAAGGGTTCATATTTTGACTATACGGGCACCTCGTAAATTTTTGACAACTTTTTCCAAAGACTCGAAACCTAAAAAACCATTGCATAATAACGTTCTTTTGAGGCCTTCCTTTTGAGGCCTTCGGAAGGTTCGTCTCGGGCTCCGTATGCCTTTGTTTTCGCCGTTCAGTAGGCTGTTCAAGTCCCCATCAAGCTTCTGCCCTGTTTTATTTATTTATTTTATATTTTTAACAAATGTTCATGGTAAACCTAGGAATACCCACGTTTGGTTTTTAGTCTAGAAAAAATTGTATGTCCCTCTCAATAGAGGTTTCAAAAAAGGTCACATTGGTCTTCTTTTTCTCTCATAAAGACCGACTTAAAGCCTTTTGAACCCCCAAGAGTTGCACAATGTTCCTATTTGAACCATGGGGAGGCATTATGTAGAATTTTTGGTATTTTTTTCCAAATCCCCATAATCTTCGAAAAGTGTGGATAATAGCCTTTGTTTTCTGCTTTCGGAGAGTTGTCCCATGCCTTGTTTAGCTTTCGCCTTATTTATTTACCATGTGTTCTTGGTGAAGCCAAGATCCCCCATGCTTAGTTTCAGCCTCAATTAACTTATTATGTTATTTTTTAGAGAGATTCCAAAAAAAATCCCACATTAGTTTTTTTTAGCTCTTCTGGGATTGTTTAATTGACTTTTGAACCCAAAAAGTTGTACGAGATCCCTATTAGGGCACAATGTAATATTTTAGAATTTTTTTAGGACCCTGAAACAACAAAAAACTGTAGATAATAGTATTTGTGTTAGCTTCCAGAGGATTATCCTGGGCTCCCTCAAGTTTCTGCTCCATTTTTTTTTTACCAAGTGTGCTTGGTGAAACTAAGACCCCTTATATTCTATTTCAACCTCAAAAAAAACTTTTTATGTTACTTATTTTGAGCATTTTTTTTTTATAAAAAAGATCACATTGGTGTTTTAGTTCTCTCAATACCGTATCATCGTCTTTTGAACTATGAAAAGCAGTTAGAGTTCCCTAATTTGACCTTAGGGACACCTTATAATATTTTTTATTGTTTGTCATTATTAACTTAGGGTTTGTTTGGCACCGTTTTTGTTTTTATGTTCTTTAAAAACTAAAAACAGTTTTCATTTTTTTTGTTTTCAGTTTTCTCATAATTGTAATTTTGAGTTTAAATCAACTATCATACTTTGTATCATTTTTAAGTTTAACTTATTATTATCATTACTATTCCTAATTTATTTTCCCACACACACAAAATCATACATAATTCAAATAAATGTACTGATTAAATAAGGATATTACAACTAAATTTAAAGGAATAATCAAGAAAATTTTATCAAGAAAATTGTCATACCCTCTCTAGTTCCTGGAATTAAAAACCGTTGTAAATCATCTTTAATTTCAGTCTTCAATCCTGTAAACAAAAGTCTTCTAAAGGATCCACAAATAACATTGAATTTACATCAACTTTCAACTAAGAAGCAAAATTAGGTGGACTAAAAAAAAAATGTGCATTTCAAAATCATAACTAACAAAATGGGTGAATATTTTGCTTTGTTGATTGCTACAATTCAATTAATAAATGTTTTTTCGTAGAATTAGTTGAATTACTGCCATCTTTATATGAAATGATTAATTTAGTTAATTTTGGACCTTGCAACAAAACTCCAACAACACTAGTGGACACAAATTTCTTCTGGTACCAAAAAGTGGAGAATTCTTACACACATATTTTGGGAGGGTGGGGAATGAAAATGATAAATGGATAGTGATGACTCATATGGAAATGGTCCAACCATTAATGTGGGTTCATGATTGCTTGTAATTGATCAACCTATGTCATGGTGGGGTCCGAACTTACGAACCCATCTATTATCTCCTCCGAGCTCAAGCACCCGACGTGGTGTGGCCCCCCCGCTCTTGGGCTCCCACTCGTTCCTACCTCATGAGGGTAAAAAAGTAATTTTCTTTTTTCTTATTTTAGTCAAATACTTTCTAGTTTCAACCAATACCTTTATATTGCAACTATTCTGTTGTGGAGGTAACAAGTTATTATTTATAAGCTATATCTGTTAGAATTATGGACCATATATCTTCAATTGTTTATCATCGTTGACTTAAAGTTGATACATCCTCTACTCCATATACCCGAAATAATGGTCGGTTGATTTCTTTTGTGCAACGATTAGAAAACAATTAATTCATTGAATTGATGTACCACTTCCATTTCTATAATAAGGGTTAGGAGTTTGTTCATATGTCACATCCATTTTACGCAAAACCATTACTCAACAAATCTTTCATCAACAATAATTCAAAGGTTTATAAATGAGGATTCTAACTCAACAATAATATTACAACATTTACTCAATACCCAACCAAAATGACACCTCACTCATACAAACTGCTCACTATTTTCAAACCCCTTTCAATTTTCAAACCTCACCTCACCCCACTAACAACAAGGGTTTATTTTCCAAACCTTAAAATACCCATTATAAACCTCTTATTGTGGATACCCTAAACTCACATCACGCACCTTTGTTTTAACAAACTAATTATCACATAATTGGTTCTGATAGCGACTCATATAAGCCTTGAGAAGAGTTTTAATTTTTCAAACTCTAAGCATTCCAAGTCTTGAACTACATTATCCTATAAGATTCGATACAATCTCGAACTAAGAATCTTCTCAATACTATCGATAACATGTGCCCATACTAAAGTAGTGCTTGTGTAAGTGAGCCTGGACTGAAGTATATGATACATTTTGGCCCAACAATGAAGCAATCCAAGACCTAAGACCTTTGCAGTTGAGTTATAACCGAAAACCCCTAAATCAAAGGTTAAGTTTAAATTGATTATTTACCACTCACCTAGGCTCCATTGTTTAGTTGAACTGAAAAACAATTACGAAGTATTTTAACTTTGGAGGGAATGCTTTCCCTCTAATATTAGTGGAAAGTGTTTTCAATAAGGTAGAAAACGAAGTTTTTGCCCAAGTTTTACATATTATTTTACAACCTTCTAAACGATTAGGCAAAGCCTTAAACGGACAAAGCAGACAACACACATAATGTCAAAAATCAAATGTGTCCAAAGTCTTAACTACTACTTAGATGGCATGTTAGATTGTCAATCATGTTAAACTTACCGATAAGTATACAAATGTGTATTTGAGGCCCAATGGGCCATGGATCTATTCATAACAAAAAAAGGCTACAAACATGGACCTCAAATGCTTTCAAGTATATCTAAACAACCCAAATCACCTATTTTCTTGGCATCACGTTGTTTCTTATGAAAGGAAAAGGATGTATCAAGTTCCAATTTTCAAGTAAAACTAAAATAGTACTCCGTAATTTGATAGTGTTTGAAGAGTGGCTTCATGATTTCTAATTGTTTGAACAACACATACTCCGGTACCGAAACGAGTGGTGCAAAATGAACACCGAGTCTCTTAATGTGAATGTGGGTAGCCACAATAATGATTCATGATTAGTAGGCAAAAGAAATATTGGGATAAAAAGAGAGAAAAGAAAAACTCAAGAACAAATTAAGACAAAACATTAAATTGTTTGGGTATAGAGAGGTGATAAAGTTAAGCAGCTGAAGATGCAAATTTGTAAACAGAGGAGACAAGAAACAATGAAATAATGAAGTAAGAGTCATGTCAATTTTGACATATACCTAAATATAACATCAAACCAAACACCCCCAATAATGGGAGCCAGATTACAAATCAAATTCTATTCATTCAGTAATCTGTATACATACAATGCTGATCTGAAAGCCGAAACGTGATACCATAGGCATATCACATCCTATATTCCAATTCATGAACGAAAAAAAAAAAAAAGAAAAAGTTGACTTAGTAAGCTGCATGTAGTGCCAAGAATGGTACCGCACTTTCCATACCTGAAACCACATTCGTTTAATCTTGGGATGACGCAAGTTTTCATACATTCAAGATGAAAAATAGGATGTGATGGGGTTTTACAAGCATATGCGCTTACTTGAATGGGTTGATGGAAAAAGATCATCCCAGAACAATAATTAGAAAGGGTAGTAACAAATTAGCTGGAAGGTGAACCGCTAAAGCCTCCTCACCAGTAACAGTTTGTTTAACCAAGACATTGTTTATTTTGAAGACCAGAAACTACAGGAATTCACAGCCATCCATTGCGTCAGCCTAACTGAAATCTACTGTGAGTACATTTAACTTACATTTCAGGAAACGGGGCATCTAGTATGCAACCACAATTATCTGAGACCATAACTCACAGATTCACACAAATAAACAAGGATTCTTTATCCACCTTGCTGGGTAAGTAGCAAGACTAATGTACTACTCCCTCCGTTTCATTTTGTTGGTTACGTTTGGAATCTTTTTGTGATAGAAAATTGGTTAAAACGTAAACAACAAAATGAAAGAGAGAGAGTACAAGATATTGGCCTCCTCAAGTACAACAAGAGACAACACCAGTAGTCAATACAGTTCTTGCCTTCTCTCATTTTCAACTACAACTGAAAGCATAATCCACACCTCCAATTAGGACACAAAGTTAACCCCGACAAAGACCAAACATAATTACAGACTTGCGAATACAATGATTCAATTAAAAGCCTTAGCTTTGTTCTTGTGTCTTACTCATCTAGTCTAGAAAACCCCTTCAAAAAAATACTCAAATATCACAATAACAATTGATATTGATGGAAGACGTTTATGTTTGTTTTCCACCTCTAATAAATCAAACTTTCTCTTTGTCAATGTAAATCCAAACAACAGTATAGAAAACAAAGCTAGCACTCTTGTTGGTTTTCCCAAACTATCAATGCTGTAAGTATCTTCAATAAAGTTAAATTTTGACACACCCAAAGGTAATGGCAAAAATCTACTCACAACAACTCCATGCTAAAATAAAACTACTGAGAGCATATTTGTAACTTGCTAGGCATCAGGCACACGACCATAACAACTCCGTCTTTATAAAAGAATCAGCTCAGGCATCATGTACAAGACCATAACAACTCCGCCTTTATCAAAGAATCTCACTTGGAGGCAGGGCACACAAGATCTCTTTCATTATGCAATTTTGTCTCTCACTTCTCTATTATTCATTCTCCTTTATACTAGAGAAAAGAAAATTACTAACAAAGTTAGATCCAGATATATCTAACCATCCTAGAAATGCAAGTTCTATATGGACTGCAAGGACCGCAAACTGTATTGTGATCCAAAAAGGAGAACCAGGATCCAAATTCCAAAATGTCCATAATTCAATATATATCCCAAAAATCCTTCTCAGATAAGAGAGAAAAGTCAAAGAGAGAGAACACAGAGTCACATCATTGACAACAGTGAGTGAATATTATTCACATCTCCACGAGAACAAATCAAGAGTTATTTCAGATTAAGAAGCTACTTTGTTATAACCATGACAAAGGAGGGCTGTAACCTGTTGGTATTTGAAAGAGGCAGCTTAAATAACGGGCTGTCAGCTCCAAGTTGGCCTCATCAATGAGAAAGGAGTCAAATGGATTACTTAAAAAGAGAAATAACATAGGCTAATTAGCTGATAAAAAGAGCAGGAAGGTTACCCAACAAGGCTCCTAGCTTAATAATGGGCCTTATCTTTAGCTAGCCCAAAATTTATTTTCCTTGCCTCTTTTCATTCTTTGCTTATGAAGAATTGATTCACCAGACATCTCGAGACAAAGTTAGCATGTGTTTATGTTAGCCACTTAAATACACTCCTAAATTACAAAACCAAATTACACTTATGACCATGTAAGAGGTGCAAAATTCAAATGTCCATGGCTTTAAAGTATTTTTCTTCATAAACATGTGTTTACGTTAGCTGTCAGAGGTAGCTTATGTACTGAACATCTCATGAAACACGAATTCCATGATCGTAACTTGTCACATACTTTCTAAGCTTGTTGGAGCAAATCTTTAGTAGCGTCAACAAGATTATCCAAAAAGCTGAAACACATGACCTCTTGCCCATATACGCTATCTAAAACATCTAATTTAAAAAATAGCCAAATATTATTAAGATCAGTAGTACTGTAACACTATAATAGCTGCAAAGCAGAAGACCCAAGAAAAAATAATAAATTTCTGATATACCACACTTGCTTTCATGATAGAACACAGTAAACTAAATACACTAAACAATGTGCCACACTTACTCGTGATGTAACAAACCTAAACGCACTAAATGATGCATCATTTTTCTTCCCCCCAAAAGTCAATCGTACTCGGGGTTTGAAAGGTGACAAAGTAATAATCAATCCACACCTAGCTCCTTTTTCCACTCCATCTAAGTACTAATTAAAGTAGCTCATTTTCCACGGTGCAACACTTTAAAGAAGACACAATATTAGTTCCTTTTGCCCCAACAGGTTGTAACTTGTAAGAATCAATTTTCCAACTTAAGCGATCACGGCAAAAGGCATGATGTTAATTCCTAAGATGTATCCATCAATCCATCCTTACTTATGACAAGACACCATTAAGAAGTAAGAATGGCGTCTCCCAAATGACCTGAATATCAAAAGGGTAAAGTGCAATTAAAAGCCTAAATGATGAGCTACTAAATTCCCATTCCAACTTACATGGCTACAACACATAACAATGACAAAGAATAGGTATACATTTCACTCATCTCCACTTATAACAAAAGACATTATTGGGAATCAAACTATGAAAATCTTATCTTTGCCCTAACTCACATTGTGAGCATCATACCATTGACTCACCCCGCTACAACAGTAAATCCTCATCTCCCTAGTACTTGCGAATTTTCGATTCTTCCAAGACTCTGAGTAACCTAAACTACACATTGAATACCCACAAACCGTTTCAACAACACTTCTTCATCAACTCAAGCCATCACCAAAAGCAGTATCAATCTTATTAACATCAACTAATCCGACTAGTTAACTACCACCTTAACTCAACCACCATTCCTCTCGCGAGTGCTTAAAAGAGTGACATCCTTTAATATTTCGATAGGTCCAACACCTCTAACCTAGATTAACAATACCAAACATACTATCATAGACAACACTAATGTTACACAACATTGTTAATCAATCTCACTACCACAAAAATAACCTATTTCTAAACAACATTTCTTCAACTAACCAAAATACATCAAACAAAAGCATACAATAGACACAATTCTTACACATACACTCAAAAAATAACATAGACATTCCGATTTTCCGAAACATATTAGACAATGCACACAAACTCATCATCAATAGCGAAACAAAACAAAACAAATGCATCAGAAAATTCATATATTAATATCATAATCTCATAAAAAACAAAACTAAAATTGTTATAAAATTTTACACCCTACCATAACAACACCTTCCTTAATCCTCATCATCATTCATTAAATTAACAACTACTACTTTAAAAATTAAGCTAATAATTTTCCATAATTCATTCAACTAACCTCTTGAAAAAATATAATCCAACTCTAAGCATCAGGATCATCACTCTCATCATCATCATCTTCCTCAGGAATATCAGTAGCGAGGTAAGAACCGGGATTAACCGTCTTTCGCCGCGTTCGAGAGGGAAGAATGTTGTCTAAATCAACTTCAGCTAAAGGATCATCAACGAAATCACTATCTTCAGATAATTCATCAAGTACTGGACCATCATCATCATCATCACTATCATCACTATCATCATCATCATCATCATCCTCTTCTTCTTCAATTAGAATCCCTTTGCCTTTCCTATCAATTTCCGCTTTACCATTCAATCGCTCTTTCTCACTTTCATCATCTTCTTCAATTGATTCTTGTTGTTTAGTTTCTACTTCGTTTTCTTCGATTAATTTCTGATTTTCGTTTTGATTGTTGTTGTTTGAGGTGGTGAAATTGGGTTCTAGGGTTTCCAGTTTTTGTTTCTTGGGTTCAATTGAAGAGTCATTGAGGGTGACATCGGAGGTGCGTTTGGAGGGGAATGTAGGTTCGGGGTGATTGTTAACATCCGCCATTGATGAATTGGAAGTTAAGCTTCTCTAGTACGAGAAGAAGGAAAGTAGGAAGGTATTGTAATTTAAGGGTTTTCAGGTTTTAAGGTGTTTAAGCGAGGTTTTTGTGTTAGTTGGCGTTAAGGGTTAGGGCTTGTTGCCTGGCACAAACGACTGCTTCCTGTTGGACTTGTTTGGGAAGTTGAGGTTTATTTTTGGACTTGTTTTGGTTTTGTTTCGCAAACGACTGCTTCATATGAGGAGTTTTATGGATTAAAACATGAAAATTGACCAATATTAATAAGTTATTTGTCTAACACTTTTACATGAACAACTAAAGTAATTAGCTAGTCAATTAAGCTTATACAAACAGCTAGTCAAAGTTGTTTACTAACAACTAATTCTCAAACACGACCATTCACTGCTAGTTGCTTAGTTTCGTTTCACGTATAAGTTGTTTGTTTTCATAAAGTGTCAAATACCACCTGATTTTCTCTATATGTGGTTAGATGTTACTTATTTGAACAACACCATAATGACTAAGCACACTTTCATAAACAACTAAGATTATTGACAACCCATTAATCAGCTTTGGCTAACCAATTGAAAACAAAATAGTGGTGTTTGTTTGAAATTAGGTGTTGTTTGGTTGACAAAAAAAAATATATGGGAAATTGGAAATCTTAGGAAATAAAATCACATTGTGTCATGGGAAGTAAAAATACCTAGGAACTTCTTATTCTTACAAAATGCCTTTAATCATCCATCTTATGGCCTCTTCCGGAGAAGGCAATACAACCTCTTTTTCAAACCATCTACAACCTTGTTATTATCCCTCTTAAGGTTTTTTTCGCCCCGAATCGCTTTGTTTGGGGTCATATTTTGTCCATATGGGCAGCCCGGATAATTTTCAACAATTTTTTCCAGGAACCCCAAAATCCCAAAAAACAGTGGATAATAGCCTTTGTTTGAGGCCTCTAGAAGGGTCGTCTCGAGCCCCGTCCTATTTTTGCCCCGTTTTTTTACCACAAGCTATGGACCACCACAAGAGTCCCTACAACTGGTGTTGGCCCCTAAAAGCCTGTAATCATCTCTCTTATGACTTTTCCGAGTGAGGAGAAAACAACCTCTTCTACGAACCGTCTAAGACCTTGTTATCATCCCTTTTAAGGCCTTTTTCATTCCAAATCGCTTGTTTTTAGGTCATATTATGACCATACGGGCACCCTAAAAATTTTTTGGCATTTTTTTTTCTGAGATCTAGGAACGCAAAAAAAACAATGGATAATAACCTTTGGTTGAGGCCTTGGAGGGACTGTTTCGGGACTCGTCCTATGATTTGTACTTTAAGGCGGCCCTCACGACACTTCCAAAGCCTATGACACGTACCCTTGGGGGGCAAAGCCCTAATGTACGATGACAATTGGGCGGTGTGCATATGCGTCGCTTTTGGTCCGAATTATGACTTAGAGGCATTCAATCATAATCTAGCGCACGGTAGCTTTATGTCGCTCGCTTTTTAACCATGTCCGATGACACAAAAACTATACTTCCAGAAAAACCATCCAACTTGTTTCTTGTGCACTTTGCCAACGAACCTCTGTGCGTGGACTATAGATGCAAGAAAATAATAGTCTTATAGTATGCCACTATCCTACCATCGAAAGTTAATAGGGAAGAAATTTGAATGCTGTGTCGTCGGCGCAAAGGTCGTACGATACGTTAAGTTATCATGAATGATCAAAGCAACATGCAGAGCTTGCGTTGACCTTTTATCTTATAAATGCATCCCTTTTGGAAGTCGACGTTTGTTGCAAGTATTAGCTCTAGAATTACTACAGTTATCCTTAACCGTTATATAAGTTAAGGTGGATTACAAAGGAGAGCAGTTATCAGATCGGTAACCCCATTCATCATTACTCAGACGCCACAAAGTAGCGCTCGAGTAATGATAAATGGGGTTACTGCCATGCACTATTTTCTGTCATTCCCCCTTTAATATCTAGATTTGTCTACGATTAACCAAACTAAACCTTGTAGTTTGGTGCAGTTCAAACCACTCTTTGTACAACCCTGCGCCTTATTTTGAGATTAATATAGTCCCAAACTCCCAATATCATGTAGATTAAATCCTAAAGGGTAATGGAATAAACCTAATGTAAAGATTTTACAATGAGCTAAAAATCTTGACATGGGCCTAAAGTATAGGATTTACATGCTCAGCAACAACTACAAGTCTATAAGCGCCATATTTTAAAATTATGATTTATGAATAACATGCAGCAAAAGGTGCAAATAGTTCATTCAAGGTTACAACAAAAATTTACCAAATTGTTGATTTGGAGTGCATCCAAAACATACAAGTTATAAAACATTATGAAGCTTAATTAAGAAATTTCCTTCCCCATTTTTTTTCCCTTTTCAAAAACCCATTATTATTTATAACTACAATTTTCAACCCAAGAGACCAAAAAAAGGAAAAACACCATCCTTCTAGTTAGCTTTTATCCCAACAAAAGAAAAGAAAAACCCTGAAAACGTTTATCCTGGTAAAACCAAAGACAAACACCACCTTATATGTTTTCAGGTACTTCATAAAAGAGCAACATCTTGTATCTCAAATCAGTGACAAATCGAGTTTGTTACCGACTTCAATAGAAGTCGTCGAGGGACAAATTGTCAACTGATCCAAAGCTCTCAAAGCCATGTCCCATCCTCGAGTAATTAGACAAGGACCCACCAAGAAAATCGAATGGAGAGTCGTTCGAGAAGCTGGTTGTCTCATAAACAAATGACATGCAGGTGTTGTTAATCTCCTCCACAGTTCCGGGGTCATTCCAGCTTAATTGATTGTACCTGTTAATCTCAAAATTATGAGCCTGAAAGTAATCATTCACTGCATTGGTTGTAAAGTCATCAAATATCTCTTGTTGTGAACTCTTCTTAGCTTGGATTACCTGCATGATAATGAAATTTCTATAGCTTGTGATTACTAATTACGAATGACATTACTTATAAAGTATTAAAGGAGTTCGAGAAATAAGTAGTTACATAGTTAAGGTTAATTATATCTTGGTAGACCAGAATGAAGTCCCCAAGTTGTAAACGATGCGCATTAACAAAGTCCCCTGGTCCAAAACAGAACAGAATAATCAGTAAAAAGGCGGATAGAAACCGAAAAGCAATTTGAGAAAGTGAACTTATCAAATGAGGGTTGCTTATGCTCTCACCAGTGTTTTCGAGGACATACATCCTACTGTTGTTGTTAGGCCAAAACCTGTATAGAGAATTTCAGAGGGAAAAATAGGCAAATTTCCATATATAATTAACTAATGATGATCGAAAGTGGAATGAAATAAACAGCAATACTAATTACTAGTATGTTCCGATCTTCACTCTGAGTTAACAACATTTAGGACTTCTCCCTTTCAATTTCAGGTGATTTGGCTCATGAGTCATGATTCGTTCGTGTTATAAGAAGCTTTAACTTTTCAGACAGTGCATTTTATTACTAGAATGCATCGAGTAATTGATATCAAGACGTGACTGTACCTGTACTTGAAGTTCCACACATGCATCCCGTCCATATCATCCATGCTGATATAGATACCCTCTTTAGTTTCTAAAGGCGGGAGGTGTGATTCAGCAGCTTTCTGAAATTATAGTTAAGCTTTTTTTCACTACTAGTGTATATATCAGCAATGTAATGTTTCCGTTATGAAATGTTTTGCATCGTTACAAAAATCAGAAGATTATAATTTAGTTCTTGTACACTCAATAGTTGGGAGCATGACAAATGAAATATGCTTCAAGGTAGTAGCAATAAGTTTGTTAACTTGTATGTGCATCGGAGAGTTGATGAAACAAACCTTTGGTAGCACCATCCTCCTCAAAGAACTGACATCACTGTTCTGAAGCTGCTTTTGAAATAGAAATCGCAACCTCCTTGGATCAATCACCTGAAAATTTTGAAGAGAATGAGCACTTGATTAGCTAGCACATAATATAGCATGGACTTGACAACACATGTTGCCTCTTATATCTAGAGCACAGGATTGAAGTTAACAAGAGGGCTCAAACTAACCCCCTTGCTAGAAAAAAGGAAAGAGATTATAGAGATGTCTATAGTCCTGAAAAAAAAACCCGAGTAACTGAGTTTGACGAAACTTACAAAGGATAAAGCAAACCAGTGCTCCTATGAAGTAAATAGAAGTAATGGCCTAGTATCAATTTGGTGGTGGACAAGCAAGTAGTATGTATATTTTAAGTTGCATTTCACAGAGTCCTAGATACTTTTCCAATTTAGTTATAATTTTGATGATGCTAGTAACAACCATCAACTTCTTTAAGTCGCATTCCCCTTATAGACCTTTATAGTTCTAACATCACATCTAAGAAACGAAGGCCGGAAAAAAGTAAAACATTTCGTAGTCAAAAGGCTGTGAAGTGTTTGAGTAAATCTAGATATTTACCTTAGTTGATTATTGAACGGTAAACTAAATTAGTTACTACGTACATATATACTTCCTAAATAATAGACAAGCTCTAAGGGAAAATTATCTTTCTTGTTCCCTCTGTCCTTTGGATGAATACTAGCAATTGACAAATTTAAAAATCCATGCATGTAAGAGTAGTGGTAGATGAAGTATTGAGTATTTAGTTATAGTGTCTTAATTGTATGTCTTGTCTTCTGCTATCTTTGCCTTCTTTCCGGTATCATATGAGTGGGCGGTAGCTAGGGTCTTTCTTAGTATGATATGATAACTATGCCATGATTATGGGATAACTCCAAATGGCAAGTTATCGAATCAACCATACATCAATACATATTGTCCTATAGATTATTATTCAAAGCATTACGCAATCAAATTACACAATTCTCCCTCTTTTCCAGTTCACCTCGTGTTGTTAGGTATAATATAATGTCGTTTATTGTGACGCATGATTCAGTTATAACTTGGCATACCCGCCCTCAAGCAACAATCAATCTAGAAAATATAGGAGTTCAAGTTTCTAAAGTCATATGTGGATCCTATCTTTCTGCAATTGGAGGCTTTTGGCATGTGACAATGTGAAAGTGACATGGTTTACGCAACACAATGTAACGACACTATATAACTAAAGTCACGTTCAGTTCGTTCCTGAATCCTAAAACTCTGGGATCTTGACCTAGCCACCTTTTCACAAATCATTTCAAACATGCTTTCTAATTATTATACTATTTTTTTTGTATCTTTTCTGAAAAATGCTCTCTAAATTATGTTGTCTAACATCATGTTTAACAAAATTAACCAAAAATTAAATTGTTCCTCCGCTCCATATAATTCACATGATACCACTTTAAGACATACTTTAAAGAAAAGAATTTAAAACCTAAATTGGTAGATTTATCACAATAATTTTAATACATCGTACATGTAACTTGTAATTCTCCTCTAGCCTTTATTAAAATAATTTTAATTGATATGCTTGTTTATACCCTCAAATCTCCTTTACATGGCTTCGTGTGTGTTGAAGCATGTTGTAATAAGGAGTGAAGGAAATCTAAGAATCTAGCTAGTAGTGTATCATAAAACTAAATCATCTACCCAAGTAATATCCATATAAGACTATAATATATATATACACATTCGCGCCACTTTATCTCAATTCTATTTCAATGTGAAAAGGAATTTGTTTAGCTAGCCGAAAAATAGTCCAACATCCTTAAACTAGCAAATCGACCGGATCCTCTAAAAAAAACCCTCACAATTAAAAATCCGCATTGATGATAGAGCAAAGACAATACACCTATATATGAATACGAAGTACTCGATCTGTAATAAATAAAGCAACAGCAAAATTGTCACATACACATTACTTAAGTATCAAGCCATAAGTATATATAGTATTAAATTAAGCACATAAAGATACGTATATGTAAGTACTTGTTTGGTAAGATATAGTAGAAAATTTGTTTTGGAATCTAAAAATTGAAGAACAAGTAAGAAAGAAGGGCAGAAGACAGTTGGAGGGAGTGAGTGAGTGTTGAATGCAAATGAGGTAAGCCAAATAAGCACACTACCAAACACTCCTCACCGTTTAGGGCCACCTACACTTAGACTCGTGCTACTTTTACATTTGGGAGAACCAACAACTTTAATTTCTTCCTTATATTACTAGGACATTTTTTTTTTTTTTTTTGGAAAACAAGTATGGGAAAATTAATTTAAAAAATAATAATAATAATAAATATTAACTTGTTTTACTAGCAAGGATGACGTCATTGTGGTCAGAATTACCATATTAAGAAAAAACAAATCTAAGTACTATTTTCCTCATTCTTTTTTTTTTTTTTTTGATGTGATTAGCAAATAAGAGATGGATTATTAACATGCTAGTAGGTCAAAAATTCACTAATTATCATTTATGTTATGATCAATCACCAAAACAAGCTATTCCCTAAAACCAACAATCTTTGTCAATTTACCATAAAGACAATTGAGGGACTGAAAAATATAATGAGGTGCTAGCTAGTGCTCGGACGAGATTTGATCATCAGGTCTTGAATATTTAATTTAGTTCGGCTAAGTTAAGCTAATTGGCATTCTTGATGTTCAAGTGATGGATGCTTATGTAAAAATCATGAACATTTCCTTAATTAGATGGTTTGGTGAATTAAAGTAATAGTATTATTTGTTTCATTTACGGTTATTCTATACCAAATCAAGAAAGGAAGATGATTCTCTACCAAATCAAACGACAGAAAAAGATCATAGTAAATCACAAAAACAAGAAGATACAAGTAACTAGAAATTTGATAAATCAATGAAAATTTAGAAGGAAAAAAAAAAATTGTAGATAAAAAGAAACATCTATTTCTAATTAAGCTAACAAATAAAAATCAGACAAATGAACTCCTAATAAATCAGATCGATCTACTTCTAAAAATTGGTACTATCAATTAATAAGGAAGCATTTAATTATTAATTTATTATATTAAAGGCAACAAATTTTATTTTTTTTCCAATTTCCCAAACACTGAAAAGAGGTCAAAAATCTTGAAACTATTCCTAATTTTACTTCCTTAAATGGAAAACATAAAACATTTCCTTTTATTCTCTTGTACCCCAAATTAAAAACCAATCTATATATCCAACGGCTACCTTACTCCCTCCTATTCTTTTGACTCAAACTCACTCACACCCATCACACCAAATCAAGTAACTATACATAAGACTGACTATACACAAAATAAAAACTAGTCGCTCTCGAGAATAATAATAACAACAACAATAACAATCCACATACATTTCAGTTCGTATTTCACGACACCCTTATCAGGGCGTACAACTCTAGGTGTTCTCTTATGTACCTAAAAATCAGGTTAAAAAAATAAAAAAGACGACGACAGTAATAAAAAGAAAAAAAAAATTACTTACACGTGCAGGGATGGAGATAGGAGGCACGTGAGAAGACGACGAGGATGTGGTATTAGTAATAGCATTAGTAGTCGTAGTAGTAGTAGTAGCAGTAGCAAAAGGTAACAGATTAACGGAGGATCTACGTTGTCGAGCCATTCTTTTCTTCCTTTGAATTTTATTATGTTCACCAAAACACCCTAACACCACATTTTGGTGATGTTGTTGTTGCTGTTGATGTTGTTGACTATGAAGTTGATGATGAGTCAACTCACTTGAATTCAACGAGTTTGAACTTTCTCTCTCTTCCATCATCATCATCATCATCGATCTCACTCACTCACTAACTCACCCTTCTTTCTCTCTCTAAGATAATTTTTTTTTTGTTGATGAAGAGAGAGAAAGTAGTAAGACTTTTTATTTTATTTTATTTTATTTCTTAATTTTAATTTTCTCTCTCTAAAAATATTACTAATGCTACTACTACAACTAGCAAATGCTTATTCAGACTGACTGACTTGTCACTGAATAATGTGTGCTAAAAATAGCAATGTCCATAAAATCCTCCATTTTATTTTATCTTTTATTTTTTTTTTGTTCTTAAAAAAAAAAAAAATAAGTTAAATTAAATTTCCCTTTTTTTCCTCCTTTAATAACAATGCACCAAAATAATGAAAGTTTTTTTTTTTTTTTTTTTTTTTGGTTTCTTGTTTCTGGGTTTTGCATGACATTTGTTGCATGACAGTTGCTCATCCTTTGAAGTACTGTTATTTCCCATAAATATTATTATTTAAAAAAAGAAAATAAAAATCCCACAACTTCCCAACTTTCATCTTACTACTTTTGTTTAGTAATGAGTGTAGTTTGATGATGGGGGTAAAAATAAAAAAAAATTAACCATGGTTAAAAGGGGCGGTGGGTGGGAGAGTAGGGAAGTAACCATAGAAAAAATGACGAATGGTGAAACAAGAGGGAAGACAACAGGTGTTCAAAAAGTTCTGTTTTTCCTTAACTCATGAATTCAATGGCGCTTCTTCTTACTATTTTACCCTTCTTTTTTATTTTTATTTTTATTTTATTTATTTTTATTATTATATTATATTATATTATATTATATTATATATATATATATATATATATATAT
>PYUH01003972.1:793980-848405 GCA_016808085.1 Suaeda aralocaspica | reverse complement strand
TTTTTTTTTTTTTTTTTTTTTTTGGTTTCTTGTTTCTGGGTTTTGCATGACATTTGTTGCATGACAGTTGCTCATCCTTTGAAGTACTGTTATTTCCCATAAATATTATTATTTAAAAAAAGAAAATAAAAATCCCACAACTTCCCAACTTTCATCTTACTACTTTTGTTTAGTAATGAGTGTAGTTTGATGATGGGGGTAAAAATAAAAAAAAATTAACCATGGTTAAAAGGGGCGGTGGGTGGGAGAGTAGGGAAGTAACCATAGAAAAAATGACGAATGGTGAAACAAGAGGGAAGACAACAGGTGTTCAAAAAGTTCTGTTTTTCCTTAACTCATGAATTCAATGGCGCTTCTTCTTACTATTTTACCCTTCTTTTTTATTTTTATTTTTATTTTATTTATTTTTATTATTATATTATATTATATTATATTATATTATATATATATATATATATATATATATGTATGCATATGAGTGTATGACATTGTTGTATGCCATGGACCGGTGTAGTTGGAGGGAGGTATTACTTGCTTGAAGTTTGGAGTAATTAATGGCGAAATTTTGTAAATTTTTTATTAATATTTTTTTTTTTTACTTTTTTTTTATGGTAAGAATTTTTGAGAGTGGAGGAAGTAGGAAGAAGACAAGAAAATTTTGTAACTGCTTCGCTTTGTCGGGCGCTACATTGGTGCCCCCACGTCACTTTGTAACGGTGCATCTTGTTGTGCTTATGGTTCATATTTTGGGGGCTTTTGTTGTTATAAAGTTGGTTTTATAGTTTTAATTTGATACTTTTATTTTCACGATTTACTACACTCTAGTTATACGTTATTTGATGCTAATTTGTGAATTAGTTAGTAATGTGTGCTTTTGCTTGTTGGTCTAATTTTTTAAAAAAGCCGAACGACGTAGAGGTGTGATGGCCGGTGATGATATGTGAAATGAAAAACAAATAAAGTTAAGACATGACAAATAATGAATAAAAGAGAAGCTATAAATAAATAAAAACAACTATTGTATGTTGCGTGAATATATCTCTTTTACAAAACTTGTAGGAATGAGCCGAGTTTGGTGGTTTGACTTAGGAGTAAATGAATAAGACTTGTTATTAATCAAAATAAACATATTGCAAGTGACTCTGACATTTAAGGTAATTTGATCAATTTAATTTAAAAAATTGCATAATATTGTTCAACAAGGGATAACATAATGATCTCAAAACTAAAAGCTGCAACCTTAATTGGTTTTAAGGGATAAAAAGAGCATATAATTTTGTACAAAGTTCTCCGTATTAAGAATAGATCGTATATTGTTTTAAGAAAAAGCTGACACTTATCCATTTTAGATGACTTAAAAAAAACATGTTGAAGTAACTCAAAACGATGGAAAAAAAAAACCGGTGGCATTTTGGAAGCCATAAAGACATATAATAGTCGATCTCAAAATCCGTACAAAATAAATGGCAGTAATCAAGTCATCACTCACTCTAACTAAATGAAAAATCAACTTGCATAGTCAATATATAAATTAACTAAGCTGTATAACTAATAAAGCTATATAATTAAGAATCGATCGTATATTGTTTTAAGAAAAACCGACACTTTTCCATTTTAGGTGACTTTTAACTCAAAACAATGGGAAAAAATCTGGTGGCATTTTGGAAGCCATAAAGACATATAATGATAGTCGATCTCAATATCAGTACGGAAAGAAATGGTAGTAATCAAGTCATCACTCACTCTAACAAAATGAAAAATCAACTTGCATAGTCAATAAATAAATTAACTAAGCTATATAACTAATAAAGCTATCCCTCATTCTTGGAGAAAACAGAAGAAGATCTCGACTCATAAACTTAAATCGTTTCACCATTAGTCAATCAACTTACATGAATAATCAATCTGTTGAACAAAGGTTTTCCTATTTAACAAGGGTTCACACTTAAGTACGAGTTCTCATAACCCAAAAACTTTTTAGTTGCTGAATTGATCAAGATGTTCGAGCATCCCAAAGTTTTTATTGTCCCAAATCCAAAAGCCAAAGCTAATAACAATACAACAAGATAAGTCAAAGTGAATAGAGATAATATAACCCTCGTTAAGTTTAAAGCGAAGACCATTTGAGGTAGCTACTGGACTAGAGCAAAAATTTTGGGCCGATCCAAAATTGGGCTGAACAAACAAACAAAATATAATTAACAGTCCAACACAGGACCACTGGCCCACAGGGGTATGTATCGTATACCCATACAAATGATAGAAATAGAATCATAGGTAAGTTGGAAGCCCAAATGGTCCAAATGATTAAGTCACATATGCTGGACTGCTGGTGCCCAAGATCAACCCACATCGAGCCATTTAGCATTGGGTTTCAGCTAACAAAGTATTGTTCTTCGATGTATGAAAACCAGAAAGTGAGTGATTTACCAATATCTTGGTCATTAATCTGATCTTTACAAGTTGTGGAAGTTATCTTATTCGAGTGGCTGCGTGGCACAGCAAAAGTTGAACTTTCATTTCAGGAATAAGTGGATTAATGGACCCATGACACAGATGTAGTAGTAAACCTGAGACACTATATCCGTTTAACATCCATTGTCAAAAAATATATATATATATATATCCGTTTAACAAGGCGGTCGGAGCACAAACTGTTACCATCAATAATAATCCATAACAGGACCAAAACGTAACGAAGATCCAAAACAAATTAATCAAAAATATATGATGTAAAAAAAAGAACCATATTTCATGATTTCTGACAAGCAAAAAAAACACATTATCTTTAGCTCAGACAAGAACAGCTATGGTAAAGAATCAACAAAAGTATAATCCCCAATATCATCTGTCATTCCTTGTTGCCAGTTCCTAGAGGGGCAAAACCTTGAAATCATGACCTATAGATCATCTAATATGCATATTCAAAAGACATTTAGAAAAGGATGAGAACAAAACTATCCTTCTTAAATGCATTACCTCAACTACTAGAAATTTAAAATAGTTAAGAATGAAAAGTTATTTTGAGAAAACATTACAAAATCCTTTCCCACCATCCAGTGAGCAATTATCAGGGGTCCTGTCGTTTATTAACATCCAAAAATGTCCGACTAAAGCCAATTTTTCTCTCTTCGTCAACATCTTCATACCTTAGCAGGGGCAATTTCCGCAGGAGGAGGAGTAACACCACCAGTTGTTGGCCTGTCAGATCATTAATCAAACATAAGTTGGTCAGCTATGCAAGAAAACAATTCAACTGTACACCAAGAAAAATGGGAAACCCTAAATATGAAAAATATGTTCTGAGTTCTATCCCCACTTGCAGTTTTCTCTTTTAAATAAACAGAATGAAAGAAAATGAAGCCAAAATAACAAGAAGGTGATATGACACTCACAGTCCTGCGAAAACTTTGAATGCGTCATAGATACCCCATTGTGCTCCAGTGAGGGTACCAATCATAACAATACGGAGAGGAAGCCCACGAGTACAAAGACCCAACACTCCCATCTTCTTCACAGCCTGCAGACACAAAAAGAACATAAATTATTTCAAGAAAAAAATAATAATAATATCAATGGATCTCAGTTTATTGAAGCAGTTATTATCAATTGCAAGCACTTACATCACCAACAGTAGCCCCCTTGGCATTGTTGAGGAAAGAAACAAGGTTGTCAGCAGGATGTGAGACTATGGCACAGAAAACTCCAGCAATATATCCACCAGCGAAACTCACACCAAGCTGCAAAGGCTTGCTGCACTCGCTCTTTGGGCGAGGGATGGCATACTTGTAAATCATCTCAACAACAGTCTCAAATGATGCAAACTTCATCATAGTGTCTGCAGAACAAACATCAGATAATATTAACTGTGTTCAAAGGATGAGTAAGGAATATTGGTGAGAAATATAAGACAGTATGACACCAGAACCTACCTAATCAAACAGTCAAACCTTAATAGCTGAAATTACCATGTTGCAACTTTTATAATACAAGTGCTTATCACAGAATTTTAACAAAGAAAAAAGGGAAAAGCCCCTATTTAAGTAAAGGCTTTCTAATTAAGACAGGTAACTGGGCATTTAAATTATCAAGCACAAAATCAAAGTACAATAACAAGGAACTGTTGAAGCTGCATGGAGTAATGGACTTTCAAAAGCTCTTGCTTAGCTACAAAAATAGCAAATTACCCTCTATCCGCCTGACACCAACCAAAAATAAACAAAGAATAAAAACCCACTACCTTCAGGGTAGTTATCAATATCACTAGAAATCCAAAAGGAAAAGAAAATAAAAATATTCGTTTCTCTGACTTGCTTTGGAACAGCATAAACAAATAGACACCATTGCAGTTGCAACAAGGAAACCAAGAAAATATAATGATTACGTGAAACCCAGACCTCTTCTTTTCACTTTCATTTGCCCCTTATAAAACCACTATAAATTAAACTTGTGCACTAGGCAGTCATAGTCTCATAGAACTTAAAACGTACCCAGGATATAGTAAACCAAAGATGATGACACCACAGAGCTAACATATATATCACATTATACATCGAAAAGTGAAAGAAGTGAAGAATGGCATCAGCTAAAAAAACTTACATGGAATCTGACGACCCCAAAGAGGACCAAGACCCCTATACAATCTGCAATATCAAGAATATAAAATGATTGATACAGATGTCTGAGGAAAGAAATAGAGTTCAGTCTTATCAAATATTACGATAAATCCAACAATAGAGCAGAAACAAGAAATTCACCCGCCGATTCCATCAGACTTGATGAATTTGGGGAGACCATCAGACAATCCTTTAGCAAAACCAGGTTGAGTTTGCACCCTGACTTTTACTGCTTCCATGGGGCAAAGAGCAACATCAGCAATCACTTCAGCAGATGCTGAACCAGCAAGGTAGATAATAGTCTTGTATTTGGCAGCATTCTCTGGGCCAGCAAGATCAGAATAGTACTTCTTGAAGAATTCATAGAACCCAAATTTGCATGCCCCTTGAGCACTGTAACCGAAAAGTGTAGGCACCCAACCCCTGAAGAAGCCTCTGGCACCTTGTTCCTTAAGCAAAACTCCAAAACCAGAGCTGATGCTCTTGTATTTTGCTGGGTCAATCTGAAGACAACAGGATACAGCCATCAATCACACCATACCAAAAGCTAACAGTCACTATTTAAAAACAAAAGACACAAACCAGTTCAAATAAACCAAAAAGAATACACAAACATTACTAGGGTCTCTTGAATGAAAACCTGTATGCACTGGCACCAAAATCACAATCGTTTACAGGCTTAAACCAGTCTCTAATTCATATAGTTCTTGCAGTTCATTAGATTCACACCACGCTACAAATGCTCTGATAATATTTCAGGCACACAAAAAGAAATCACAAATGATGACAAACAGCATTAATAAATGTCAGATTCCTGATATTGGCGCTAAGCCTTTCTTTGCAATCATCCAGTTACCCTTCATTTAAACATTTTCATAGGAGCATCAAAATGTCAACAGTCTCAGAAGCTCAGTTTGTGCGTTCGACAATCACTAGTCTCCAGAAATAACAATGACGAATCAAAGAGTACATCAATTTCAAAATTGATGGCAGAAGACAACGGTAATATGCCATATCTGTATGGGACTCGCACCAACATCACACTCATTTTCATGGTCACGCCACAAAATGTTCTAATAGCAATAATTTCAGACACACATAAGAAGAAACCACCAATCATAACAGCAGTAATGAATGTCTAAAACAATGAAATTCGTTCCAACTATTAATCCCAATCCATCTGAATATCCAATAATACTTCCACAATAAAAATGAGCATCGAGGCGTCTATATCTCCTACAAAGCTTAATTCTCATGTTATAATTCATGAATTCAATCCAAGTTCAACTAATTACAATACTATAATATAGGTTAAATCAACATAAATTTCGCACAACATTTCTTCAACACGAGAATAATTCCACACTTCAAGTAGTACATCAACTCATGCAAAATGCATCAGCAACATTAACTTTAATATCCACAAAACATCTATAACGAAAGTCAAATTCTACAAATTCCGCACTTTTTTTATCAATCATTTCCACAGGAGATTCAAACCGTCTAAATCTCCTACGAAGCTCAATTCGCACATATCGCCGTTCTTAACTACGCCTCGAAGCTCAATTAAACACAGAAAACTATGCTTAATGTTGCAAAATCAACACAAATCTCACACAAAATCCCTCCAAATCAAGTAAAACATCAACGCACACAAACGCCAAATGCATCAGCTACACTAACATCAAATCCACAAAAACTACGCAACAAAATCACACCTCATCCTCCATTTCTCCATAACAACAACAGATCAAACAGTAAACAAACATAAAAACACAAATTTCAATCAAAATAAACAACAACATCAAATTAAACGAACGATTATCATCAACAAATTCAAAAACAACAGATCTAAAAAGATCTACAATCATCAACCAAAGATCTAACCAAAAAACCATTTCAAAAAAAATATATACCTGCATATTACATTTGACAAGATCAAGAGGAGTAACAGCCATATGAGTCAAACCACAGCTAAGAATTCCACCAACAGTACAAGCAGCGTAAAACTGAGGCGAATACATCTCGATCTTCTTCGACGGCTCACTAGCAGAAGGAATCATGAAGTTCGCCATTTTCGTCGTCTTCGAAGAAGAACCTCCATTTTCCGGCGAAAAACTAGGGTTTGATGACGTCATGTTGTTGACGGCGAGTTGCTCGAGACTTGCGATGGACTTGGAGGAGTAGAGGTAGCTAGGGATGAGTGTTTTCCTAGGGTTTTCAGTGAACGCCATTGGAGGAAAAAGCTTGAGTTTCTAGAGAGAGAAAATGGTTGAAGATTTGTGTTATTTCTCTCTCTAAGTTTTTGCTCGATTGCTGGCTTATTGGTAGGCGAATGCTCGAAAGAGTACAGTGTTGTCGTTTTTTATACGGCGCTTTTTGGTTAGAGGAGAGAGGTAAGGGCTGGTTTGTAATTTGGGTCTGAAGTTGGGGTTAATTACGACTATTGACACTTGTTAAAGGATGTTCGTTTTTTAAAGGAGTGGACGATGAGTCGATGAGGATCATGAGGTGTGCCAAAAGAATTGGGAAGGAGGGTGAGATTGGGAAGGAGTGTTTTGTGTTAATTTATTTCGGAATATTCTCGAATCATATTAATGAGTCAACGGTCATGTTAGGTTTTTTTTTGGGTTAGGTGTGTTTTAGGATGGAATTTTTTTTGATGGTGATGTATCTATAATGTAAGAAAAGACTAATAACGATAATACTATGTTTATCTAGAAATGAGAACAAGGTCGTGGCGTGATAAAATATCGCTGCTTTAAAGTTGAATTTGTCCTGCACTCGTACACACGATCTGTTGACGATCGACCCTCAAGATTACACGACATCTACTCTAATGATGTACAGTAAAAGAGTAGATTGTGAACCTGATTAAGCAATGCCCAGAAAATGGAGTTTATAGTATATGAGAGGAAGAATCAATGTTTGTAAATTTTTGTGTGTGTCTTTTGTGAGGAGAAGAAGGATCGTATTTACAGAGGCAGCGATCAAAGATAAAACAGGAAAACCGAAAGCCAAAATGGTAAACTGAGTTTTATGGCCAACGGATACAATATCAAGATATTGTAATAGTCATAAACTACTAGACAATTTTTGAACAAAAAATTAGGCACATACATAAAACCCCTCGCCACACCCGCACAAACACCACTCATCCTCGCCTGGCTCGGCCCGACACACGCAGTGTAGCCTTCAAGTCCTTCCGTTATGGAACTCTAACAAAACCTCAAAAGAGTTAAAGATATATATATACTAAGTAAGGAAGTTTATATTTTTTCAACGTGGGATAAGGAGAGAGAAGAAAAGAGAGTTCTTTCTTTTGAAGCAACATAAAGGAGTAACATATACTCCGACACTCATGTAATAATTAGTGGTGGAATTGACACGATCCAATTACTTGACACAGAATCGACCCGTTATTAATAGGTTTGGGTCGAGAGTGTTAACACCTTTAATTAAACAGGTTGGGTTGGGCTTAGAAAGTTCAACCTGTTTAAGTAGACGGGTTGATTCGACACAACACAATTCCACCTAATTATATGCATTAGTATGTTAAAAAAGACGTGACCTGCTAACTCGACACAAAATGGACCCGTTATTAGCGGGTTTTGGGTCAAAAGTATTATCTTGTTTAAGTAAATGGGTTGGCACGACACGGGACGCTTATTAAACGGGTCGAGTTAGGGTTGGTGGGTTTCAACTCATTTATATTAGTGACACGACTCGAAAACAACATGACACGACACGTTCTCAAGCTCTAGTAATAATTATCACGCTAATTATGAATATTATTGGCAAATTATATACATCAACTTATTAACATCTTTATCGGTGTCGATTGTATCAAGTAAATCAATAAAATACCACTTGACAAAAATAGCTACTCATTTGATTTTTATTGGGAAATTTTGTTCATCTTGGAATCAAATGAGCTAAACATTTTGTTTTCGGTGATATACTTTCGGGTACTACTAATAAAATTTCTTGGCAAAGGAATTTCAATATGAGTATAGTAGAATGCGCTATTACAATTTGCAAGTACTCCATAGATTACTCCATTACAAGTTCGTCATTGCACAACTAGATAGCGAAAGGAACATTTTTTTTTTCAAATTATTTTATTTTGACTTTGTTAATAAATTTTTTAATGGATAAACTTCGATTTAATGAGGAATATGCGAAGTTTATTTGACATTCAATTCCAACAATAAGATTATAAGAATCATGGTTTCATGAAGGAGTAAACGATAAGTGAGTAATGTAATTCAATCTAGAACGAATCTAAACATATTCTCAACATCTTAGACTATTTGTTGTACATCATAACTTCATAAGTTTTACATTAATTTTAAAAAAAGATTTGAGCTAAGAGTGTGTCCAAAACTAGTTCAATGATGCATCCACTATGGTTCTCAACAAAGGAATCATTAATTATTTGATTCAATGGCATCAATTGGCTATGATTTGTGGCATTAACCTTATAATTTTATTTATTCTATAGATCAAATGAGTTGGATATACCAATCATAAAAGGTGTAAACAATGAGTTAAGATAGATTGCAATATTATATAACAACACATGTAAGAATTTAAAATACAATAGAGATTTAGCATTCATCAGTTAAAGAATAGGAAAAATAATAGAATCTTTTTTTTTTTTTGAATTAGTATTTACAACTCAAATAAAATTTGAATTTGCTTATTGTTTTGCTTATGTTTTGTGAACAACTTTCACGTTAAACAAAATGAAATTGAATAGATGTAGTATAATCTGAATGAATGAATTGGAGTGACCTAAACTAAAAGACTCCACAAAAAAAAAATAGTTTTAAAAAAATAACCGTTAAATCGTCAATTTTCCGAATATGTTCAGTTTATCAAAAATCAAGTATCCAATTCTCACCCCTCTTGGAAAGCATGAGAAAGAGAATCACATTTAACTTTTCAAAGGCACTTGAGTATCAATGCCTGCAAAATTCGATATCCAGAATTCTCTTATTCTATCATCCTTCGTTCTTTGATTAGTGTTGTGCAAAATTCATTACTCTTACGCTAGTGTCACATCTAATCACCAATGGTCAAAAAATGCTCAAAATGAAGTTCAATGAACCTTTTTCCTTTTTTTTTTTTATTTATTTTTAAATAAGAGGTTATAAAAAGGGTAACAACTTACAATTTGTGCTGAATAACGCATATGGGTGTGAATTTAAGTTAACGGTTACATTTTTCCCACCAAAATTAAGTAGCATAACCAAAAATCAAGCACATAAATAACGTAAATTATGCTTAATTAAAGGCTCCAAACATAAAACTTACAAATTTGGAAATTTAAACTTGCTATTTATAAGAAGAAACCATAGCCTAATGATAAAAGCAGTTTTGCATATACGAGAGCAGTGAGTCAGTGACTCTTAACTCTTCATAGATCAATCTGAATGTTAGGATTACCGGTTGAAGACTAGCGCGATGGAAATAATTGAAGCCCCGGCAGAGAAGCCTGGTAGTTTCGTTCATCGGCCTGATTGGCTTCAGTCTACCATCAAAGGTATCAACTTCCATTTTCTTGTTATTAGATTTCGTTTAGTAATTTTATCACAAGTCACAAGTTTGAAAACCAAAGGTTATATTAGAATTTGGTTCGAAATGGTACACTACCATTCTCCTAGTGTAATATAAACTAATAACGCAACAACTAACTACTTGTGAAGATAGGGAGTCTACTGTCTACGAGATCATGTTATCAGTTTTCACAACTTTTGCCCTAAATCATTTATCGTTATTTTACATAATGAATCAATGTGGTTTACATGAATCTGTATAATGAAAAAAGATCAGAATTTCAATTAAACCGTACGATCTTGATAGGTGTAAATGAGAAAATGAAGGCCATTCTGGATGTATTGGATGAATATGATTCTCCTTTGCAACATGATGAAATGCATGGAAGAAGAAAAGAGAAAATCACACAAGTGATTCAGGATATCTGCAAATCTTACCGCGCCTTAGCAGAGGAGCATGAGAAATTAATAACTGTTTCAAACGACGCCTATATTTTAGAAACATCACCAAGTTCAAAAGATGGGAGCATGAAAGACATGGATTCCACTCCCGAATCAACTGTTGAAGATGCTGATATTGAATGTGAAGATATGATGAATGAGATCGGACATATGAAGAGAATTGCTGACAACTCCGTAGCCAAAGACAGAAGCAGCAACAAGTCTGAGATTGCCTTGTCAGATGGAGCGAGGTTAAAATTTTTGAAGCTTGTTGAAGAAAATACACAGATACAGGTAGAATTAATCAGAAGAAACTCTGAAAAGAGAGAAACCATTAGAAAGCTGCAAAACCAGGTGAGCAGATTGAAGGCTGAGAATGGCACGTTGCAGCGTACTCTGAGTTACTATGATCATATGAAACAGGACATCCAAGTAAATTCTCCAAGGAGGAAAGTAATACTTCTAGAGAAGTTTTTCAGAAGTTGCTCTCCATAATTTAATAGCGGTCCATGTAACTAGCACGTAATGTACCATGTGCAGGTATAAACCTAAGTGATGTGGAACTTATTATATCTGTTTTTCTTATGTGATTGACATGATTCCATCAGCAGTCAGCTCTTGTAATAGTAACTGGTTCGTCCAAAATTTGCAAGCTTTATGCTATGCCCATGTTCACAATTCATTACGCTATGATTCCAAAAGCAGTAGCAAATTATATTCTTGTTCTAATCATCACAGCTCAAATAAAAATGCTGCGTGTTTGCTTCTGGAATGAAAAGTTAGCAATTACCAGTAGTCACCACATGAACAAACCCCATCTTTAAAATGGTGGAAACGCTTAGAATCTCTGACCACAATTTCTCGTTTGACGATTTTGGAGATCAGCTTTATCACAGTGTGACAGTCACCACAAACTCTAAGGTTTTTGATGATGTGGATTACAGTGCCGGGAACAGTATTCATGATCCCATATGCAACAGCAAGCTTCTCACTGTGAGCTCGTAGGATGCATTCCTTTTCTTCATCGTCAACATCATGAAATACAGAAGAATTATCAGATACATACCCAACTTCCTTTAATTTCCTATATAGTTTATCCAGGTAATTGTAAATTTCCTTATGTTGAGGATGCTCTTTATCTCCAACCAAAAATACATGAACCCTCCCTTTCACTTCTAGCAAGCTAAATCCTGGTGGCTTGATCAACCCATTTTCTTTCATTAGAATTCTAACTCTCTCAACATCTGCCCATCTTCCAGCATCGGCATACATATTAGAAAGGAGGACGTAATACCCACAATTACCTGAGTCTAATGCAAACAATTTCCTTGCTGAAAATTCCGCAAGTTCTAAATTCTTATGCATCCGACAGCCAGCTAAGAGAGCTCCCCAGACCACAAAGTCAGGCTCAACTTTCATTTCTTTGATCAAATCAAATGCCTTCATTAGATATCCAGCACGACCAAGAAGATCAACCATACATCCATAATGCTCAACCCCAGGTTCTACACCAAATTCTTTTTTCATACTACTGAAGCATTCCCATCCTTCGTCAACAAGACCAGCATGGCTACATGCAGCTAGAACCGATACATATGTTATATAATTTGGTTTTACCCCAACCCTTTTCATATCATAAAAAACATCTAGCGCTTCTTTGGCATAACCATGCATCCCATAGCCAGCTATCATAGCACTCCAAGACTTGACATTCTTCACCTTCATGCGTTCAAATGCTCTCCTGGCCATTGCAACTCTCCCACATTTACAATACATGTCAATAATTGAAGTGCCAACAAATACATTATGCTCCAAGCCCATCTTAACCACCTGCACAGTTACATGATACAACATTATTTAACTATAGCACTTAATACATATAAAGCAACAAACACTATAAACACCAATTATGATCAATTTAGTACATAAAGGACCACAAAAGGAACTCGGTGTTCATGAAGATTTCTTCTGATTACCTGATCATGGATGCATTTTCCATGTACGAAAGCCCCAGCATGAGAACAAGCCAACAGAACAGCAGACAACGTCACTGCATTATACTTCGTATCGCTATCATTCACCATGGCATGAAACACCTCTATAGCTTCAATAGACAACCCATTTTGTGCAAACACCGCAATCATAGTATTCCAAGAAACAACATCTTTATCCAACATCCCATCAAACACCTTCTTCGACATACCCAACTCCCCACACTTAGCATACGCGTCAACCAAAACATTCCCAACTCCCATAAACTCCTCCAACCCTCGCTTAATCGAAAACCCATGAACCCCTTGAGTAACAACCTTATTCGACAAACGAGCACACGCAGACAAAACCGAAACCAACGCAACTTGATCAACAGAACAACCCTCATTCCCGCACTCCTCACCCAAAAAATCCTTAAACAACAACAAAGCCTCAAAAGGCTCATCATTCTGCACACAACCCGTGATCATCGACGTCCACGACACGACATTTCTCAGGGGAATTTCGTCGAACATCTTCCGTGCATCCCAAATTTGACCACATTTAGAGTACAAATCAACCAAAGAAGAGCTTACAAACAAATCATATTCATAACCAAACACTATAACTTGTTGATGGACTTGTTTCCCTGACACAATGTCACCTAAAAATGAACATGACTTGATTGTACAGGGGAATGTATTGCGATTGGGTTGAAGGTTGAGCTTTCGCAACGACAAAAAAGCTCGAAGGGCTTCCAGGGAATCGCCCCCTCGAGCTAATTCGGCGATGATTGTATTCCATGAGTGTATACTTTTGGGGTCAACGTATTTGTTGAATAATGGTAATAAGTTTGAATTTGATGAGTAAAAATGGTAAAATTGGGGTTTTTGATTTCTGGGGTTTAAGTAGTTTTTGATGATCGAGGGAAATGAGTGATGATATTTGGGAGAAATCTTCATTCATTCAGTTGAATTTTTGGGGGTTTCAACTTTCAAGTGCAAATTTGAAGTTGAACAGTTAAAAAGCTGTTACTCTGTTAGAGTTATTAGTTTCCAAATGCGCGGGAAAGGAGGCATAATACACGAAGTACGTACCACGTATTTCATTTGTTTCAATTCAAAACCAGAACATACGGAGTATAATACTACTTCCACAATCGATAATTTGCAATAAAGGAGTATTTTTGTGAGATATAAAAAAATCTTTTATTGCAACTATTTGATTAAGAGATAATAATAATAATAATATCAAGAGTTTGTTAAATTTAAGAACTTAGTTCTAAGATGATGATATTGACGAAAAAGAATTATATGAGCATAATTGAAGCACATCCTTCATATATTCAACTACTTGTAACGATATTGTATTTAGATTATTACGTATCAAAAATATATGTTTAACACATTATCATATGTAGCAAAAAAAGCGAATTTGTTAAGTAGATTGTTATGTCATTAAGGTTATAAATTTCAAGAGTTTAATGAAGATTTTAATTTTCAAGAATGGATTGTCGAGGTTAGAATGAATTGCTAGGATTAGATAGGATTATTCGAAAATAGAATAGCTTGGAATAAAATGGAATTGATTGAAATGGATCGGGGTTGTAATCGTGTGAAGAGAACACATCCTTAGTTTACAAATATTGGTCTAAAATTGTTGTGACTTGTAACAATGAGTGATAGCTTAACTGATAATTTTTTTTTTTCCAATTCTAGAAGTTTTTAATTTATGACATTGATAAATTTAGTAGTAAAATATATCAAGTAAATATGAGGTTCATAAACAAGCCAAAATAACAGGACCTACACATTTCTTTCATGGCGCCCTTAAATGTGACTCTTTTTCAATATGATAAAATTTGATAGATTTATTAATGTGATAAATTTAGAAATTCTCAGAAAATCTTAGAATTAATTATTATCACTCGTAATGTGGCTCTTTACAAACAAGAAAGGTTGAGAACTTTGTTGTTTGGTTTTGCGTTACAACATGTGTTTAACCACATTGAAAATTGAAGATGATTGCTTTTGTGGCCTTTTGCATTGTCTTACTGCCTGTCTGGGCCTCCCCACCTATAGTGCTCTAGGATATGATTTGTGGATGAGTGTAGAAGACTAGAAAAAATCTCCATTTAGATGTTGTAACCTTTTCTCAATTGGTTAATATAAGATTAGCTTATATGTACATGAAGGGATTGGGGGTACTCCGGTGAACTTGTATGTAGTCAGACTCTCATATACTAAAATTGTATCTTCCGCCGAAGATTTATCAATGGGTCAATCATTGTGAGTTTTCAAATGAAGTTATGTTGACGATTCTGAACTAATTAATTGATAAAGAAGCACTGGATTACTTCACCCAACCAAACTACAAAAATTAATGAATATATAGAAATATTTTCATCCCTGCAATACCTTAAAGAAGAGTTCAATATTAATTTGCTTCTAGCAAAAGACTAACATTACAGAAGCTAATTAATATTGGTTACCAAAAAATAGCAACAATGAGACTACAATACAACACAATCCTAGCTTAACATGCTCATTACTAATAGATACTGAACTTGCCCTCCCAATAGCTTCACCATTGCTCGGAGCCGGACCAAATGCCGTCGTTCCATCATAACCATAGGGAGGCTCGGCGTCACCAGGCGAAGGAGTGGGAAAAAACGACGAAATTGGCGAGCCAGAAGGTGTATCATATGGAGAATTTGTTGGGTATGGAAGAAGTGCTGGTGATGCTGATATTGTGTTAATTGGCTCATCATCTCCTTCCACCAAAATTACTAGTAGTATCATAACTTGAACTACTAAAACGCTAGCCAATTTAGTTGCCATTTTGAGTTTGATTTAGTTTTGGCAACACTAATAATTTGCATACTACAATTATTGAAATGTTATATATATATATATATATATATAGATCAATCAATGTAAGTCCAAAATGCACATGAATATAATGGGTTTGGTAATCACGTGAAGCTTTATGGTGGGTTTTTTCTTTTTGGGTTTGTCCCCCCCCTCAAAATGTGGGTTATATACACTTTATATTTGCTAATGTTTTTGGTGTCTTGTAATGTTTTGGCTTTTGCATAGATAGATGCTTTGTTTTGCAGTGATTTGTTTATATTAGATTGCCATGTATTTCAAGATGTAGGATCCGTTGGGGTACAGGTGAAAGAGGGGAACATATGGTTTACAGTTGATACACATGGTTGGGTCACTGGCTACTGGCTAGGCACATGGGTGGTTTGTTGTGTTAGGGAGTGCATCTACATGGCGTAGTAAAACTAACACGTATTTAATATTCCGTTGCAAATTCAAATTGCGTATTAAATCACTTAATTTCCGCCAAAGTTGTTTTTTTATGTTATGTTAGGGTGATAACTCATTTCTTCACTTTATAGATAATTAAAACTACATCTAAGCTTGTAAGCTTTTCCCAATCCAAAACTCAAACCGACTATATATCCCACCAATTAGCTTATAATTATACAATTTACAATAATTGGTAAGATCACCATTACCTATTTGCCTATTCAAGTGCCTCTTAGCTTGATTCGAGAATTCAAACTATCTATCTAGTTATTTGGTTCCCTACTTCACGAGGAGTATATTCTCGGTCATCTTATTAAACTTGCAGTAAACTTATTGGAGCTCATCAAACTCACTTGCAACTACTTTCTCTGTTTCACTTTATTGATTATGTTTGGAATCTTTGTATAAGAGAAATTGATCAAAATGTAACCAATAAAGTGAAACAGATGGAGTACTACGTGTCAATAAACTCATCTTAAACAACACCAACAAATAGGCAACTAACCTACCGGATTTACAAGTGGAAAGTATGCCAAATGTATGATTATGCTGGATGTCATCAATCAATCATTATAAAGTATCATATATGGAGCACTAAAATCAAATAAGTGCGATAGCCAAAAAAAAAATTAATAATAGAGTAATGATACTTCAAAAATCATCACCATACTTTCAAGACTCAAGTAGTCACAAAACTACAAATGGAAAAGAAAAGAAAAATTTACGAACACAAGATTCTGACTTCCTAAGTTTCTGAATACTAAAATTGTTAAATACTACAATTGGACATAGTGCTCTGAAAGGCCGAAATTCACCCAAATCAGTAAATCACATCAGATAGATCCAAAAATATTACAAGTATCATTCTCACTTGAAATTAATATAGCTGTAGTAATAGATGGAAGAAGTTGCAAAAGACACTAAATCATCAAAGTTGAGATGAGCAATTCAAGCTACACTTTGTGGTTCAAGTAACGTTCGTCATGGATCTATGGTTGTTGCTAACATCGACCATAATGTCGTTTTTTTTCTTAGTTCCCAACCAAAGATATCTACAAACGAAAAGATGCAAGGTTGAGCCCTGTAATTAACAACTATAGTTGTATGAGATGGAAGATACACCATATCGATCCCATCATTGTTTGGGCAAATAGAAATAAAGAATGGGGATAGGCTAAGACATGAATTCTCAACACAGATCAGCCCACTGCAGATCTCATCTGCTTATTCCTAAACTATCCTCCACAAGAATATTCATAGTAGTGTTGCATTCAACCTTAAGAGGGGGGGTAAAATGCGGGGGGGTAAAATGCGACAAATTATAGATGATAAATTGGTCAATGGAGTAAAAAAACTAACTGTAACTCAGGTGTCAAGGAGTCAAGGTCCAAAAAATGGCACATGTATCTGAGGTGTAGAGACTAAATTAAGAAGACGCCTATATATAGTATATACAAATGACCCAACTCTATCAGTAACGAGAAAAATCTAAGGATTGGATCTTAGAGCCTCAATTGTAAGCTTTACTGCATGAAGGCAACTTTGAAATCNATCACGTGAAGCTTTATGGTGGGTTTTTTCTTTTTGGGTTTGTCCCCCCCCTCAAAATGTGGGTTATATACACTTTATATTTGCTAATGTTTTTGGTGTCTTGTAATGTTTTGGCTTTTGCATAGATAGATGCTTTGTTTTGCAGTGATTTGTTTATATTAGATTGCCATGTATTTCAAGATGTAGGATCCGTTGGGGTACAGGTGAAAGAGGGGAACATATGGTTTACAGTTGATACACATGGTTGGGTCACTGGCTACTGGCTAGGCACATGGGTGGTTTGTTGTGTTAGGGAGTGCATCTACATGGCGTAGTAAAACTAACACGTATTTAATATTCCGTTGCAAATTCAAATTGCGTATTAAATCACTTAATTTCCGCCAAAGTTGTTTTTTTATGTTATGTTAGGGTGATAACTCATTTCTTCACTTTATAGATAATTAAAACTACATCTAAGCTTGTAAGCTTTTCCCAATCCAAAACTCAAACCGACTATATATCCCACCAATTAGCTTATAATTATACAATTTACAATAATTGGTAAGATCACCATTACCTATTTGCCTATTCAAGTGCCTCTTAGCTTGATTCGAGAATTCAAACTATCTATCTAGTTATTTGGTTCCCTACTTCACGAGGAGTATATTCTCGGTCATCTTATTAAACTTGCAGTAAACTTATTGGAGCTCATCAAACTCACTTGCAACTACTTTCTCTGTTTCACTTTATTGATTATGTTTGGAATCTTTGTATAAGAGAAATTGATCAAAATGTAACCAATAAAGTGAAACAGATGGAGTACTACGTGTCAATAAACTCATCTTAAACAACACCAACAAATAGGCAACTAACCTACCGGATTTACAAGTGGAAAGTATGCCAAATGTATGATTATGCTGGATGTCATCAATCAATCATTATAAAGTATCATATATGGAGCACTAAAATCAAATAAGTGCGATAGCCAAAAAAAAAATTAATAATAGAGTAATGATACTTCAAAAATCATCACCATACTTTCAAGACTCAAGTAGTCACAAAACTACAAATGGAAAAGAAAAGAAAAATTTACGAACACAAGATTCTGACTTCCTAAGTTTCTGAATACTAAAATTGTTAAATACTACAATTGGACATAGTGCTCTGAAAGGCCGAAATTCACCCAAATCAGTAAATCACATCAGATAGATCCAAAAATATTACAAGTATCATTCTCACTTGAAATTAATATAGCTGTAGTAATAGATGGAAGAAGTTGCAAAAGACACTAAATCATCAAAGTTGAGATGAGCAATTCAAGCTACACTTTGTGGTTCAAGTAACGTTCGTCATGGATCTATGGTTGTTGCTAACATCGACCATAATGTCGTTTTTTTTCTTAGTTCCCAACCAAAGATATCTACAAACGAAAAGATGCAAGGTTGAGCCCTGTAATTAACAACTATAGTTGTATGAGATGGAAGATACACCATATCGATCCCATCATTGTTTGGGCAAATAGAAATAAAGAATGGGGATAGGCTAAGACATGAATTCTCAACACAGATCAGCCCACTGCAGATCTCATCTGCTTATTCCTAAACTATCCTCCACAAGAATATTCATAGTAGTGTTGCATTCAACCTTAAGAGGGGGGGTAAAATGCGGGGGGGTAAAATGCGACAAATTATAGATGATAAATTGGTCAATGGAGTAAAAAAACTAACTGTAACTCAGGTGTCAAGGAGTCAAGGTCCAAAAAATGGCACATGTATCTGAGGTGTAGAGACTAAATTAAGAAGACGCCTATATATAGTATATACAAATGACCCAACTCTATCAGTAACGAGAAAAATCTAAGGATTGGATCTTAGAGCCTCAATTGTAAGCTTTACTGCATGAAGGCAACTTTGAAATCAACATATACTGGTAGACCACTATGTCAATGATTTATATGACTCACTTGCAAAACTAAACCAATCTTACACACTGCACTCATCCTAACACACTGCAGAGTAGTAGAGTACCAATTTATTAGTACAGAAACCTAATTCAAACAAATTCAAAGCCCATAATCAACCTAATCTGATGCACAAACTCATGGTTACAATACTCAAACTCATGTAGAGTAAAAGCGAAAATTTCCCATAAAAGCCTAATCTCACAATAAAAACCTTTAACAGGCCACATCAATACTTAAATCTGATGCACAACGATTCAACAATTAACCAAACTTAATATTCCATTACTCGCCACTGATCTCTTATTTTTCCCAAAGGTTCAAATCTGATGCACATATATTCAACAATTAACCAACCTTAAAATTCCATTACTCACAAACTGCTCTCTTAATTTTCACAAAGGTTTAAATCTGCATAGAGATTCGGCAGAAGCAAACAAACAGCAAAACCCAATTCAGCACACACAGCGTAACAAAAAGGCAATGTTTACAAAGAAACCATAAAGAGGCATCAAAGAATAAAAGCTCAAAAAGTAGAGGAAACAAGCTTAAGCAACAAACAAAGATTAGACTTGATATATCAACGAAAATAAACTGCAATACTAGGCAATCTGTAATAACACATCATAATTGATTACTGTCTACAACCAAAGTACCAAGTTTTCTTGCAAAAATTTCACACCGAAAAAAAAAGTCTCAATTGACATTAGCATTAAGTAACAGCAAATACGAACAGCACAGAAGAAAATCAACGAAGTCTCCTTGCTTCTCTCTCGGACTCCAGAAGAGTAAGAATGTCACCCTCCCTAACTGGTCCCTTCACATTCCTCATGATGAACCGGTTTTGGTCATCCAAGAACTTAACACGGACCTGGGTCACTTGCCCCCTTGATCCGGTACGGCCCATGCACTTGACAACAACAGCATGCTTGATTTGTGACTCCATTTTGCAACTGAAATTGTTTTACACATCATTAAATCTTACTCGTATTACTTACATTTTGTCAAAGAACAATATACATGATACATCCTGTTAAATTAACAACATTCAACAACTAAATAACAATTTACATTCATCACTCGAGCTATATCATCAGCCAACAAAAGACCGCAAGTCCGCAACACCAACAATTCTTACTTCCTAACATACCACTATATGTAGGTACCTAAACACCCACGGCTCGATCAATTCTACACTTTAGTACACTTAAAGTGCTGATTTGCCACCCGTGAGCATCGCCAAGATTAGGTTGAAGTGATGATAAACAAATAGGACCATAATCCATAGCATAAATGAATCAAAAACCATAATACATGAAGCATATTACAATAAACATCAGCGTAACATTCATTATCCCACCCTATCAAATTTTCAAAAACCCAGAAATTTGGTTAAAACCCTAGTTTTAATTGCTGCTAATACTTAACATTCTAAGGCTAGTCATTTAAAATCAGTAAATCCAAAGAAAAAAATCAAAAGATCAATTTCTTAAAATTTCAATTTAAATATTTAATTTCCCAAATTTAGATTTAGTTTATTAAACCCTAAAATTGACGCAAACAAAAGAAGCCGCCACAAACAAAAATGTAAATCGAAGATTCAAATTAACATCTAAAACATAAATAAACTCAAATCATAAATCATGATATCAACAACTTAACAGATAGATAACGCAGTTTAATTTAACATCATTTATCCAGTTTTATCTCCCAAAACCCAATTTATCAAACAAAATTCAAATGACTATATTTTTAGTTACATACCAAAATACAAAATCCCAAACCAAGAGAGTATCAACCAAACAAATCAATAACAACAGTAAAATTAAAAATATAAATATGTTTTAACTCATAGTAAATTCTGCTAAATTAATTAGATCTGTTTTTTTTGCGCCCTAAAAAAAAACGAAGTGCCTAACTATTATAAACAAGTTCAAACACAACAACATATAAGAGCACATCGTAACGATCATCTAAACAACATATAAGAGCTATAACGCGACTTAAAAATGTCACTAACACTGTTTATCACATGAACTACATAATTATACCCACTCAATTTTGGTATTCAAATGACAAATATTAAACAAATCACTTGCATTTATCATTAAATTAACAAACATTAAACAAAAACAATTAATCAAATCGAAAAAACTTCATTCATTTCACCAAATAAATCCAAAACCTCAAAAACAAAACGTTTCAGAGAGAATTTGAGTTACCTCTGAGAGGCGGGTTAGGGTTTTTTTGTGAGAGTGTTAGGCCTAAAAGGCCATAAATTCGGTGTTCGGTTTTAGACCGAAAATTTCTACCTCCAAACCCTAGTTTTAATTGCTGCTAATACTTAACATTCTAAGGCTAGTAATTTAAAATCAGTAAATCTAAAGAATAAAATCAATTTCTTAAAATTTCAATTTCAATTTCAATTTTTAATTTCCCAAATTTAGATTTAGTTTATTAAACCCTAAAATTGACGCAAACAAAAGAAGCCGCCACAAACTAAAATGTAAATTGAAGATTTAAATCAACATCTAAAAACAAAAATAAACTCAAATCATAATCTCTTTAAAACCTAATTAAAATCATGATATCAACAACTTAACAGATAGAAAACAACGCAATAAATCAAACAAACCAAAAACCGTCGAAAATTTGAACTAATTATATCATTAGATAAACAAAACGAAGGATTTAAGAGACATACATTAATCAAAGGAACAAAAAATAAGTGATGAAAAATCGAAAATACCTAAGTTTCAAGGTTGAGGAGAGAGAAAGTAGGAGAGGAAGTGCGAATGCGCCGTTGCTGAGGTACAAGCACAAAAGTAGTCAATTGTATTTTAATTGAGGGTTTAAGTGGTTTATCAAATTGACAAACAAATGGCATTTTGGTAAATACATTGAAAAAAAATTACACATTACCCCTATTTTTACCTTTTTTTTTTTTCCTAAGGAGCAATAGGGTCAGAAATGAGAATTGATCCAGGTAAATTGAAACAAATGGCATTTTGGTAAATACATTGAAAAAATTACACGATACTGCATTTTTATTTTTATTTTTTTCCCCTAAGGAGCAATAGAGTGTTGATCCTGGGTCGCTTAGAATCGAGAGAAAAATTTTAACCAACTGAGTTATCTCTCACTGTCACTATACACTATGTATTAACTCCATGTTATTTACACCAAAAGCCATTTTTTCTCAATTTTTTTATTGTATGATTCGTACGTACCATCTCATAATTTTCAAGTGTCAAGTCTAAGTTTGGACAAAAATGGGTCATATGAAGAACATTTAGTAGTCTTACTAGATAATTCTCAAACAAATGCTATTATGAGAAGTTTTTTGCCGCTTAATTAGATTTTTAAGCTATTACGACAACTTTTTTAAAAAAGCTTTTCATGCTGTACAACTTTTCCAAATGATTTATTGGTTAGTCCTCTTTTCCAAGAAATAGGCTACACAAGCTTTTCCAAAAGATGGACAAAGACTTGAGGCCACTCAAGCTTTCTTTCACCTCTCCTAGCTAGTAGTGTTTTAGCCTTTAGGGTTTGCATTAGTTGCCTCATTTACACAATGTCACAATTGCTTAGTTAAGTTATAGAATATAGAAAGGTAAAATAAATAATTAAAAAGTAATTGGTTGTTGCAATATGCAAATGTAACAAGTTGAACTCAACAAATTTTCACTTCTTTCACAATTTTGTTTCCCATTGATTTTTTTTTTCCTTGAAAAGTGTTTTATATCAACACAAACAGAGCCTAACTCAGGCACTCGGTCATCAAATTTCTGATTAAGCCATGGTTTTATAAAAGAAGCACTAAGAATTGCTCAATCACACAATGGTGTTCTCATTCCTTAGTTCTGAAAGATATATATCTATATAAGAACCAATAATTAAGTGGCCGTGTTTTAACTCGCTCCAAAAGACTGAAAGAATTACTCAACAAATCGACCCCAACTCCACTGCTTAATCTGGTTGTCGGGGAACTGAAAATTAGATATGGTTATATGGGTATATAAATATAAGGTTACAGTAAACAATAGAAGATACAATTACATATGCAGAACATTGGGAAGCAACATAAAACAACCAAGCAATGACTCTTTGCAACATTGCTTTCCCCCAGAAAAAACACCTGAAATTTTCCATGGACTAGGTAAGCCTCAGGTCAGGTGAGCTGTATTGTTCAATCTTTTAAGCTGCCAACCAATATTCCAAGACAGTTGCAACCGAGAAGCGTGTAAAGAGGCACTTAACAGGAACCAAATGGTGAAATACTAGACAAGAAAATTCTGAGGACTAGAGCAGCCTCAAGTGAGCTGTATCATTCAATCTTTTAATCTGCCAACCAGTTTTCCACGAATGTTGCAACACAGTCACAGAAGAATCCTCCACACAAATCTTATGTGACATCATCGGGCTGCAACCAAGGATACCCATCAAGAGGCATTTGATCGGAATTGAATGACTAAAGACCCCGACACAAGTTGAGGAATTCTGAGCATTCATTTCACTGATGGAGCTTTGACGACTTGGTTCTTTCGGGGACATCTCATCCTCAGGGTATTTTTCACCTGTTGTAGTAACCATCTGCAGCCTGCTTTTCCCAGACTTTTTCCGGGACAACTGACGGTGTTTGTAAAGCAGATCCCATTGTGGTGCAGGGTAAGCCGTTCCATCCCGGTCATTAGCAAAAGCATGTGAATTTTGTTGTCCGAATCCACCATCATTTGGTCGAGGAGATAGAAAATCTGACCTGAGCTTTTCAGGCATAACGAGTAATGAACCGTTAAGAAACTGCACCATTCGAAATTCCACTTGTCTTAGTGATTCTCCTGAAGGTGCAGCGAAATCTGGCTGAAGTCGCTCTGCTATATTCAATATGTCAGGAGTATACATTTCTGCGCGTGGACAGCCCTCCCAATGGCCTTGGCTCATTTCTGTGAGTGCATCAACTGACTGTATCTGTTCTTCGGGAAAACTTATTTCCTGTGTAAGTGCATTGATGAGATTAATTGTAAGCATATGATCATATCCAATAATTAATCTGGCAATTCATACACCATAAAATGCATATACAAGAAACTAAGCAAGCCATACGAGACGGTCAAGAGTGAATATATAGATTCTTGACATACAGCAGTTAAACAGCATTTACAATTTTTAAAACTACAGATAGGTGTTGATATAGCATCAAAGTGACACCTAATTCTATAGCCAAGCATCACTGCCAATCTTCCATGGAGTTTTATTCCACATTTCCACATAAGGTGACTTCTTAGAAGACCAAACAGTCCGACTGTTGATCTAGTTTTATCATCCCATCAGATGCCCCCATGCCCAAGGGCACCACATGAAGGAGATATTGAAACTCAAGATCAGATGCAGGACCTAATTCGGGCAATAAAAGTACAGGTATACAAGAATAAGATGCCTATATCAGAGCACAATTTGTAGATGGCAGAGCATCTTCCATGTTTCCATCTGGACAAAAACTGAATTGTTCACAGCTATTTATAGGTACAGAGTTAGAAAAGTTACTTGACAGGAAAAGCAGTCGAGCCTATCAAGCAAGATCATTAGACTGCTTTCAGTAGTGGAAGAAGAGTTTTAAAATTAAAATTTATGGCAGTTCAAACTATTCCTTCAACAAAGGTCATTAAGAAAGTACAACGAAGCAAATTCCGAGCAGCATAATTGAGGCAATAATAGTCCACAGAAAAACAAACAATGCTTCAAGCAATGTTTTACTGAAACTTGTTATTGGACGGACTTTCAACTTTGAAAAGCAACATCGGATAGAAGCACACAATTGTTTTAGAAATAACCACTTGGAAGTTGGAAATCAGATCTGAGTAATTGGGTGACATCATCGGGTGATATGTTCATCCTGCATAAAGCAGGACAAACATATTGTAAAAACAGAACACGCACAGATGACAATTTACCACCCAATTCAGTAGTTCTACCTATATAGCTTATCTCAAGCTTTTAGCATACACGCATGAAGAACTTGTCTGGGAAAAAAAACTAAACATGAAGCTTCGGAAGACCAAACAAAAAAAACTAGCCACTCAATTATACAGAGAAAGCGCGAAGATAGTGAAAAAGAAGGCCAAAATCAATAGCAAGGATGACAAAGAGCTTAACATAACTTATGTAGCCTACCAATCTGGTATAACGTCAATAAGTTTATTTCTGTATCTTGAAATAAATCATAAAGAAACTAGGTGAAAGTATTGAGCACTTCATCATATATAGCACATAAAGACTGAAACAATCAAAACAAGGGCACATTATCCATTGTCCATACAAGTCATTCAACTGCTTTTAAAATGGGAGACATAAGGTCCTACACGTTGGATATGAGACAAAGATCCGTTAATTTCTCCCTCAATTCCAACGAACCTTTCAATCAGTATGGTTAAACTTGCAAGGCCAAGTTCTTCAGTAAAAAATCCTTTAGGAACCGGAAAGATCAATATTATTGGCCATAAGATTCATCTATCTTGAAGGACCTCTCACTGCCAAGAGGAGAATAAGGCTCTGTTGGGGTTTGGATGTGAAGGTGGGCAGCACATTCAATTTTAACAGCTACCAAATGAAATAATAACACTTTCATACAATTTGGAGGGATAAGGAAAATCCAAAAGGTTCAATTGTCTGAGACTCCGAGATCTAGGAGCCTGGGTAATATGCTATACAACCTCAAGAATGAGAGCTCAGAGAAAATTTAGTTTTGATTGAAAGGATGAAACCTACATGTACACAAAGCTTGCTTCATAACGTTGCTATTAAAATCTGTATCATAGTATTGCTCAGAACCGTCTCACATTGAATTTCTATCTTTGCTTTTGTTTTAGTCTAATTCGCAATTCACCTAAAATGGGACAAAAATAAACCAAAATCGACCATAATTCGAAGTTCACGGGTAGTCTAGGGAACTAAATAACACTGGCCCAAGCCAAGATAACCAGTTCTCTCGTAATATATCCTCAATATCGGCAACTCTAATGTTCTTCCTAGTATCTACATTTCTTAATTTGTCCTTCAAAGTGTTACCACACATCCATATTAACATATGAATTTCGGCTACACCGAGCTTATTGAAAATGTCTAGGTGCTTAGTTTCACACATAGCATCTCAAGTGAATGCCTGCAACAAAGTATCTTCACTGCCAGATGTATGAAGCAGAAGTGCACTTGCACATTTTACCATCTCCTTAAACAATGAGCCTATAACTTTAAGACTAAGACTAAAGTGCAGGTTGAAGCAGCAGCAAACTAACTCAGAACCTGATCAACAACTGACCCAGGCAATCACTTGCCATCTCAAATCACATAAACCTCACACTAACCCAACAGATTAAGTTCATATACTCTAGCTGCAAATCACAGCCTATAAATGCACTTTTCAACCCTTGTTTGCAACCTAAAAGCCATAAGTAGTGTTGTATTAATGCAAATTTCGACCTAGCAGATAAACTTTAATCACTCTGATCATCGCAGTTCTCAAACCAACTCCTTTGCAAATCCAGATTTTATAACAAACATGCAAATCACATTACACCACTCATTCTGACATCCTTAACTAACGGCAAATAGATGCTCAAACAAGAACTCAGATAAGCTCTCCACAAAAGCCTTGTGCAGACCTAAAATCCTTCAATATGCCACAATAAGATCTCAAATTCAACCTAATCAGTAATACTCTAAGAGTATCAATCTACAACTTAGCCGTTTAACTTTTATTACTCTCATCACTACAAAACTTAAGCTCATACCAACATATCAAAATGCTAAGTAATAGCAACAAAGTGCTGGCATAGGAACCAAAGGTCCAAATCAAATCCATCAGACAAGCTTCATTTCAGCACTATATTTTTTCAATATGTTTACTTGAGTCACATAAATCATCACTAAAATACTTAAACTCATACCACATTGATCAATCAACTAAATACTCCCATATGTACAGAAACAAATCCATTACATAAGCCTCAATTCACCACCACAATTCTCCAATGTGCTTATTATATGCCACAACAACAATTTGGGGTCAGCTAGACATCAATCAATACGAGCAACCAAGAAAGTCGTTTGCATATACATTAAATGACACAATAATACTAAAACCTAATAGACAAGCAATCAAGCATTTAATTCTACAATCCTAACCTGACAAACAACAACAATAATAATTTGGAGCCGGCTAGACATGAATCAAGACGAGGAATTCCAAGTCATTCACACATGCTTATATGCCACATCAACACTAAAATCAATACACAAGCAATGAGGCACAATCAATTAAACAAAACCATCAAAATAGCAACAAAAACAAACCCTCAAGTGACAAACAACAACAACAACAATTTGGAGTCAGCTAGACACGAACCAATACTCGGAATTCCGAAAGTCATTTGCACAAGCTTAAATACCACATCAATACTAAAACTAATACACAGGCAATCAAGCATTTAAATCCACAATCCTAACCTGAGAAATAACAACAATTTGACAATTTGGAGTCGGCTAAACATGAATCAATACGAGGAATTTTAAAAGTCATTTACACATGCTTAAATGCCACATCAAAACTAAAACAAATACATAAGCAATCAAGCCCTCTCACCTGACAAACAGAAAGAGCAGTAAACTTAGCACGATCCAAAGGAGAAGAATAAACAGCATTAAACCTAACACCTTGAGAATTCAAAAAAACAGCCAAAGCCCTTGCTTGTCTTTTCCCATTACTACTCAACCCTGAATCAGGACATCTCCCACTAATCAACTCAGGTCTCAAACTCATTTCACTTTCACCATTACTAATCAAATAAACTTCCATTAACACATTTCCACTTCTCTCCTTATCATCCTCCACAAAGAACATCCCATCACATGAGTAACTCCTCGGCGGCGGCAGCGGAGGTGCTAGCACATTGTATGGGTCCCACACTTTGATTGAGGGCCCCATCCGTGGGGTCCCCAATGAAGAAAGCTGTGGTGAAAGTGGTGATGCTGATGCATAACATGGTAACATTTCTGGTTCTTGTTCTAGAACTTTCTTTATTGTGTGTGCATCTCCTTGCATTGTTACTCCATTTTCATCATCTTCATCTTCTTCTTCTTCATTTTCTTCTTCTTCTAAAGTTTGAACTGATTGATTTGAACCCATTTTATGGGATTTTTGAGCTTGATTATTGAATAAAGCTTACTAATTTAAGAATAAAGTTTACTAATTTTAGAATAAAGTTTACTAGTTGATCAAATTACAATCTGGGTATATTAAATATCGATTAAAAATCAAAACTTTGAACCAAAGATTGAATCTTTAGCCCCTTTTGACTTGTGATTTTTCTGGGGTTTTGAGGAAATTAAAGGATTTAGGGATTACAAAGATTGAAACTTTTGATTTGCCCTTTTATTTGTTCATTAATTGTGGAAAATTGGGATTTGGGATTGCTTAATTTTGGACTAATGAATTGAGTTTTACTGAAGTGTAGGAAAACTGAAAAAGTGTGCCAAAAATTTGAGAGGAGGTTTTGGAGATTGGAGAGAGAGATTAAATGCGTAGATCTGATGACGATGAAAGAGTTTTTTTCTCAATGTTGATTGTTGTAAAAATTTAAAAATTACTGAATTTCAAGTTTTTGCAGTGCAAAATTTGACATAGATTCACTAAATTTTACTGTGATGAAATGAAAATGGTTAAAGCTGGTGTCACCAATCCAAGTATTTATGTCACCTTGTTTTTCCCATCCTTACTGAAATCCCTGTATTCACTAATTTCAGGCAACATCACACACGATTATATAATGACCAAAACCATAAATGTGGGTAAGGTAATGCAAGAGGTGTGGAAAAATTAGATAACCCTTCAAAATACAATTTCGCCTATTACATGTGTTATGCGTTTTACGATCTATACCATCAATTTACAAGTTAATGAACATTAGTTTCGTGTAAGTTTTTGGTGGAAGTCATATGTTGTTTCGTCTTTTGTTTAGTGGATCATCATTCGTCTTGTTGTATGTGATATTCGGTTTTCAGGACCTAATTATTAAATTATTATCATTGTTGTTAAAAAAAAACCCATTGAATTATAAGTTAATGACTTCATTACTTTTTGATAAATGTGGAAATGGGATTGACAGAAAGGGTTGTTATATACTATGAAGCACGGGTACCTTTGGGAATTTGGCGAATCCTTACATGGGTCGTTTTGGGACGTCCCGGGTCGGCACCAATTGGACGGGGACGGGTGTACTACTTTGGGGATATTTTGGGGTCGGCATCAATTGGGCGGGGACGGGTGTGCTACCTTGGGGACGTTTCGGGGTCGGCTTAGATACAAAATAGAAGTCCCCAGCCTTTTTAAGACAAAAGTCCAAATGCAAATAAGAGCCCAAGACCCAACATTATTAAAATACCACTCAAAATCAAAGTCTAGGGTTTATTGTTTGATAAACTACTTCACCGACCTTCTTACTCTGTTACTCCTCTAATCCTCTTCAATTCTCCATCTCTTTCGTTCTTTTTACTTCACTGAATTTTTTATTCCTCTAGTCTCTTTCAATTCTCTCTAATTGTTCGCTCAACATTTATCTCTTTTAATCTGACTTCTTCCCTCCACATTCATTATTTGCTTTTCTTTTCACTCGACATTCATCAAATCATCAAATAAAAAGTGTTAGGCGACAACGACTTGGACTGAATTGCAGGTGAAGTTTGAAGGAACGACGACGAGTTTGAAGGAGACCACGACGACCACGAATCGATTAATAATAATGTTGTACTTTAAGATAATGTTGTACTTTAACATTTTATGAATTAACTATCATGTCACTGTTACATTAAAATATTAAAGACTATTGTATTTTAAATTATTTTGTGATTTTTTAATTGTCGATTCCTTGCCGTCCCCGTTTTTAGAAATTTTGATTTTGTCGTTTTTCGTCTCCGTCCCCGTCCCCGTTTTCGACCCCGTTTTTGAACCCGTGCAACATAGCTTATATATGGTGAGCGTTGATTGGTCGACTAAGATGAGTTGTTGTTGCAAGGGGGTTGAAGATGTTTCTTATTGACTCGATAACCATAAGATTGTTTCCTTCATTATCGAGAATTGTGTTGAGTCATTATTTTAACCACTAGAGTCGTGGCTTTTCTTTAAGGTTGATGGTGCATATCGCCAAGCAATGTAATGTGCTATCACGAATTAGAAATCTTATTGTTGCTAATATAGAGTTGGTGAGCGCTCAATGCTTTGGAAGCATATCACTTCTATTAAGAAGCCAAGCTGAGACTAGATTGGATTGTCAATATAGGTTGTATGATCAAGGGTATTAAGTTAAAAATGTCTTATTAATAATATAAAATAATATGACTATCATGATGCTAAATCTTAATGTATCTATTTTTTTTAATAATTGTACGTAAAATACTTTTTTTGATAACGAGTAATACATACTCAATTACCTACCCAATAAACAATTATAGAATAATTGTACAAAGTGAGGAGTATGGAATAAATATGTTCAATTAGAAAGAGAACATCACATCATACATTCATACTACATTACTACATAGTCACTTAGTTCACAACTCACAAGAGCAAACAACTAACCAACTCCTCACTTTCTGTTACTTATTTTGCATCAACCTCCTCTCTTCTTCTTCTTCTTCTCCTTCAACCAACACATCAAAATGCTTAGATTTCTGAAGAGGTATTGACCGCATTTTTTACAAAATTGTCACTTTATATTTACTTTGATATATTGTCATTAACTTATTTGGTATTATATCTTTAATTTGGCATGCATTTAATGGTTTTTTTTGTTTGTTCCACCTCTTTTTCCAGAGATTTGAAGTGTGTTTTCTTTCAACATGCAAGATTTTCTTCCACCACTACTACACATGAAGGAAGGTATTGACTTCAAATTCATTTTATATCAAATGAAATTATAGATACGATATATATACATGGACACATAGTCAATTACGCTTATTGAAAACTGTGCAAAATGCAAAGAGTACACTTAAAAGTTAAAACCATGAAATGTAGGAGAGGGCTGGTCAATAAATCACTGTGATATAAATGTAGGGGTAAAATTGTCTTTTTATATGTTTTTTAAGGGATAATGGGGTAATAAAGTTTTCTACCTATTTACAAAAAATTCATGTGATTTCCTATTTATATATCACAGTGATTTATTAGATATTATCAGAAATAATTGTAGGGAGTATTCATAAAGTGTAAAGCTAGGAAAAGTGAACTTTGATCAAATTTCCTTAAATTCATCAATGATTCAATGGCCTTTAATCTTGTAAAGCTAGGAAAAGTGAACTTTGATCAAATTTCCTTAAATTCATCAATGATTCAATGGTCTTTAATCTTGTTTCCTTATTTCACTTTCTGCCTAACTCAAGCAATACTGTTTTTATGTAAAGTGGGGTGTGGAGGGACTTTTTTTTTTTAGTTAAATAAGACAATTTATATCCGATGAATACAAATTGATAGTGAACTCTAAATTATCCATTCAAATGATGGTACTCAAACACTTTCAATTAATCGCAAAACTACTTTAATTTACTCTTTTATCCATCGTTAACTACTGAACTGCTCATGTAATATCATTTTTGATTTGTTTTTTTTTTTGCTCATTTTTGTTTCAAGTGATCGAGTGCTTCTCATTGTAAAACATAGTACATATAACCATCTAGAGTAATATTTGAAATCCCAAATGTAATTTGTAGTTAATTGAAACTTGCGAGTCTAAGGGCCTGTTTACTTCAACTTAAAATCCGTTCAGTTTAATTAGCTCAGCTCTTCTCTTATTTTGTTGTTCATTAATCCTTCATTAAAAAACTTTCAGCTCAGTTCAGTTGTTTTCAGTTGAAGTAAACAGGCCCTAAACCTTCTGTCTCATAATCGTTGCTTTATTTCTTCATTTCTATTTAGGATTAGTGACAAAATTTTCAACTCATGCACTTATCCAAACTCCTACATGGCCCCACTACACACCCAAAAATGTTAGTAAAGCATCAAATCCACTTAGTATGAAAAGGTGAAATAGCTATAAGGGGATTCAAATTCAAAGGATTCAATCATAAAAAGCCATGAGTCTCGGATCAAAGTTGTCTCTTCACTCTCTTGCTCACATGTAAATTGAATAATTGTACTGTTTGCTTAGCCTTTAGGAATATCCGGTGCATTAAGTCAACCAAATAGTGAGTAGAAATGAAAATCTACCATCATTGTAACCTACTTATTTAATTTTTTCCGTCTTTAAATGTTAGCTTTGTTATCTTATAGCACGAGTTGAAATTTTAGTGGAAAGAAAAAAGTTGAAGGTTAGACAACGAGTTATTGTTATGCTTGAATGTAACAAGGTTCTCGTAAAAACTTAAGTACCAAAATGTACCAAAATGAGACAAATATTTCAAGACGGAAAATTACTCATGCCAGGTAGTGATGGTATATTTGCATTGATCAAAGTCTAAACTCACACCTTTGATAAAGTCACTCTAAACTTTGATTACATGCTTCAAGTTTTCAATTATAAAATGTACGGAAAGTTTCTAATGCTGCTTTGTAATATGGAGTACTATATATCTTATTATCTTTACAAGCATCTGTCTTAGATTTGATATACTACTTACTACTGAGTGTCTAAGCAGGCTTGAAGGTAAGATTGCCCTGATAACCGGTGGTGCTAGTGGGTTTGGTAAGGTGACGGCACAAGAGTTTGTCAAACAAGGAGCCGATGTCTTTATTGCCGACATTAATGATAAAGAAGGTCCCAAAGTGGCCCAAGATATAGGCCCAAAGGCTCAGTTTGTTCAATGCGATGTTGGACTTGAGGCCCAAGTAGCCGAAGCAATTGATAACGTGATGGCCCAACATGGAAAACTCGATATCATGTACAACAATGCAGGCATTATAGGCCCAATATACCCACCAAGCATAGCAGATCTTGACTTGGATCAATTTGACCAAGTCCTACGAGTCAATGTCCGGGGCATGGTAACAGGAATCAAGCACGCAACTCGTGTCATGAAACCAAAGGGCTCAGGCTCAATTCTTTGCACCGCAAGCATAAGTGGGATCATGGGTGGATTAGGTCCACATCCATACTCCATTTCAAAATTTACGGTACCAGGCCTAGTAAGGTCTCTGGCTAGTGAACTCAGCCAGTATGGTATTAGAATTAATTGTATATCACCAGGTGTAGTAGCGACTCCAGCAGTAATGGGCAGTTTTCAAGCTGTTTATCCGAATGCAACACATGAACAAATCAAGAGAATAATTGCTGAATCAGGAGAGTTAAAAGGGGCTGCTTGCGAAGAGATTGATGTAGCGAAAGCAGCTCTTTATTTGGCTTCTGATGATGCCAAGTATGTAACTGGTCATAATCTTGTAGTGGATGGTGGCATCACCTCTATCAAGTCTCTTGCTTTACCTTCTCCTGAGCAAAATATTTAGTAGAGTAGCAGACATTGCTCCTTATTTTTCTTCTCTTAATAATGTCCTAAGTGTTTCCGGCTATCTCAAAATGTGCTCAAGTTGTCCTAAATGTTAGTTTCTGATCTAATATTCTAATCAAATGTGCATTTTATCAGTTCATGTTTTGATTTGTTTTCTTTTACTTCTATGTTGCAACAAATTTGTTTTCCTTAAAGTTTAAGGTACTTTGGCCAACCTCCATCATAATTATTGCTCTTTAATTATGTAATGGTAGCTCGTCCTCATCAACTTGAGACAATTGATGAAAAGATAAATAGAATTATATCGCTCTCACATATACTAAGTATAAAAACACCTCTTGAAAACAACTAATGAAAGAGTGACAACACTTGTTGTATGTGTACACCAAGTGTATCTGTAGCCTTTACATAAATGTATTGTATAGTATACATTTATATTGAAAATATTACACTCTATGACCAAATTCATGCTGCAAGTCCACAACCCACCATTAATGATTATATGCTTTGAAATGTGTATAATATTTCCATCAATTTATAGTACGGAGCACTGCATTATTACTCCTTATGCGATACGAGTGTTAATAATGAAACCGTCTGATCTAATTTTGTACTAAATTCATGATTATAATGGACATGTGACTTTTTTTTTATTATTACTAGTACGTATATTTTTAATGATCTCGAGTCAAAGAAACATGTGCTACTTACATAATAATAATGTAATTTTTTTTATATATTTTGGGTGAACTAGGTCAAAAATAAAACTTTTATGAAGTATTAAAGATGTTTAAGTGTTTAACAATTTATAAAATCAAGCAATCCGGTCATACTAAAATTACCTTTAGTATTTACATTTCGATTAATAAATTCACATCGAGTTGATTTATAACTGCTTTAATTAGACCGGTGAAAATTAGCTTACATAATTACCGGTTTACCACGTCCCAAAAAAAAAAAAAATCGTATAAATATCAACTACAGCACCCATTTCACTCTCTTCAACCCTAAACCACAAAATTAGGGTTTATATCGCTACACTCTTTTCCCCCAATTCATCGCACCTTCATCTCCAACCTCCCAAAAATCAATGGCGTGCACAATCGATTTCCGACGCTTAGACGAAGGTTTCGGCGGCAAAACCTACAAGCGCAAGCGCGAAACCGACGCTCTCCTCCACGACAACCCTCACCTCACCTCACCATCATCAATGGAGGTCGAAACCGAACTCACCAATCCTCCATCAAAGCGCGCAGCAATCGCATCATCTGACGATCCAAACAAACCGACATTCGGCAAACCGACATACGACGGCGTAATCGCCGGAAGAGTCTCCGGAAGAAACTGGAAGCAACCACGGAAGCGGCGAACGTCGGCGATGGCGGTTGGCCGGAAACCACCGTCGTTGGAGCAGAGGATGAGAGAGAGAGAAGTGAAGAAAGCGTATAAAGAGAGGAAAGATGAATTGAAGGAAGAAATTCGAAGTCATAAGATTGAGAAGAGGAAGATGAAGGAGGAGAGAGAAAAGAAGAAGGAAGAGAATGTGTTGAGATCAGGAACTAAGCTTCAAACGATTACGAACCCTAAGACGTTGAAGAAGATTGCGAAATCGAAACAGCGAAAACAACTGAAGGTTGTTTCTGATGATCTTTTGAATAAGAAGAAGTAATTAGTTAGTTTTGTTTTGTTTTTGATTTGAAATTTTAGGTTTCGTAAGTTTTGTTTGTCGAATTTCGGAGTTAAGTTTAGTATTGAATGTTGATTGATTATTGATGATGTTTGAGTAAAATTCTGAAATGTATACTTTTACTCTTCTATTGGAAGATCTTCAATTGGAAATGAAAATTTTGTTTGATTTCCTGCTTTAATTTCTGTTTGTATCTTAAGATTTTTAGCTTATGTTAATCTAATTTCGTTTTTGATTTTAGTTTCGGAATGTTAATGATGTTGCGTAGATTGCGAATTTGTATGCTCTTCTATGATACGATTTTGAGTTGAAATGAGATTTGTTTGAATTTCTGCAAGAAATTGTATGAGTTGTGAAGCTGATTTGAGGTACAAAAATCGGAATCATGATTATCAGCAACAAAATGGAACTTACTACCGATGTCGACACTGGTAAGGAAAAGGTTTTTGCAAATTGTAGTGTTGAATACAATTAGAACTGCTGATATCATTTTTCTGGTAATGAACACTAACCAGTTATTAAGAATGAAAGAATAGATTCATCAATTAATGTTACAAGATGACTAGAACAATGTCTGTACACGAAATGATGGAAGCGGGTAGAGTCCGTTAATGTAATCCCTCTCCCAACAATTTTTGACATTTTTCATCACTAAAATCGACAATGTGATATTCTGGTTTGATATCTTCATCCCAATCATGAAGAACAGAGCCAGTATCTGGTTTATAGCCTTCTTCCTCCATTGTCATTCTTAGAGTTTCGATTTGGCTCTGAATGTCCTCCCATCTTGGATGAGACTTGTCAGCTGCGGAGAAAACATGCATCTTGTTGTTAATTTCCAGCCAACTGCAAGCGGATGGTTTCTTAACTCCTCGATCTCTCATAGCTTTCTTCACTGCAGCAACTTCGTTCCATTGACTAGCTTCTGCGTAGATGTTTGACATGTTCACATAAGCACTGGAGTCTCTCACGTCCATATTGAATAACTGCTCTGAAACTTCTTTTGCCAGTTTTTGGTTTTTATGCGTTCTACAAGAGTTCAAAATGGATGTGAGCATAATCTCGTCTGGCTTAAAGGGCATTTCAGCCACAAGTTTTTCAGCGTGTTCGAACTTGCCACTTCGGCATAAGATATCAATCATCGTGGCATAATGATCTCGCCTAGGTTTCATGTTATATACTCCAGTGATGCTGTTGAAATAACTCACTCCTTGATCGACAAGTCCGCTATGGTTACAAGCCGTTAGGACGTTAAGGAAAGTTACCGAGTCCGGGCAAAGACCTGCTGAAATCATTTCCTCAAATAATCCGATGGTACCATTACCATCTCCATTCTGAGCATAGGCAGAGATCATGGTATTCCACGACACTATATTCTTATTAGGCATCTCTCGGAAAGCCCTGATAGCATCACTCATAGAACCACATTTTGCATACATAACTAGCAACGCACTTCCAGAAAACACGTTGGAAGCAATTCCTGACCTGAATATCAAAGAGTGCAGCTGTCTCCCTAGTGAGAGTGAGGCTAGACTAGCAGTAGCCCTTAAGACGCTAGCAAAAGTTGCTTGATCTGGTTTGACATTTGCTCTACACATATTAGTGAATGTATTCAACCCGCCTTCATTGTACCCATTTTGTACAAGAGCCGAGATTAACGCAGTCCATGGAACTGTGTCCTCTTGTGGTAGAGTTTGAAAGATCACATTGGCTTCCTCAAACTTCTCACATCTAGCATACATGTCTAAGAGTGCATTTCCTACCTTAAGTTCTGAGGATGCTGTTGTCACAATACACTGGCTATGTATTTGTCTGCCCATTTCCAAATTAAGAGTTTGAGCTGCTAAACTCAACATCGTAGAATAGGGAAAGTTACTCCTATCAAATTCCGTGCCCTGCAATTCCTCAAAAAGGGAAAACGATTTCTCATAATTCCCTTCCCACGCGTAGCCAGATATGATAATATTGTATGAAACACCATCAATATCAGTCATCTCGTGAAAAAGTTTCTCAGCTTCCTCCACATGATCATTTTTCACGTAAAACTCGAGCAAAGAATTGGCTACGAANTAGGGTTTATATCGCTACACTCTTTTCCCCCAATTCATCGCACCTTCATCTCCAACCTCCCAAAAATCAATGGCGTGCACAATCGATTTCCGACGCTTAGACGAAGGTTTCGGCGGCAAAACCTACAAGCGCAAGCGCGAAACCGACGCTCTCCTCCACGACAACCCTCACCTCACCTCACCATCATCAATGGAGGTCGAAACCGAACTCACCAATCCTCCATCAAAGCGCGCAGCAATCGCATCATCTGACGATCCAAACAAACCGACATTCGGCAAACCGACATACGACGGCGTAATCGCCGGAAGAGTCTCCGGAAGAAACTGGAAGCAACCACGGAAGCGGCGAACGTCGGCGATGGCGGTTGGCCGGAAACCACCGTCGTTGGAGCAGAGGATGAGAGAGAGAGAAGTGAAGAAAGCGTATAAAGAGAGGAAAGATGAATTGAAGGAAGAAATTCGAAGTCATAAGATTGAGAAGAGGAAGATGAAGGAGGAGAGAGAAAAGAAGAAGGAAGAGAATGTGTTGAGATCAGGAACTAAGCTTCAAACGATTACGAACCCTAAGACGTTGAAGAAGATTGCGAAATCGAAACAGCGAAAACAACTGAAGGTTGTTTCTGATGATCTTTTGAATAAGAAGAAGTAATTAGTTAGTTTTGTTTTGTTTTTGATTTGAAATTTTAGGTTTCGTAAGTTTTGTTTGTCGAATTTCGGAGTTAAGTTTAGTATTGAATGTTGATTGATTATTGATGATGTTTGAGTAAAATTCTGAAATGTATACTTTTACTCTTCTATTGGAAGATCTTCAATTGGAAATGAAAATTTTGTTTGATTTCCTGCTTTAATTTCTGTTTGTATCTTAAGATTTTTAGCTTATGTTAATCTAATTTCGTTTTTGATTTTAGTTTCGGAATGTTAATGATGTTGCGTAGATTGCGAATTTGTATGCTCTTCTATGATACGATTTTGAGTTGAAATGAGATTTGTTTGAATTTCTGCAAGAAATTGTATGAGTTGTGAAGCTGATTTGAGGTACAAAAATCGGAATCATGATTATCAGCAACAAAATGGAACTTACTACCGATGTCGACACTGGTAAGGAAAAGGTTTTTGCAAATTGTAGTGTTGAATACAATTAGAACTGCTGATATCATTTTTCTGGTAATGAACACTAACCAGTTATTAAGAATGAAAGAATAGATTCATCAATTAATGTTACAAGATGACTAGAACAATGTCTGTACACGAAATGATGGAAGCGGGTAGAGTCCGTTAATGTAATCCCTCTCCCAACAATTTTTGACATTTTTCATCACTAAAATCGACAATGTGATATTCTGGTTTGATATCTTCATCCCAATCATGAAGAACAGAGCCAGTATCTGGTTTATAGCCTTCTTCCTCCATTGTCATTCTTAGAGTTTCGATTTGGCTCTGAATGTCCTCCCATCTTGGATGAGACTTGTCAGCTGCGGAGAAAACATGCATCTTGTTGTTAATTTCCAGCCAACTGCAAGCGGATGGTTTCTTAACTCCTCGATCTCTCATAGCTTTCTTCACTGCAGCAACTTCGTTCCATTGACTAGCTTCTGCGTAGATGTTTGACATGTTCACATAAGCACTGGAGTCTCTCACGTCCATATTGAATAACTGCTCTGAAACTTCTTTTGCCAGTTTTTGGTTTTTATGCGTTCTACAAGAGTTCAAAATGGATGTGAGCATAATCTCGTCTGGCTTAAAGGGCATTTCAGCCACAAGTTTTTCAGCGTGTTCGAACTTGCCACTTCGGCATAAGATATCAATCATCGTGGCATAATGATCTCGCCTAGGTTTCATGTTATATACTCCAGTGATGCTGTTGAAATAACTCACTCCTTGATCGACAAGTCCGCTATGGTTACAAGCCGTTAGGACGTTAAGGAAAGTTACCGAGTCCGGGCAAAGACCTGCTGAAATCATTTCCTCAAATAATCCGATGGTACCATTACCATCTCCATTCTGAGCATAGGCAGAGATCATGGTATTCCACGACACTATATTCTTATTAGGCATCTCTCGGAAAGCCCTGATAGCATCACTCATAGAACCACATTTTGCATACATAACTAGCAACGCACTTCCAGAAAACACGTTGGAAGCAATTCCTGACCTGAATATCAAAGAGTGCAGCTGTCTCCCTAGTGAGAGTGAGGCTAGACTAGCAGTAGCCCTTAAGACGCTAGCAAAAGTTGCTTGATCTGGTTTGACATTTGCTCTACACATATTAGTGAATGTATTCAACCCGCCTTCATTGTACCCATTTTGTACAAGAGCCGAGATTAACGCAGTCCATGGAACTGTGTCCTCTTGTGGTAGAGTTTGAAAGATCACATTGGCTTCCTCAAACTTCTCACATCTAGCATACATGTCTAAGAGTGCATTTCCTACCTTAAGTTCTGAGGATGCTGTTGTCACAATACACTGGCTATGTATTTGTCTGCCCATTTCCAAATTAAGAGTTTGAGCTGCTAAACTCAACATCGTAGAATAGGGAAAGTTACTCCTATCAAATTCCGTGCCCTGCAATTCCTCAAAAAGGGAAAACGATTTCTCATAATTCCCTTCCCACGCGTAGCCAGATATGATAATATTGTATGAAACACCATCAATATCAGTCATCTCGTGAAAAAGTTTCTCAGCTTCCTCCACATGATCATTTTTCACGTAAAACTCGAGCAAAGAATTGGCTACGAAAACATTCCAAATAAAGTTGGTCTTCACAATAAATCCATGAAGTTGCTTACCCAAAAACAAGTTCCCTAATTCAACACCGGCACCTAAAACTGCAGTGAAGGTGAACTCGGAAGGGTTGCACCCCGTTTTCTGCATTTTCACAAAAAGATCGACAGCTTCTTCGTTAAGCCTATCGTTCACATACCCAGTAATCATTGCATTGAACGTAACAGAATCCTTTTCAGGCATCTCACTAAACACCCTAAAAGCCAAGTCTAAGCAATGACACTTGCAATAACAATCCACCAAAGTATTACACACACTACGCTCCAGCCCGAACCCCAGCTTCACAACATGAGCATGAACCTGAACCAATTGATTCATTAACCTATCATTGTCAAAACCTGATAACAACGTAGCGAACGTAACAGAATCAGCACTAGTCATAGACCTACACATGTCTACATACAGCTTAAACCCCTCCATAGGTAAGCCATGGTTAGCATAACCACCAATCAAAATTGTACACGTGACAGTAGTTTGAACACCCACGTCATCAAACAAGTGCCTTGCAGTAACAAGATTTCCCGACTTCACATAACCTGATAGTAAAGTGTTCAGTGAGATTATGTTTCTGTCAGGCATTTCGTCGAACAGTTTGTGTGCTTTGGAAAGTTGGCCACTTTTAATGAGCTTTTCCATCTGATGGTTGATTCGGCTTGTATTCGGGTTAAAACCCGTTTTGATGATTCGGGCATCAATGACATTGTTGTTGTTGAATTGGAGTTTTGGGTGCTTACTATAATGGGTTTTAATATGGGAAGAAAGTTTGAGGACTGCATTAGTCCAATACTTATGGTTCATAGAAATATTTAAGTAACCGAGTTAACTATAAGTTGTAAGCTTAGAATGGTAGATGTATTGAGCCTTAATTGATAAGTTGTTAAGGATCATGTTATAAGATTGTTTTTTAGCGTTTGGGAGCTACAAAAGTATAAATGCGGTAATGAGAGTCAATCCTAGGATTATTTCGAAGTGAGAGGGAAGTTTTAGGATCATGTTCTAAGATGTGAAGATGTTAATGTGAAATCTTGAGCCATTCGAATTTTAAAGGCCATAAAGAGACCGAATTTTCATTGATACCGAGAATTTTTTATTAACATATAGGGTAAGGTGCTTATCCTTTAATTGTGAGATACAAAAATGTACTCGTCACGTTTAATAATCTTTATACATTCTATTAGGAGTGGGTTAGTTATCCAATGGGTAGATGTAGCATTGTTCTGTCGATATAAGCGAAATTTAACCAAAATGACAAATTTCTCTCAATTTTGCAATTTATCAGTCAAACTTTCACTTTGTTCATAACTTCAATCACCAAAAGTTTAGAAGTAACTATTGCATTTTTAAAACTGATAGTACGTTATGATTTTTGCAAAAGTTTATAGTTCGATTTTGTCATCCATTATAAACAAAACACCATCCAAATCAGCACCTAGTTGTATGAAAACTTTAAAACACCATCAAAAATTATCTCATAAATTTTTCAGCATATTAAGGTCTTGTTCTACTCGACTTATTTTTACTTATTTTCAGCAAAAATAAGTTCTGTTCAGTAAAAATAAGTTCCGTTCAGCAAAAATAAGTTGTGTTCAGCAAAAATAAGTTTCAATCCTTAATAAATTGTTAATGATCTCAGCAAAAATAAGCTCAGTTTAGTAAAAATAAGTTCAGATACGTAAAAATAAGTTCAGTTCAGCAAAAATAAGCTCAGTTTAGCAAAAATAAGTTCAGATAAGTAAGGGCCTGTTTACTTCAGCTTAAAATCAGTCCAGTTCAGCCCAACTTAGCTCAATACAGTACAGTTCATTTCAGCTCAGTTCAGTTCAGCTCTTCTTTTATTTTGCTACTCATTAATCGTTCCTTAAAAAACTTTTAGTTCAGTTAAGCTCCAATCAGTTCAGTTCGGCTCAGCTCAGTTCAGTTCAGTTCAGTTCAAGTGTTTTCAGCTGAAGTAAACAGGCCCTGGAAATAAGTTCAGTTTAGCAAAAATAAATTCAAATAAGAAAAAATAAGTTGATGAGAACTGGGCTTAAACATTAGGAGTAAAAAACAACCCCAAACAAGAGGAAAACTTTAACAAGTTGAGCTATCATTAAATCTCATAACTCTAAAAATTAGATTAATACAATTAAAAAAAAATTAAATAAGAAACGAAGGCTCTGTTCTCTTCGTTTTATTTTTACTTATTTTCAGCAAAAATAAGTTCTAAATCAGCAAAAATAAGTTCAGTTCAGCAAAAATCTGTTCAGTTTAACAAAAATTTGTTTCAATCTTTAATAAATTGTTAATACTTTCAGCAAAAATGAGTTTAGTCCAGCAAAAATAAGTTCAGACAAGTAAAACTAAGTTCAAATCAACAAAAATAAGTTTAGATTTACAGAAATAAGTGGAGAAGAACACGGCCGTAATATAACAAACTATAAAAAATACATAACACAAAACTAGGTAAGTACGCTAAATTATTTTGGACTACGTATTCGAGATTCCATTAGTGATGCTCGAGATGCTCCCCAAAAATTAATCGACACCACGAAAATTAATCAAACATATAAAACTCAAACAAATTCATAAAAATTCCAGAATAAAAATTTCTCGATTTTAAAGTGTCGCACAAAATCTTCCCCCAAAAAAACTCTTCAAACTTTCTCTCTCCAAAATTTCATGTCCATCTTGCCCTCTCATACCCAAGGTTCAGCATCATCGTCTTCCTCTTTATCTTCTCAAAACCCTAATTTTAACAATCATGGCTTCTCAACAATTTACGAACATAATCAACCTCAACACTCACAAATCCCACCTTCGTCTTCATCGACTTCCCCAATTACCTCGATTCGGATCTCGGATCCTCAATTTTCGGGTTCAATTTCCAGTTCAGGTGATTCTAGGGTTTTTTTTTTGGGTTGAAATTGTGATTAAATCGGATTAATTGTGTCGGTTTTGAAATTGACGCTTTTGTTGTTGTGATTTTTAGGGGCAATGGATGGAGGAGCGAATTCTAGTGGATCTTCCAACAAGGTGAAAAATTCAGATTTTTTATATTTTTTTTAATATATATATTTGAAAATGTGTGATTTTATGAATGTTGAATGTCATATGTATTTGTGTAGTGAAATGTTAGCCTTTAGTTTGAACTGCTTTGTGTTTGATATATAGAAACTGTGAGAATTGTCATTAAATTATGTGGTTTGCTACTATGATACTCTCAGCTCCTGTTTAAATAATTCGGAATATAATCGAAGTGTAGGATGTGTTTTCGTTATGAATTCGGATAAACAATAATTGAATGTTATTGATTATGAGAGTCTGAGCGTTAGGCAGTCAGCGAGACATATTAGAATTGAGGCAATCTATTTTGTTATGTAGTTATATTGATCAAGGATATAGGAAGTGAGACGTTGTATACTGTTGATTAAGGGTATTTAATTGCAAGTAACAAAAGTAATGCTTAAGTTGAACTAGAAGAGTAAACAGGTGGTTTCAAGTAGGTTGAAGGTCGTAAAATGGTGCTTTGTATGTATTTTTTGTTGACATGAGAGAGCTATTGCGCTTGTATCCATATTGCAGGTATGCTGATGTGTTAGTTGTGTTATTTCTTTTCTTAATTAAAAATTTAAAATGCCACTTTTTGTGTTTAGGTGATTGGTTTTGAGAGTGCAAATGGTAAGAAGACATTACCTAATCACAACAGCAACAATAGAGTTCAGTCTCACTCTGTTGTGGAAGGAGGAGCTGGATCACCCCAATTTGGTGGCGAAGTTGGTAGTTCTCCACCAAACAGTAGAGCAAGTGGCTCTGGGCGGAGAAGGTATCAAGCAGTGAGCGGTAATCACTTGCTGAATTTTCAATATAATCCAATCTCTCGTTCTCAACCAAGGGGTCCTCCACCGAAAAGGCCTCAAAAGATTAAACCTTATAACAAGGATCTTTTCCTCCAGGCCAATTACAAATTTGTGGTATTAGATTCTGGGAGCTACACTGTTGAATCTATGGATCCTGATAAAACATTGCAATGGGAGGACATAATATGTTTGCGATACTCAACTCCACACCCTATTCAATGTCCAATTTGTTTGGATACTCCTCTTTGCCCGCAGATTACCTCTTGTGGTCATATATTCTGCTTTCCATGCATCTTGCAGTACTTTTTTATTGGCGAGGAAAATCACAAGGCAGAATGCTGGAGGAAGTGCCCACTCTGTTTTGTGATGATATCTTCAAGAGATCTTTATACTATATATATTGAGAATGTTAGGGAACATAGCGTTGGTGATGTTCTGGATTTTATGCTTTTAAGTCGTGGAAAGAACTCTTTTTCTCTACATGAGAAGCTCCGGGGAGGGAAGAGTACAAAGTCTTGTGACTCCTTTTCAAAGTTTATACTCACTTTGGATGTGGATCTCTCGGTTAGAGAAGCAATATCAGCATTGGATAATTGGATAGCACGAGCTGATTCTGGGCTAGTTGATGATTTGGAGAAGCTTCCATATGTTTGTGCTGCTATGGAACACTTGAAGCAAAGGAAAAAGTATTGGAATACTCGTCGAAGATTGGGAGGCAGCAAGTCTTCTGAAAATAATAACAGTGAGAAGGCTGTTAATTTGATTTCTAATTGCAAAGCTGATGAGACTGAGCATGGAGATTTGTCTCTGGCGGTAGATGATGCAAACAAGGAAACAAACCCTGTAATGAAAGATGAAGTCCATGGTGGTGTTTGTTTAGTCCAGTCTTCTGACACAGATGAATCGTTAGAAGGACATGACCGGTCCCTTCCCTCTTCATATGATGAAAGCAAGACCTTGAAAACTCTGGTGGATGCTTCTGTAGACACTAAGGAGAATGAATTATACAATTTCTACCAGGTATTTGATGATAACTACCTACACCATCATCTTTATGTGCTCTTGGAATTTTTGGAATATAATTATGATTTTTATCTTCTGATTTATCCACGGATGCTTCTATCGTTTTACTTTGTTCAATTGTAAGCATATGTTAGTGTGTGCTCATCCACGTTGATGATGGTTTGTGGCATGATTACCACAGGGAAGGCTAATGTGGACTTTTTAAGGACTTGTATTGAATGGGTATGCATGTTATTTATATTTTTGTACATTTCAGGTAAATTTAGGGTTGAAAGAAGTTTTGGGGACCATATGTAACAAAGTGCTCTCTCTGTCCCAGCTTTGGTCTCACTTGTCTTTTATGCACAACGTTTTAGAAATCTCACTCAGCCTGTCTTTATGTGCAAAAGCCAATATGTGAGGGTAATATAGTAGGAGAGTTTTTAGAAAAGCTAGGTTCTTCAAGTCTTTCTATGAGGTGATCATCTGCCTCTCAGGAACTATTGCAAGTAAATTGGGATAGACAAAAAGGGTAAGATTTGTCACTACAAGAGGATTGTAGTGACAAACCAAAAAGGATAGTGTAGCTGTGTTTTGAGACTGGGAGTACATATATTTTGTGCTATAGCAAGTGACTGATTCTTGCTTTAAACATATGCTAACAGTAAATTGGTTCAGTGGTTCTAATTTATTTCAGTTCGGAGAAACCCCTGTTAGTTTTTTAATGAAACATGCTTTTTATGTTTGTCTCAGGCAGTTGATGGTCAGCCAGTCATCCTTCATCCTTTAAACTTGAAGTGTCTTTTGCACCATCATGGTAGCTATGATCTACTTCCGGCAAGGTTTGTGACATTCAAGGCTTGATTTTCTAAATTATCGGGATGTCCACTTTGTCAAGGAAAAGTATTGCAGTGGAGGGATTATGATGAAGTTGATTCATAATAGCTTTTTCATTATGTGAATGATGGAGGTTGTATAGAACATCTTCATTCCTTGCAATTGATTTTCTTGTCTCCCTGATTCTTAGCTTACGTGATTACATCTGCCCAACTTCTTGCTGAATTGCATTCTTATTAAGCTGTGTCAATTTCAGAGTGAGTGGAAAAATTTTACAATTGGAGTATATGACTCAGTCTGAGGCCACAAGGAGGCGCTACCGTTACCTGAGCCATTTCCCTTTGACAACCACATTTCAGGTAGTACTAATATGCTATAACTGTTTTCCTTTATGGGTGCACCTTGTCTTAATTATTTGTTTCAAGTGCAACAGCTATGCGAAATTGATTTAAAAGACTCCGTGCCTGCTGAAGCCTTGTCTCCATTTAAGGATGAATTGAAGAAACGTGAAAAACAGAGAAAGCAGCTTGCTAGAAAGGTATTGATATTTATATTTTAGTATCTCTTATTTTATTTATAGTATTTATCTTTATTGGTCACGCTTTCTGCTTCTTGGCAATTTAACATCAATTGTTGATTTTATTTTGTGCCTGAGCTTTTTAAGAAGTGTGATGCTTGGATTAAATTTTCTGATAATCACCACTGCCTTTTTTATTATGATAACCAGTTCTGTGAAATCCTACTTTAGAACAAACCTCTCTTCTATTGTAAAGTTTGTTTCTTTCATGGAGAAATAAGTTAGCTAACCATGTACCCTTCCAAAAAAATCTAATGGTAAAAAGTAAACAACATTTTTCTTGGACTTGAGTAGCTCAGTGGCTGTAGACATTTTGAAACACTAATTGGTGTGAAAAGAAAATATGGTAAATTTTAGTCTTTATATTGCTTCTCTATTGTTATATTATGCTGTTAGCTATATGCAGTGGTTTGCTAAATTCTTTTTCTTTCTGCGTTAAACAGATATGTAGTGATGACAATGCCTTATTAAAGTTTTTATGGCAGCATATGTTGTGTGTTAATTTCTTGCTGGTTTTGCTGAGCTCTGTATATTGCTTGTTCTGAAGCTTGAGTTGCATGTTCGACTATTATATGTAAAAGTAAGCTATTTTTTAGGAATAAGATTGTCAGCATGAATTTAGCGTGCTTTCTTATTCTTCTCTGTGACTTTTAGCTGAAGATTTGATATACTGAACATGTCATTAAACTTGTTTCTGTTGGCAACTTCACTCTTTGCAGGAACACCAGGATAAGATCAAAGCTGAAGCTGTTGCTGGATATTCTCTTCCTGTTCCATACAACATGATGCAATCTTATGATACACCTACTTTTTCAATGGATGACTTTGAAGGTAATAAACGATTTTATAGACCAATTTTAATCTGTTATCCTCGCTTTAATCTTATAAAGTATTTGAATTTGCTGTGTTATTCCAGTATTTAAAAAGTCCACACAATTTTATCATTTATTTTATCATTTTTGCATCTTTAGTTTTGCCCTTTTATTGTTGATGTGTTATTATTTTGAATGTCAACTAGATAGATGATCAATCCTTACGCATCAACATTAATTATTATTACAACTTTCGAAGTGGTGTTGATCACTACGTTATCTTTACAGAGAATATTTTTTATTGCTAAACACCATAGTTTTCATAGTTTGATCCTTGTGTCGCTTTTGTCCTCCAATACTATGTTCTACTGAGTTTTTACAGCAGATCTTTCTCGGTGGCTTATTCATTGCATGAGTTCCTGTTAGTTTATTTTGGCAAACAACTTTGCTTCAGAGAACTGTAATAACTTTGTTGCTGACTTATCTTAATTGCTGTTACAAGTTCATTGATGGGTTTATTCCCCTTCCTTTTCCAGCTCTTGGAAGTCCTGCTACAACAGTGGCACCAAGCCCTTCTTCAGTCCAGGGACGCCAGCTATTTTCAAATGTTGCACGGCTGGGCTTTGCAGCAGGATGTGATTCTCCCACCTTGAATGTTCAGGAAAATACACCTGAGACTGGAAGAACAAGCTCGTCTTGTGGTCCTAATGGTACTCAATTTGGCAACTTGAGCCAATTTCAGATTTGCCTGTACTTTTTGGGGAACATTAATATTTGATGTTTAAATTACACTTGGTTCTTAGCCTGCGTCTCCTTGCCACTTCATATTTTCCATCGCCGTAATTGTGACGTACATAATTCCTGCCTATCTGAAAAAAATGGTGTATACAAGTCTTTTAAGCTTCAGCTGTTGGGTGTTTTGAGCTTTATACTTCCGTTTGAAAAAATGACTATTTAACTATCATAAGAGCTTTTGATTTGATATTTTGTATTTGGTCCTTGCAGGATCAACAAATCAAGGAGTAAGCTCTTTTGCAAATGTAATATCCAGAGAGAAATCATCAGAGAATGTAACACGTAAGTCGAATGAAGCTGGAAAGAAGGGGAAAAAACCAAGCCGTGTGCTCCTGTCTACTGCTGGTGGTCGCCGTTATTAGGATTTGGGACCATTTCCTTTTAATATATAAAAGAAAGCCCTACACAAATGAGCCTATATTTCATGTAATAGGTCAATATGTTGATCTTTTGTGGTGAGTATCAATTGGAGTGATTAAAAGATGGTTAAACTTGTACAAGTATGCCTGTTTTATACTCAAGTTAAACTGTTAAAGTGTCTGTTCTATGTGAATGCAACACGGCCTTTATGTTATTATTTCTTTTCAAGAAGAAATTATACTGGATGTTTGGAGGTGTGCATGTTGTGATAATTTCAAACATAATAATGTACTGAACATATAGCTACCATCTTTTTCTTTGTTTCCGAACTACTGTTTTGTACAGACAAATTTGTTACTTGGTTGAACTCGGTCAGCTGAGGAAATGGATGTTTTACGAATGGCTGTCCATCAATATTAGATGCAACAACGTTGAACAAAGAGTCTTAAATCTTGGATGTAGTATTTGAAAGTGGTACCATTTTTGTGGCATTAAAGCTAATGTAAGATGACATTTTGCTCCAAGCCTCCAACATCATTCCCCTGAAATAGGTTGGTCTAGCACTAGCAGTGGTTCAAGATTTCAAGCAGAAAGTAAAAAAAAAGCTGTAAATTAAAAGGCAAGGATAACTATGCTACAATAGTAATGTAGTATACAAGTATAATACTTCTAACAAAATTTGCAAGTTTTTCTTCAGAACTTGAGAATTTTAGATAGTTGCTGACAAGGTGACAACCTTTAAGATAAACACAAATTGGGTGCACAAAAATGGTTTACTGAACTAGCTAAAAGAAAAATCTCAGTTGAAGGACTGTATATCATACTTGGCAACGCAACGAGAGCACGCCACAAGTACAAGGAGATACAACTGGACACCGGAGGCAAAAGTAGCAGTAATTGGCAGCTTATTCCTGATATGGGAACAACTGAACAAGTGAACAACAATAAAAGCACAGGGATGTGTACTGCAGTAATTCAGAAAGAAGGAAAATCACAAAAGTCATATATTGGTATATGCAAGACAAAAATTATATGCCGATAAAAAACTGAGATCATTACAATTAGTCGCAGGATCTACATCAGAGATTCAGAATCATACCCTACTGTCATATGCATCAACAATAAACAAAAGATCAACTGAATTCAGTCTGATTCCAAATAAGATGACAATTACTCAGAAGTTAACCCTTTTTTACCAAGTTCATATTAACTTATAAGTTTTAACATAGCTTTCCAACCAGCTGTATAGTAATATTTACAGGAAGGTTAAATGGGTCAAGAATAAAGACAGTTGCTCATTCATAATGAGCAAAAATGGAGAACTGGTGCAAAGGTCATCCCTTTTTTTTAGGCATTAGAAAGAAGTGGAGGTAAAGCATCGGGCTCTAGGTGCCAGGAGCATTCAGGTATACCATAAGATTCGATTCCCGGGACAACAAATGCCTCAATCCTGTGTGAAAAACTAAGCATTTCAGATTTTGGAACTACTCGATTTAAAGCGAAACCATCACTAAGTTGTTTCTGGAAGAAAGTTTTATATCCCGGAACTTCTTCTAAGCAAACAGTTTGCAGGCCAGAAGGTTCTATGAAATCTGAAACTATTTCAACTATTCGACATTGGTAGTTACCAAAGTCATTTTGCTTCCATTTTCTACTCCAGTTTCTGTATATTGCCCATATCTCACCTTTCTTTGGATAAATTCTGAAGAACATATTTTTGTTGCGTCTGTCACAATTTACCAAATGAGAGAACTTATTCAACGGCAAGATAGCGATTCTGGAACCAAGTCTGAATATTCCACAACCAACAGGTAAGCTCTCTTCTATCCAAGAAATCTCCTCATTATCCATAGGATTAGGTTCTAAGTATGTCACTTCTGCTGCTTCACCTGAAAAAACTCTATTTACTACTGCATACTGCCTAGGCATTTGATCAGAACCCTCATACATGGCCCATACTTGACCTGGAGAAAAATCTTCACCTCTCCATTCCACTTTTACTGAGTTATTACCCACTGACCTAAATGATGAAGAACATGGGGCAATGGACCCCTGAGAGATTGAGGGGTTGATGACTGAGGCATCTTGATTGGGAATTCCACAATAAACTTTAATCAGTTTCCCGCCTTCTAACTCACGTGCAGAAAGTTGATGAGAAAATCGATACAAGTGATTTGCAGGGATTAGGAAATTACACACTCGATTACTCTCACTTTCTCTCTTGTAAATGTCGTTGGAACCATCAACCTTGACTAAGGGCACAACAAGCATGCCCTTCTGATCAGAGTAACCTTCAAGAATCTGTACTACCTGTAGGCTACTTTTTTTTCTCGCTGCAGGATTTTCCAACCAAGTTAATGGCTTCCAGTCTTTATAAATTGCCCAAACTTCATCTTCTTGTGGGAGAACCTCAAATTCATCGTAAGTTGGGTTGGATGTACAAGGAATTAAATGGGAGAAAATAGCAGAATCAGCCAAAGACTCTTCATCTTCATACAATTCAAAGAACCCACAAACCACTGGTAGTTGGACCTCACACCATTTTCTTTCATTGTCAGTTTTTGGTATAGGTCTCAGCCAAGTTACATCGAGTCTAAAAGGTGATTCTGAAATGTCATTTATACGAGCATAACTCCGAGGTAACTTTTCACTGTCATATGCAGCCCAAATTTGCCCTTTCTCAAAAGCTTCAGCATTCTTCGTGCCATCAAAGTTATAAATATCTTCTTCAATTGCATGATCGACTGTGGCTGCTAAATTTAGTAGTGGCTTCTCCTCTGAAATACCAAATTCCTCTGCAGTCTGAATTTCCTCTAATTTCAAAGAAGAAACAACATTCAATTCAGTGGATTTAATATTCTTGTTCCATCGATTATCGGTTTCGTCTGAATCATCAATTTCAATTGGAGTTAAATTTCTTTCATTTGCATCTTGAATAACTTCTACAGCAGCACCTGTCTCCTTAGAATCAAAGCTTCCGCACACATGTAAATCTTGCTCTTGACTCAAGCCCCCGTTATCACAACGCTCTTTGCTATTACCAAGAGTATACAGAGTGGGAATAAATGATTCACTTTCACTCTTACTTGTCAGCCTCTTAGAAGAAAAAACCCAAGTCTTAGATGCGCTTGAAAGAACATTAGAAGCATCTTGAACCAACTTCAAAGCAGTCAAAGCCGCAGGAAACTCACCCTTTATTCCTTCCAAGAGGGCAACAAGTCTATTGCACCTCAACCTTAACTGATTAGAAGTTGCTTTTGGACTAACTTGAAGAATCCAGTACCAGTCAATTTCTCCATCTACAGTCAATTCCGAAGCACACAAAATGTCACATGCAATTATCATTTGTTGAACATTCTTGAGATTTGGAAACTGATTGTCTAGCTCAAGCAGCTTAGTTCTTGCACCAGTGTAGTCTTTGTTATCAGCAATTATTCTCTTGGCAGCCTCAATTTTCTCAAGAACCTTAGCCTTTTCTAAGTCCATCTGTAAGAGATGTTATTACCTATAAAGTTGAATAAAATTTTGGGTTAAAGCTTAATAAAGAAGACCGTTCAGTCACAATGCTAATATTGTAGAATTGCAGTCCCCTTCAAGCAATGATTCAATTGAAAAACACATTCAACTTTACCTAAAATTTACTAGCATAGATGCACAGAACACAGGAACTTAAGTTGCAAACAAAATACTTTGTATTTTTAATAAATGAGAATATAGAACTCAATTTTTCAGACAAAAAAATCCTCCAGTCTGTCAACTACAGCATAATTAAAGCCTTGACTCCAAAAAGATTGGTCGGCTGCAATAAACAAGTACTTATCCCCTTTAATCATCCAAAATAATTCTCCTCGATTCATCCCTAACTAAAGCTACATCTAAATATCTAATTGTAAATTATAATCGCCATGTCCTTTTAAACTCCTTCCATCGAAGTCATCATCAGCCACTCTCTACTTCCTTTGAAATCCCAACCCCCCATCCTTCTTTCATGTGCATCTTTTAGTGAAACCAAATATTACCCTTAATATTTGCAGCTCTGACATTCTTTCATACAATCACATTCATCAATTTAATCCTCAAAGTGTTTCCCACTTGAGCCACTCATCATGCATCCATCTCAACAACTGGATATCTGTTAGGACTGCTACACCTATCTTGTTCATATGCTCCTTAACTACTTCTTCATACCCAGCGTTCTCCAATCTGTTAGTTCAGGTATATGCTAAACCTTACTAATAATTCCCTCACGCTACAAGTATATGCTAAAACTAAGAAAGCATCTTTAACCAGATAAGTTAGAAAACAAAGCATGTTAGTTCAGGAGCAATGTTCAGTAGTTTTACAAATACTACATTAATACATCCATTATACCTTTCCTCCTGTAAAATGCAGTTTTTCACTTTCTAATCAACAAATTACTGGAAAGAAGCACGTTTGGGTTTGCTGCTGACTGTGGTAACATGTCATAATCAAGGGTACTCAGAAATCTCCAAAAAGCCTCACAATAACAAATTACAAGCAGCTTAAACAAAATGATATATAATTCAGGTGCATTTTCCACCTTAATGGCACTCACTGTTCTAGCATTCTCATTCGAGTGCAATCTTGAACTCCAAACAATATGCACCAAAACCAAACCTTCTTTAACCCGAAGACTGTTACCATTCTATAATTCTATCCGAGCTGAATTCCCTGTGAACAATGGCCACCATGGTCAGGGCTGACACAGATGCAAGTGATCTTTGTGGAATCATTGGGTACATCAGTTGACATATTGAAACCAAAAATATGACACATGAACATCAGATAACTGAAAATGAGCCTGACTCCCCTAGAGAAGCAAACAGATTGCAGCTAGAGCCAAACAAGTTTTTGTTCCAAGAGCGAGTTGAGCACTCTAAATTACCAACACACTAAGAATATAAAAGCCGACGACAAGAATAACAAGCCATCAAAGCAAAACCAAGAATTTATCCTTTGTAGTAGTTCCATTAGGATCCTACACCTCAACTCACATGTATCAAACTTATATGCAATAACATATGATTTAGATTCCATGATTTTTGAACCTATAATTTTCTTCTTTGAAGAAAACACATGAATCAACAGATCATACAACAAACAACTATATAAATTGGGGGAAAGAAAGGAAATTTAATGAAGAAAAATTAATTCCACAATACCCATAAGAGATAAGTAATCAAGCACATACTAAATTTCAAAGCAAAAGCAGTGGTTTGAATACTAGGGAAATTAATTAGCAGCAGTAAAATTAACACATATTATTGCTAAATTAAGACTTTAATAAAACCAAATTGCAACATTAGCTTCATTTTAGGAGTAATTATTAGTGTAAGCTCACTAAATCTTCAAATTTAATCCAACAATTAGTTCATTTATCCCCTTTTTTTTGGAAAAAATAAAATAGTACAACATTATTTCAATCTTCAGCTAAAGATCACAAAACAACAAATTTCAAAAACCCCAGAATTTGATTAACACTAATTCAAAAAACCCAAAAGAGAGAAACAATGAAACATTTAATGACCCAAAAAAAAAAATCACTAATTTCTTATCTATATCTTGAAATCCCAATTTCTAGCATAAAAATTTTACAGGAAATAATTGATTCAATCTTAATGGAATTAAATGATTATAAATACATTAATGGGGAAGAGAGTTTACTTACTGTTAATGAAATTGATTAATTGGAGTTTTGAGAATGCTACTCCACAATTCATTTCAACAAACGAAGAAATGGTAAAAAAAAAAAAAAAAAA
>PYUH01003972.1:717817-793955 GCA_016808085.1 Suaeda aralocaspica | reverse complement strand
GCAAGTGGTACATGTCAATGGACGAAGACGAGCCGTGCAGCTGGCGGTTAGCCTAACAGCGAAGAAGATTGACGCGCTGCTTTAATAAGGCCACTGAAGCCAGAAAAAATCCAAAAGGGCAGTCACGAGTAAAATGGAGATGCGAGGCTGACTAGAGATATTATGTTTAAATTGGGACTCAACCCTGAAACCAAACCCCGCATTTATTTATAATGAATGAAGTTATAATATAAAAATTTGATCGGACAAATGGATAATAGTGATTTTTTTTTAGGGTAGTATGTTTGATTATTGCGTCTTATTTTTACGTACATTTCTATAGAGATAAGAGCGAACTTCAACAAAATCAGTGTTTTAATCTTTATAATATTGTTGGATGATCTGTAGAAAAAGAGTTTGATTCAGTTCATAAAAAAAATATAAGATTAGGAAAATTCGAATAACAAAGCCAGAATATGATTACGAAAGCAAAAGCATAGGCCATTCTGTTGGTATTTTAAAAATAAAAATGAAAAGGAGGCTTGAAATCAACCAAAATAAGTTCATTCCTACCAAGTTATTCCTAGGTAAGGCAGTGAGAGGGGATAGTAACTATCAAATTAGAATTTGAGAATACATATATCCTTAATTTGAAAAACTAGTAATTTTCATTTGGTTAAACAAGATTACTCGAATCTTTTTATCATATCGGCTAACCCTTAGATGGGTTTAGTAATTTTGATTATAAAGATTTACTAATCAAGAAATTAGATGAACATCTAGTCTTTCAGTCAATCGAATTCTAAATAATTGTTTGCTACCAGAGACTCGAGGTTCATAATATAACCAGTTAGTCATGACATGGGTGTGTTTGGACTTTGGACCGTGTAGAGTGGCGCAGCGCATTTTAAAGGAGTCAAAGCTCGTGCATAAGCTTTGACTGTTAGTCGAGGAGAGTACTGTGCCACCAAAAATGTGAGCAGTAGAGAACAAAATATTTCAACATCACCCCACCATTACCATATATCATTCAAGTTTCTTCTTCATCTAATTTCAGATTCAATCTTCATCTAACCTCTTTTTTTCACAATATAATTCTGCTTCATTCTACTCATATTTAAGCACAATTTAGTGTGTTCTTTTTATTTCATCAAGCTAAGGTATTTGCTAGATACTTAAACTCTATGTGCTATGTTTCATTTATATTGATATTGGTGGTTTTAACTTCAACCTTACTAATCACAAATGCGTGCAACATGGTATACTTTGTATATTGTAATTTTGAAATATGTTCAGTTTTTAATGGGTCATTAGCCTAATTATTATTATAATTAACATGCTTTCATGATTTATTTGGATAAGTTCACTTGATTTTAAAATTTGATTATTACCTTTTGACAAAGTTTTATATACAACAACCGGTATAGATAATTATTGTACAACGGCAGTGGTTAAAGAGATATGTAGATTAATCTACGTAGACATAATCAAGTATAGTATATGGGGGTCGACGGGGTCGAGTTATATCCCATTACCTTAAATCAGTTCAAGTTATCCTGCACTTATTTACTTTCTAATGCAAAAAAACACGATTTTAGGATATGATAATATATATCTATATGTCATATATATAAATTTTTGTTCACAAAACTATTCAACAAAACTTTCAATGATTTTTAAAGTATTAAAAATTGTTCTAGTTACAAAAAAATTGGTTTAGTTTGATCGTTGGCTAATAACTTTATTGTACACCGAGGATATGCATATTCTTAATTTGACGCATTTATATGGATTATAATAGACAAGATAGGTAGAGTTTGAGCTTGCAAGTTGCAAAACAATTTTTCAAAGGTTGTAGAATGTGGCGTACTGGCGTTGCTATAAATATCCCTAAACATACAGGGGAGTTCCTCATAAATATAAGAGAATTAAAACTTACTGGGTCAAAGGGCTATTACCCTTGTATGATTTTTAAGGTGAAACTTCCTAAACTTTGTAGTTTTATCGAACACGAAATCCAAATTTATTTATAGTAGGAGTAGTGATTTTGAGTCAGGTTGGTTAAGATTGGATCGATTTTGTCGTACTTTAGGTCAGTGTTCATCACATGCTGATTTGCATAAGCTAACAAGCTATAGTAGGAGCATGACCTTGCTTACAGTTAACTTAATTTTTAGGGATATATATGCAGTATAATAGGAAATTAATTGTTAGTAGGCTTAAGTTTAGATGGTGTTCCTGATCTTATGTTTTATGACCGTAGTTGTCCAGTCGTTCTTTATTTTTCTTTCCAGATGTCAGGCCCCGTGGGTGTGGGAAGTATTTCACTCATTTGTCATCGATGATATTAGGTGTGCAAGTTGGTTTCTGATTTTTTTACTTTGCTCTTCTTCCATTTAGAGTCGGTGTGAGTATATTGATTGTTGTCTATGGTGATATCATGAAAATGGTTATCTGTTCGTGCATAAGTATTCTTTATAAATGATGGGAACTCATTGTGGTCATTTTTTCCTGTATCTCACACAACCACTTAAGTCTTGTAGCCCGTTGGGTCTTGAACGTACGTAGAATGTACTTATATACTCAGAGTTTTCTTTTCCGCACACCAACAATAATTGAATGAACTTTCTTATCAAACAGATTTGCATTCTGAAGTGAAATGAAGTTGCTAATGTTAAATGCAAATTTCTTGTCAGAGGTTCCAAGTAAACAGATACATAACCTCATATGAAAGCCAGAAATCTGTAATAACTGCCGCATAACATTATTTGGCATGGAATAAAGGACATAAATCGAATCATCATAGCAAAGCCAGTAGCTCCGGCATCAGGTTCAAACTGCGCCGTGGGGCCGATCGTATGGTCATTCCAGATCTTCTTGTGGTGAGTCGATGCCTCTCCAATACGCTGATGTATGCTCAGAAAGGGACTACTGCGATTAAGCCCAAAACAGTGAGGGTTAAGCCCACAATCAACCAGTCTTCCTTCTGCCAAAGGTCTTCAGGTTAATCTCTCACTCCTCCCATAGAGCAAGGTACTTTTTTAGTGGATACTCTATTCTGAACCTTTGCTGTACTCGATATATCAGGCTATCACTCTGAAGCAGTCCTTGTTCTTCATTGGAAATAATGTTAGAGTCCAAAATGAATCACCATCTAACCACTGGCAAAGGTTGTCTCCCAGACAACTGTCTCGCAATTAGCTTGTTGGTGTTAATCCAATACATCATATCTTATTGTTTTAATTGCATGTCGAATTGTCTAAAACCTTCTGTGGTAGTTGCATTCTAATCGAAAACCTTAAATGTTGTCAAATTCATTTAAGAAGGTAAAATAAAGATGAGAGAATAGAATCACATAAGGGCAGAGGCCACAAGGGAAGGGGAAAGCTGGGGGAAAGCATTAAGCATGATGTCTTTCTTAAGGGATTGAGAAAGTAGTTAAAAGGGTTCTCTAGGAGTGATCTTTAATGTTCTTTTTACATGACTACGATCCTCTCAATTTTGTTATTGTTTTGTGATTGTCGGCTCCCCAGTTCCTCATTTTGGCTTTAACTCCTTTTTATATGATCCATCACCATCTAAGTATATCAGCTATGAACTTATTTCGTTGAACCTGTTTCTTACTTACTTATCTATTTCGAAAACATCCTCTTGATAGATGTTTCAGAATAGCCTCCTGGTCTACTATTTTTATTAAAGCGTTTTTAAGTATGTTGTGAAAGAGTATAGTCAATTCGACATGATTTATATTTAGTACCGACTAACTTATAAATATCGATCGTTATGATTAGCTAATTTGTAAATTCCAGTCAGGCTTTAAATGTTTGCTCTTGATTTTACAAATCGAGCCGGGAGATTCAGGTGTCACATCAGCAAGAACTATCGCCGAAGATGTGTGTGCACAACAGGACAACTTCGTTTTTTGTCAAATCAGCATGCCAGTAATCTGTCAAAGATTAGACATCTCAATTACTGAGCCTCCTGCATTGGCCACGCATATGTCAGCAGGGAAACGAGAAAGACAGCATCTTCTACACCTTACACGGGTGAAGATGGTATAATTGGAGAGAAATATGGACAAAACACAAGTCAAGGGCAGTGAGAATCCAAGAAGTTACTTAAATGTACACATCCTAATTGCACAGTGAAAAGGAAGGTTGTGAGGATATATTAGATGGTCAAATAACAGAAGTTGTGTACAAGGGAGAGCATAAACCATCCAAGCCAGATCACGCCAAGCGAAGTCATTTGGAGTACAGGGACAGGAACTGTCAACTACTGGACTGATCAGGATCTCAACAACAATGATACCAAATTGCATGACAGTATTTATGAAAAGACTGAAGGTTTTGAGAGACGTTCAGAATGAAGATGCAGTGCGATTTTTAAACCAGTCTAAGTTTCCTGAAAATTATGATCCGGCATGTTGTGATCCTATTGATATGGAGACCGATAGTGCTTGTGGATCATGCTGAGGATTCAGCGGATTGGGGATTGTCATGAAGTATCCAAGGCTGATCATGATGGAACCAAACGCAAGAGAGGTAAGATGTGATTTTATAGGCAATATCAGCGATTTGTGCATGTTCCTCCTTTAAGGATCCAGTTTTGAGAATATGTGGGCATTTGGCCATTTTTAGAAACGGTTTTGTAAGCAAAAAAATGAAGCAGAAAAAAGGTAAAGGTGTACAAGATCCTCGTATCTGGGTGCATAAACTCACCGAGCCTGAGATAATGGGGGATGGATTTCGGTGGAGAAATATGGTCAGAAGGTAGTGAAAGGAAACCCGTACCCCAGGTCAGTTTTTTTAATGACTTCCTTAAGAATTATTGATGACAGGATCATACCCTCCCCAAAATCTCGTGTCCTGCGAGATCAAACCCCTGCTCTTAATGATTAGATGGATTGCTTGATTAACTAATTTAGTGCTCACCTCTGGAAGAATTATCAGATTGTCGTCAGTTGTATTATCACTATGAGACCATGACAGCAATGAGATTCAGTAAAAATACGCCCATTTGTAATAAGCACTTAAGTAGTCATCATGTATTACTAAATCAGGGTAGCTCGAAGTATTTGAACACAAACTGTATTACTTTGGCAACTAATTAAGACAGGAAGCACTAATATATATGTATGCTTAGAAGAATGATCACCATAGGGTAAGACAATATTACATTGTTCAGAAGCAGAGAAGGTTTGGTCAGTTTATTTTAACTGTATTTCCACGCAAGAGGAGTTACTACCGTTGCAACCAGCATCAAATGCAATGTACGGAAGCTAGTAGAAAGAGCATTGGATGATCCTAGAGCATTCATCACAAACATATGAGGGACGACATAACCATGAAATGCCAAACAAGTTTATGAATAATCAACAGGCGCAGAGTCAGATACCTAATTCTTCTCCCTATACGGCTCTACTCAAATGCAGATGAGATCATATATACATGACAACAAAGGTTTATGCAATTATGCTGTCAATCAGTACATCGTATTATCCACTTATTGTATATTTTCAGTGTTAGGGCATATAAGCAAATCAACATATTATAATTGACAAAGTCCTAAGATTTAGGTGTTCAGAATGGCTATTTGTGCATAAAAACTACATAATGTCATGTAAGATTAGTTTCAAAGTCATGTATACATCGTCATAACGAGTAATACTTATTTTATAGAGTTTTAATCCCTATCCTAATCCTAATCCTACCTCTTGTACCAAAGCAATTTGTCATGGAACTCAAAGCAAAATTACAGGGGCGGTTTTGGGGGTGTGCAAGGTGATCGACCGCACAGCCCCCAAAATCTGGATTATATTATAATATATATATATATATATTAGTTTACTATTAAGACTAATAAGCAAAGTTGGAGTAATGGTTAGGTGATAGTTTTTAACCTAAGGGGTAAAGGTTCAATTAATTAATGTCTACATTCACAGCAAAACTCCCTTCCTTTTTACTAAATCTATTCAATCAAAACCTTAAACTTTTTCCTCCTTTTTTTTCCCCAATTCAATCTAATTATCTCAATCACTTGAATCAACGATTACTTAATCTTCTCCCCTTCCTTTTTTCCAGTCAATCTCAATTAATTTTTAAACCGTTATCAATTTTTACTTTTTGAGATGAAATAATTAGCAAAATCATATTCTCTCGACAAATTCGTATATATAAAACTCTATTATTTGTTTGCAAATTATGTGGATTACCTAAATTTTACGGTATATATTGAGTCTAGGACTCCAATTTGATAAATTGAACAAGACCCCAATATATGGCGATTGAGCCGGCCCTGCAAATATATATTGCATGAATGCACATCTACCACAACTAGCAGGAATCCACGTACAACTAGGAAACTAACATGCATATCTTGGGACGTACTCCCCTCGTTGTTTTCCTTTTATTAGTTATTACAGGGGCAGTTTTTAAGGGGTGCGGGGGTTGTCAAGGCCCAATTTAGGGCCCTAAAATTTGAAATATAGATATGTGTTATAAAATAAAATAATAATGAAGTTGGATAGTGGTAGAGCACTAGATGTGTGATTTAAATGTCCAAGATCAATCCTTCTGGCAAGAAAATTTAAATATATTTTTGTTGGGAACATATTTGCCAACCATAATGTGTACATTAACTTTTTATCTAGATTATTCCCAAATCTCCAATCTTCCAAGTTTAATGATATGTCATGTAGAAGTTGGTTTTTGAGGATCATCTTATCTTGCTAATATCGAATTTTAGGACTTCAAAGCGGGAGCAAATAGAGTCAGCGATTGAGGAAAATCACTGTTACGGTCATAATGAGTATTAAAATTAAAAGACTCCAAAGAGAGGGAACAACCTGAACAAAAGACTATAACATAATGAGTATTAAAATAAAGTATTGCTATGTATGCATGTTCTAATATATAGAATGGATAATCGTCTTACTGAACTTCTTTGATTAATTCAAGCTGGACTCAACTACCCTATTTTTTCTTTAGAGATTCTAATTTTAGTATCATAAAATAAACATTCTTAAAACACATATCTATAGACATAGTTAATAAAATATACATTGCATGTGTATTACCAAATGGGTCGATAATGGAACATTTTTTTTATTTTATTTGCGCGGCGCAAGTATTTCTTCCAGGATATAAGCGGGAAAAGACCCTCCTGGCAGGAAGAATCCTTGTTAAAGTCCTTTCCATCTATTTCTCTATTCCCTGTCTTCTTCACACTCTTCTTTAGATTAACTCCCCATTTCCCTGACTCAATCTTTCAATCTTTAGGGGGACAAGAAGAAAGGAGGAGAAGGAAGCGGGAAGAAAGGTAAAAGGAGGGCCTTACAACCGTCTTCTCATCTCTAATTACCTGTAAAGTTAAGAACAGTACATTCCAGTGGGGGCTCACTTTGAGCAATTTTCTCCTTCCCAAAGCTTCTTGGGATGTCCCCTCCTCCTCTCTCTATGAAAAACTTATCGCACTTCCCTATTTCCCCCTCGGTTCTTGTTTCATGTCTTCTTATTTTCTACTTTAGCCCGGGGCCCCTTTGCATCTTTCTATTGTTCCGCCCTCGTCCCTCTCTGTTTTTTTTCTTCAATTTTCCTTTCGCGCACCCGCCATGTTCTCCGAGTCTCGTGACTCAGGGTGACAATCAATTTCATGATCTAATAAAATTAAATGGAAACGTTCTAACAGGAAGTATGTTTTCACTGCGAAAAATCGTAAAAATGTACAACAACACACCCACGGGAATCGCCACTTTGTGTTAACTATTTTGCATGGAAAAAAAATATTATTGACTCAAAAAAAAAAAAAAAAAATAGAGTCAATATATATTTTTTCCATGCAAAATAGTTAACACATGGCGAGTTCCCGTGGTGTGTTGTTGTACTTTTAGAATTTCGCAGTGAAAACATACTTCAGATGGTTAGAACTTTTCATTTAATTTTATGAGATCATGAAATTGATTGTCACCTCGTCATGCCTCGTTTAACACCAAATAAAAAATAAAAAAATGTTCCATTATCGACCCATTTGGTAATACACATGCAATGTATGATTTTATTAACTATAGTCTATAGATATGTGTTTATAATGAATTTATTTATATGATAACTAAAATTAGAATCTCTAAAGAAAAAAAATAGGGTAGTTGATGTCCAGCTTGAATTATATCAAAGAAGTTCAAGTAAAGACGATTATACATTCTATATATTAGACATGCATACATAGCAAATACTTTATTTTAATACTCATTATGTTAGAGTCTTTGTTCAGGTGTTCCCCTCTTTTGGAGTCTTTTAATTTTAATACTCATTATGACCGTAACAGTGATTTTCCTCAATCGCTGACTCTATTTGCTCCCGCTTTGAAGTCCTAAAAATTCGATATTAGCAATGATAAGATGATCCTCAAACAAACCAACTTCTACATTGACGGATATCTATTAAACTTGGAAGATTGGGAGATTTGGGAATAAATCTAGATAAAAAGTTAATGTACAACATTATGGTTGGCAAAATATGTAATCCCAACAAAATATATATATATAATTTTCTTGCCAGAAGGATTGATCATTGGACATTTAAATCACACATCTAGTGCTCTACCACTATTCCAACTTCATTATTATGTTATTTTATAAAACTAATATCTATATATTCAAATTTTAGGGGCCCTAAAATTTGGGCCGTTGACAACCCCGCACCCCTTAAAAACTGCCCCTGTAATAACTAATAAAAGGAAAACAACGAGGGGAGTCACCAAAGATATGCATGTAGTTTCCTAGTTGTACGTGGATTCCTGCTAGTTGTGGTAGATGTGCATTCATGCAATATATATTTGCAGGGCCGGGGCTACAATCGCCAAATAATATTGGGGTCTTGTTCAATTTATCAAATTGGAGTCCTAGACTCAATATATACCGTAAAATTTAGGTAATCCACAATATTTGCAAACAAATAATAGAGTTTTATATATACGAAATTTGTCGAGGAAAATATGATTTTGCTAATTAATTTCATCTCAAAAAGTAAAAATTGATAACGGTTTAAAAAATTAATTGAGATTGACTGGAAAAAAAGGGAAGGGGAGAAGATTAAGTAATCGTTGATTCAAGTGATTGAGATAATTAGATTGAATTGGGGAAAAAAAAGGAAGGGAAAAAGTTTAAGGTTTTGATTGAATAGATTTAGTAGAAAAGGAAGGGAAGTTTTGCTGTGAATGTAGACATTAAATTAATTGAACCTTTAACCCTTAGGTTAAAAACTATCACGCTAACCATTACTCCAACTTTGCTTATTAGTCTTAATAGTAAACTAATATATATATATATATATATATATCCAGATTTTGGGGCTGTGCGGTCGATCACCTTGCACACCCCCAAAACCGCCCCTGTATATTTGCTTTGAGTTCCATGACAAATTGCTTTGGTACAAGAGGTAGGATTAGGATTAGGATTAGGGATTAAAACTCTATAAAATAAGTATTACTCGTATATGACGATGTATACAATGACTTTGAAACTAATCTTACATGACATTATGTAGTTTTTATGCACAAATAGCCATTCTGACAACCTAAATCTTAGGACTTTGTCAATTATAATATGTTGATTTGCTTATATGCCCTAACACTGAAAATAATACAATAAGTTGGATAATACGATGTACTGATTGACAAAGCATAATTGCATAAACCTTTGTTGTCATGTATATTATGATCTCATGCATTTGAGTAGAGCCGTATAGGGAGAAGAATTAGGTATCTGACTCTGCGCCTGTTGAATTATTCATAAACTTGTTTGGCATTTCATGGTTATGTCGTCCCTCATATGTTGTGATGAATGCTCTAGGATCATCCAATGCTCTTTCTACTAGCTTCCGTACATTGCATTTGATGCTGGTGCAACGGTAGTAACTCCTGCGTGGAAATACAGTTAAAATAAACTGACCAAACCATTCTCTGCTTCTGAACAATGTAATATATTGTCTTACCCTATGGTGATCATTCTTCTAAGCATACATATATATATTAGTGCTTCCTGTCTTAATTAGTTGCCAAAGTAATACAGTTTGTGTTCAAATACTTCGAGCTACCCTGATTTAGTAATGACAGTGATGACTACTTAAGTGCTTATTTACAAATGGCGTATTTTTACTGAATCTCATTGCTGTCATGGTCTCATAGTGATAATACAACTGACGACAATCTGATAATTCTTCCAGAGGTGAGCACTAAATTTAGTTAATCAAGCAATCCATCTAATCATTAAGAGCAAGGTTTGATTCTCGCAGGACACGAGATTTTGGGGAGGGTATGATCCTGTCATCAATAATTCTTAAGGAAGTCATTAAGAAAAGACTGACCTGGGGTACGGGTTTCCTTTCACTACCTTCTGACCATATTTTCTCCACCGAAATCCATCCCCCATTATCTCAGGCTCGGTGATGTTATGCACCCAGATACGAGGATCTTGTACACCTTTACCTGTTTTTCTTGCTTCATTGTTTTGCTTACACCGTTTCCTAAAAATGGCCAAATGCCCACATAATTCTTCAAAACTGGATCCTTAAAGGAGGAACATGCACAAATCGCTTGATATTGCCTATAAAATCACATCTTACCTTCTCTTGCGTTTGGTTCCATCATGATCAGCCTTGGATACTTCATGACAATCCCCAAGTCCAGCTGAATCCTCAGCAGTGATGCCACAAGCACTATCGGTCTCCATATCAATAGGATCACAACATGCCGGATCATAATTTTCAGGAAACTTAGACTGGTTTAAAAATCGCACTGCATCTTCATTCTGACGTCTCTCAAAACCTTCAGTCTTTTCATAAATACTGTCATGCAATTTGGTATCATTGTTGTTGAGATCCTGATCAGTCTCAGTAGTTGACAGTTCCTGTCCCTGTACTCCAAATGAGCTTCGCTTGGCGTGATCTGGCTTTGGATGGTTATGCTCTCCCTTGTACACAACTTCTGTTATTTGACCATCTAATGATCTCTCAACCTTCCTTTTCACTGTGCAATTAGGATGTGTACATTTATAGTAACTTCTTGGATTCTCACTGCCCTTGACTTGTTTTTGTCCATATTTTCTCCAATTATACCCATCACCCGTGTAAGGTGTAGAAGATGCTGTCTTTCTACGTTCTCCTGCTGACATATGCTGTGCCAATGCAGGAGGCTCAGTTAATTGAGATAGTCTAATCTTTGACAGATTACTTGCATGCTGATTTGACAAAAAACGAAGGTTGTCCTGTTGTGCACACACATCAGTCGGCGATAGTTCTTGCTGATGAGTGACACCTGAATCTCCCTGCTCGATTTGTAAAATCAAGAAGCAAACATTTAAAGCCTGACTGGAATTTACAAATTAGCTAATCATAACTGATCGAATTATTGGATGAAGTTAGTCGGTACTAAATATAAATCATGTCGAATTGACTATACTCTTTCACAACAATACCTGTAAAAATAAGCCTTATATAGTAGACCAGGAGGCTATTCTGAAACATCTATCAAGAGGATGTTTTCGAAATAGATAAGTAAGTAAGAGAACAGGTTCAACGAAATAAAGTTCATAGCTGATATACTTAGATGGTGATGGAATCATATGAAAAAAGGAGTTAAAGCCAAAATGAGGAACTGGGGAGCCGACAATCACAAAACAGATAACAAAAATTGAGAGGAGATCGTAGTCATGTAAAAAGAACATTAAAGATCACTCCTAGAGACCCTTTTAACTACTTTCTCAAATCCCATTAAGAGAAGACATCATGCTTAATGCTTTCCCCCAGCTTTCCCCTTCCCTTGTGGCCTCTGCCCTTATGTGATTCTATTCTCTCATCTTTATATTTACCTTCTTAAATGAATTTGAACAACATTTAAGGTTTTCGATTAGAATGCAACTACACACAGAAGGTTTTAGACAATTCGACATGCAACTTAAAACAATAAGATATGATGTATTGGATTAACATACCATACAAGCTAATTGCGAGACAGTTGTCTTGGAGACAACCTTTGCCAGTGGTTTAAAGATGGTAGATTCATTTTGGACTCTAACATTATTTCCAAATGAAGAACAAGGAGCTGCTTCAGAAGTGATAGCCTGATATATCGAGTACAGCAAAGGTTCAGAATAGAGTATCCACTAAAAAAGTACCTTGCTCTATGGGAGGAGGATGAGAATTAACCTGAAGACCTTTGGCAGAAGGAGACTGGTTGATTGTGGGCTTAACCCTCACTGTTTTGGGCTTAATCGCAGTAGCTCCCTTTTCTGAGCATACATCAGCAGGTATTGGAGAGGCATCGACGTCACCAGCAAGAAGATCTGAGAATGATTTGAAACCAATACATGTAGGCCGTGATGCTACTGGCTTTGCTATGATGATTCGATTTATGTCCTTTATTTCCATGCCAAATAATGTTATGCTGCAGTTATTACAGATTATCTGGCTTTCATATGAGGTTATGTATCTGTTTACTTGGAACCTCTGACAAGAAATTTGCATTTAACATTAGCAACTTCATTTCACTCAGGAATGGCAAATAACTTGTTTGCATAAGAAAGTTCATTCAATTATTGTTGGTGCGGAAAAGATAAACTCTGAGTATATAAGTACATTCTACGTACGTTCAAGACCCAACGAGGCTACAAGACTTAAGTGGGTGTGTGAGATACAGGAAAAAATGACCACAATGAGTTCCCATCATTTATAAAGTAATACTTATTGCACGAACAGATAACCATTTTTCATGATATCACCATAGACAACAAAATCAATATTACTCACAACGACTCTAAATGGAAGAAGAGCAAAGTTAAAAAAGATCAGAAACCAAGCTTGCACACACTAATATCATCGGATGACAAGATGAGTGAAATACTTCCCACGACCCACGGGGCCTGACATCTGGAAAAGAAAAATAAAGAACGACTGGACAACTACCGGTCATAAAACATAAGATCAGGAACACCTCTAAACATTAAGGCCTACTAACAATTAATTTCCTAACTTATAACTGCATATATATCCTAAAATTAAGTTAACTGTAAGCAAGGTCAATGCTCCTACTATAAGCTTGTTAGCTTATGGCAAGATCAGCATGTGAATGAACACTGAACTATAAGTACGACAAAATCGATCCAATCTTAACCAACCTGACTCAAAAATCACTACTCCTACTATAATATAAATTTGGATTTCGTGTTCGATAAAACTACAAAGTTTAGGAAGGTTTCACCTTAAAAATCATACAAGGGTAATAGCCCTTTGACCCAGTTAAGTGTTTAATGCTCTCTATATTTATGAGGACACTCCCCTGTAGTTTAGGGATAATTATAGCAACGCCAGTACGCCACATTCTAACACAACCTTGATCAAACTACATATAATCCATATAATTTAATGCTAAAACTTAAGAATATTGCATATATCCGGTGTACAATAAAGTTATTGTACAACGATCAACTTAAACCAATTTTTTTGTAACTAGAATCAAATTTTTAATAACTTTAAAATCATTGAAATTTTGTTGAATATTTTGAACAAAAAATTTATATATATGACATAATAAGATATATTAATTCATTAAAATCGTGTTTTTTTAGCATTAGAAAGTAAATAAGTGCAGGATAACTTGAACTGATTTTAAGGTAATTGGATATAACTCGAACCCGTCGAACCCAATATACTATAACTTGAGTTGATGTCGTAGTAATTAGAGCACAAGTATAACTTTAAACCTGCCGTTGTACAATAATTATCGTATACCGGGTGTATATAAAACTTTGTCAAAAGGTAATAATCAAATGTTAAAATCAAAGTGAACTTATCCAAATAAATCATGAAAGCAGGTTAATTATAATAATAATTAGGCTAATGAACCCATTAAAAACTGAACATATTTCATAAAATTACAATATAAACAAAGTATAACATGTTGCACGCATTTTGATATTAGTAAGGTTGAAGTTAAAACCAAACAATATCAAATAAAATGAAAATAGCACATTAAGTTTGAAGTATCATAGCAAATACCTTAGCTTGATGAAATAAAAGAACACACTAAATTGTGCTTAAATATTGAGTAGAAGAAGCAAATTATTAATTGGAAAAAGATAAGAGGTTAATGAAGATTGAATCTGAAATTAGATGAAAGAAGAAGATGAATGATTATGGTAATGGGGTGATTGTTGAACATATTTTGTTCTCCTAAATTTTGGTGGCAAAAGTACTCTCTCGACTAACAGTCAAGCTTATGCACGAGCTTTGACTCCTTTAAATGCGCCACCTAACGGTCCAAAGTCCAAACCCATTGTCATGACTAACTGGTTATATTATGAACCCGAGTCCATGTAGCAAACAATTATTTAGATTCGATGGACTGAAATACTAGATGTTCATCTAATTTCTTGATTAGTAATCTTGTATAATCAAAATTACGACTAACCCATCTAAGGGTTACCGATATGATAAAAAGATTCGAGTAATCTTGTTTAACCAAATGAAAATTTACTAGTTTTTCAAATTAAGATATAATAATGTATCTCAAATTCTAATTTGATAGTTACTATCTCCGATCTAGGAATAAATGGTAGAATGAATTATTTTGGGATTCAGCCTTTTTCATTTTATTATTAAAATACCAATAAGAAGCCATGCTTTCGTCAATATATTTTTGTTGATCTAATTTTTTTTAATTGAACTGAATCAAACTCATTTTTACTAAGATCATCAACAATTTATTAAAGATTAAAACTGATTTTTGTTGAAGTGCACTTATCTCTAATGAAAATGAGTAAAAATAAGACGAATAAAACATACCTAAAAAAAAACCCACTTATCCTTCCGATCAAATTTATATTAATAACTTCATTCATTATAAATAAAGGGGTTGGTTTCAGGGTGAGTCCAAATTAAAAAAAAATTAGGCGCCGCACTAATACGTGGCTTGGATTTGGCCGGAGCTGATTAAAGAGGCTTCAATTTTCGCCTTAGGCTACCGCCGCTGCACGGCTTCGTCCCATGACTTGACCACCCCGCATCATAATCTAGTAAAACCTTGATTAATTGCAGTTATTACACAACACACCAGTTGCCCCAATTCCACTCTTTCCCACTCTTCACTCTCTCGAATTAATGAACATCAACTGTTTTACACAGTTTTCACACATCAAATACTCTGAAAATTCCCAATTTCTAAACAGTCACCATTTCAAACTTCTCTTCTTCATTTGCATCAAATGATATAAGATTTCATTTACAGATTCAAAGAATAATAATAATAGTAATAATCAATCAATCATTAAAAATGAGAGCTCAAACTCAAGCTCAAATTAGACACCCACAAACTGTAAAGCAACTCATTTGCGTCATCGCTTCTTTCTCTTTCCTCCTTTTCTTCGTTCAATCTTCCATTTTCAGAGGTTTTTCGACTTTATTAAATCTTTAATTTTTCAATTTTTTGTTGTCATAATTTGCCTGAATTTTTCTGGGGTTTTCTTGATCTTTTGAAATTTTGATTGCAGGTGGTAGTTATCAACAAGTTTCAGTTAAAAAGGAAGTTGAAATTTTGTCTCAATTTCAAACTAATGTTCAGCAATGTGTGGTGAGATTGATGAATTTTTTGATTGGTACTAAGTTTCTTGATTTTCTGCTAATTATAATAATGTTGAATGTGTGATTATTTGTTAACCCTTTTGATTGATTTTAACATTGAAGAAATAGGGTTTGTAAATTTAGCTTATGTTATGCAGATTTTGGTTTTTTTTTAAGGTAGTCATATTTATGGAAAATTGATGATACCCATTTAGTGATATTTGTTTAGGTGATTGAAATGAGTAATCGGGGAGTTGGGGTAACAGAAATTTGAACATTTGCTAGAAAATGAGGATATTGTAGTTGATCTTTTATTGTTAATTTATATACTTTTAAGAAGATTCAATGGTTTTAATAAAATGGTTTGTTGCTTAAGGATGATTTGTTGATTTCTAATTATGGAATTTGTTAATATTTATTTCAAATCTGCCACAATTTTGTGTTCCCAATTGCCAATCATGGGTTTTTAATTGTGTTGGTGTCAACATCCTTCTAAAGTTCTTGTTATATGCTTCTAACTCATCAGTTAAGACTTACGAGTGCTATATGTTAATGTGCTTGTGAAATGCTATGATTTCGTCCTTCATTTCTTCTTTCGGATGTTTCGGTTATTTATCTCTTATTCTGTTATGTTGCTTTGTTTACACTCTAATGCCTCCCCCTCCCTTCTTATATGTGTTTTGTTCGAAATTTGTTACTTCTACTAGGTTTATATACTTAGGCACTTAGCTGAATGGTAGAGCTAACACATTCTTAGGTCTACTTTGTGAAAGTTATGTCTTTATCCAATTATCCATTATTTCCCTTTGTTGTGACTTACAAAATCGGAACTAATGTAGGCAAAAAGAGGGCTTGGACTCACAGCACATATTATTGACCACTGCAAATTGAAACTCAAGTATCCTGAAGGCACTAATAGCACTTGGGTACATTTTCCCCCCTTCCTTTCTCCCCCAGCTAATATGCTAAATTATGAAAATCTCAATACTGTTGTGATTTATCTATGCAGTATAATGTACAATTCAAGAAGAAGGAACCATTAGAATATGACTATGATGTTTGTGAAGCAATTTTACTCTGGGAGCAGGTCAAGCCTTTTCTTTTTTAGTAATCTTTACATCACAATATTGGAATTATCGTCTAATAGAGCATTTATTATTGCAGTATCGCAATGTTACGACAGTATTAACAAGAGAGTATCTAGATGTTCGTCCAGATGGTTGGTTAGACTATGCAGCAAAAAGGATAGCCCAATTGTATGATTCTGGACTTGTGGAAAATGTATACCTGTTTTTCATAATCGTTTTGTACTTTCAATTCTGTAGGCTTTTATTGATGATTATTTGTCCGGCTTACATGAAGTGATGAAACTATTCTCCTACTTTGATTGTCAGGGGAAGTAAGAAATGCTACAATCAATCTCTTTGTGATGAACTTCTCAGTCCTATTTTACCAGCCACACCTCCATTTCATCCTCGTCAATTTGAAAGGTGTGCTGTTGTTGGAAATTCTGGAGATCTTTTGTTGACAGAATTTGGTGAGGAGATTGACAGTCATGATGCAGTGATTAGAGATAATGAAGCTCCTGTTAATGAGGTGAATCTTTAGTATGTATGATGTTTTGTACTCCATATTTGATTGAGATGCTTAGCCATACATGATTAGATCTCATATTTTAGTTGGAAGGATCTTGCACAAGCTTCAAAAAGATAATGAACTCAAATCAGTATGAGCTTTTGCTGTTGATACTAGATTCCGTCTTAAATAGTTATGCTATCTTTTACCACAATTGTGCTATAATAACTTTCTAAAACTTTCATAGGCAAAATGTTCAAGAGCAACCTCAATTAATTTTCAAAAATATAATGCAGAAATTTGCCAAATATGTTGGTATGAAGCGAACCTTTCGCCTTGGAGTTCGAGGCACTGCTCGTAACATGGTTGACATTTTGAAAGGGGCACGTAAGTTGTTAATCCATTTCGTGCTTTTTTGATCATCCTGAATATATATATTTGTTTTAGAATTAGTGAAGTCCTTCCAATTGTAAAGAAGAGAAGGCTGTTCAAATGGAATTTTAGAGTGGGGCTTAGAAGTAAAAGGTTCTTTTCTTTTCTTTTTTTTTTTTTTTGGGGGGGGGGGGGGGGGGAAAGAATGGGTTAGGAAGGAGTGTAAATTTCTCATCTATGCTTCTTGGACTTAGTGTTTCGACTTTTCAGAAATTCGGACACTCAAAATTGCCTACAAAACTCTTCGGAAACCATTCTGAAACTTTATTCAAAAATCGAAAGCGTTTCCCATATGAGGGAACTTCATGCGATGTTAAACTAAGTGCTTTAGAAACTTCGTGACATACATAAAAGCATATCCTAATGTCCCTGAGTCGAGTACTTGACGTATGAATGTATGATACTCTTAAGACCAAATTCATGTGTTCAAGTTACAATTTTTTTTTCTCTGATTATCCCGAAAAATGTCATTTCTCGCTCTCCCGATATCATGTTATTATTTCTATAACCGTTTTCAATTGTTTGCGGAACCTTTTGATTTGGGGGTCGACACGATGTTACAAGGTACGAGATTCGATTCGAGACGGGGTACGGAAATGGATGCACGAAACGCTACCCTTTAGTGGATCGGGAACGATTGGTACTATAATATATAATTAAATATAAACACATATTATTAAAATACTTGTAAAAAAATAAAATAGTATGCACATTATTATTTTATTAAAGGCCCATGAAGTATTACCGATGAGTAATAATCAAAAAGGTCAATAAGATTTTTTAAAAAAAAAGGTGAATTGTGTACAACTGTACTGTACTTTGTAACTTTCAATATGTGTAAAACAATTTAAAGCGACATGTTGTTTCCCAATAAAAAGAAAATAGAAAATAGAAAGGAAAAAAACTCTAGAAAGTTGAAAAGCCTTCGATACCCTCTATTACTCGCCATTGGCCGTCCTTTTTGCTATCTCCCCCTTTCTTTTCTGGCAGAAAGATTCTTCTCAGACCGCCGAGACTGTAGAAACAGAATATGGGCATGGTCATGGGACTGAAGGATCAGAAAGTTTGTGGGTCGCGTTTGGATCGTGTTCGTTTCGCGATTTGGAACGAAATGAAACGGGTTGGGATTCGAGGGTCCGACCCGCGTTCCTTGTTTCACTGGGTCAACATGTAACATTTTAGGCCAATACTTTTCAAGACACTGAGGGATGGAGTGTAAATTTCTCATCTATGAAGCACGAAAACTTTTGGGACTTTGCGTTTCTACGTTTCAGAAACTTACACTTGGAAACACCTACAAAACTCTTCGGAAACGTTTTTGAAACTTAATTTAACTATCGGAAATGTTTCTCGTATGAGGGAATTTCATATGATATTAACTTAAGCGGTTTAGAAAGTTTGTCACTTACATACAAGCGTTACCTAATGTCTCTTAGTTGAGTACCCAACTTATGATCTTATCATGACCAAACTCACATGTCCAAGCTACATTTTTTATTTTATTTTTTTGGATTCACTTGATAAAAGGAAAGGTATTTCTGGCTCTCCCTATACCATGTTATCGGTTTTCTTAACCGTTTTCAACTGTTTGGAGGACTCTTTTTTGATTTAAGGGTCAACATGAGGCCAACATTTTTTGAGATCCTGAAGCCCGTAAAGCATCTGCTTTTGGAGGGCCTTTCGAGGAATTGTGTTGTTTTCTCCCCAAATTCCAAGCGTTTGCTTCTGGTAATCTTGGTGTAGCCCACAATTGTTTTAACCGTGAAATTTTGCTCGGTGGTTCTCATTTAACCAAAGGAGCGCATTGTAAAATTTTCAACATTTTTTTTTTGGGGATCCTGAACCCCTGAAAAGTGTGAGTTATATAGCCTTTGTTTTTGGCTTTCGATGGCTGTTTTAGGCTCTTTTTAATTTTTACTGTGTATTTCTTCCATGTGTCCTACGTGGCCCTAGGACATCCTCACGAATGGTTTCAGCCTTTAAAAAACTTGTTATCTTTCCCTCTTTCGACAACTTAAAAAAGAACATAGAAGCCTTTTCACTCTCTCGTGAGTCGTCTTATGTCCTTTCAAACCCGTAAATGCTTCTAGGAGACTTTATTTTGACCATAGGAGCACATTGTGTGAATTTTATTTTCAAGACCTAGGAACTCCGCAAAGTGTGAGTTTTCGGCGTTTTGGGTTCTTTCTAATTTTCGCTTTGTATTTCTTCTACGTGTTGTAGGCTATCCTAGGGCACCCTCACGCCAGGTCTTGCTTTTTAAAAACTTGTTATATTTCCTCTTTTGACAATTTATGAAAAAAGGCGTACTAGTCTTTTCGCTCTCCCGTGAATCGTATTGTGACCTTTTAAACTCTGAAAAGCTACTCGATGACTTTGCTTTAACCAAAGGACCGTCTTGTAAAATTTTCGACAATTTTTTTCGTGATCCCAGATCCCCAAAAAGTGTGCCTTCGTTGTCGACTGTTGCGAGCTTTTTTGGGCTCTATCTAATTTTCGCCCTATGTTTCTCCCATATGTCCTTGGTGTCCCTAGGACACCCTCACACTCATTTTCCACATTTAAAAACTTTTTATCTTACATGCGTTCATTTTCATGGACCCTATAATCTTAAAAAGTGTGAATTATAACCTTCGTTTTCGGCTTCTAAAGGGGGTTGTTTCGGGCTCTTTTTTATATTTCTTCTTGTATTTCTCTCACGTGTTTTAGGTGGCCTTAGGACACCCTTACACTCGGTTTTGGCTTTTAAAAATTGTTATATTTTCTCGTTTGACAATTTTAGAAAAAAAAAGACATTTAAGGCTTTTTGCTCTTTGTTGAATTGCTTTATATCCTTTCAAAAAAGCTCTTTTGACCATTGGAGCACATTGTAGAATTTATGCCTTTTTTTTTTGTACCCTAGAACTGCTTAAAAGTGTGAATAATTGCCTTTGATTGAGCTCTCGGGAAGGGCCTTCTAAGGCTCATTTTATTTTTGCCCTGCTTTTTTACCATGTGTTACGGGCAACCACATGACTCCTCATGATCGGTTTTGACCCCTAAAAATCCGTTATCATCCCTCTTATGACATTTTTTAAATAATGGAAAAATTGCTATTTTTCGGGGCCCTATGAAAAGTTGTTATCATCCCTCATACGACCTTTTCACTTTAAATAGCTTTGTCTGAGTTCATATTTTAACAATACGGGCAGCCAGGAAATTTTTGGTAACTTTTTTTCCGAGATCCCGAAATCTAAAAAACAATGGATAATAGCCTTTGATTGAGGCCTTAGAAGGAGCCTTCTCGGGCCCCGTCTTATTTTCGCCCTATTTTTTTTACCACGTGGGCCACCAAAGGACTTTCCACAATCGGTTTTCGCCCCTAAAAATCTGTTATCATCCTTCTTATGGCCTTTTCCGAAGAACGGAAAAACAACTATTTTTGGCACTCTCTGAAAACTTGTTATCATTCTTCTTAAGATCTTTTCACCCTAAATCGACGAGTGTGAGTACATATTAACCATACGGGCACCCTAATGTTTTTGGCAACTTTTTTTCCGAGATGCTAAAATCTCAAAATATAGTGGATTATTGGCTTTGATTGAGCCCTCTGGAGGGGCTTTCCCGGGCGTGTCTTATTTTACCCTTTTTTTTTACCACGTGCTATGGGCCACCACAGGGCACCCACTATCACTTTCAACCTTTAAGAACCTGTTATCATCCTTCTTATGGTCTTTTTTAACGAGCGGAAAAAAGCTATTCTCGGGACACTTTGAAAACTTTTTATCATCCCACTTAAGGCCTTTTCATCCCAAATCGCTTGGTTTGTGTTCATAATTTAACCAACGGGCACCTCATAAAGTTTTTGGGAACTTTTATTTCCCTTAAAAAATAGTGGATAATAACCTTTGTTTGATGCCTCTGGAGGGGCCTTGCCTTCCCATCTTATTTTCGTCTTGTTTTTTGTACCACGTGCTATGGGCCACCAAAGGACTCCCCACGATCGGTTCGGCCCCTAAATACCTGTATTCATGCCTCTTATGACCTTTTTCGTAGAATGGAGAAGCAACTATTTCCGGGACCTTTCGAAAACTTGTTATCATCCCTCTGAAGGCCTTTCACCCTAAATCGCGTGGTCTGGGTTCATATTTTACCCATACGGGCACCCTAAAAGTTTTTGGCAACTTTTTTCTAGGACCCCAAAATCTCAAAAAACAGCGAATGTCTTTGCTTAAGGCCTTTAGAGGGCTTTTTTCCAGCTCCGCTTTATTTCCGCCCTATTTTTTTTACCATGTTCTATTGGCCACCACAAGAGTACAAGACTCCCCATGATCGATTTCGGCCTCTAAAAACCTGTTATCATCCATTTCATAGTCTTTTTCGAAGAACGGAGAAAAAACTATTTGCAGGACACTAAAAAAACTTGTTATCATCCCTTAGGCCTTTCACCACAAAATGCTTGGTCTGGATTCCTATTTCAACTATACACCCCCTGGAGTCTTTGATTGTGGCCTCCGAAGGGGCCTTCTCGGCTTGTCAAATTTTTGCCTTGTTTTTTCACCATGTGCTATGGGCCACTATAGGACTCCCCACAATCGGCTTCAGCCCCTAAAAACCAGTATTCGCCCCTCTTATGCCCTTTACCGAAAAACAGGAAAACATCTAATTTTTTAACCCTCTAAATACTAGTTATCATCGCTTTCACAACCTTTCACCCCAAATCGTCTAATTCGGGTTCTTATTTTAAACATATAGGGACCCCGAAATGTTTTTAGCAACTTTTTTTTTCCTGGACCCCGGAATCTCAAAGAACAGTGGATTATTAACTTCGATTGAAGCCTCTCAAGTGGCCTTCCCAGTTCGTCTTATTTTCGCCCTATTTTTTTACCATCGGCCACCACAAAACTCCTAGTGATCTATTTTGACCCTTGAATTATTCCAAAAAACGAAAAAAAGCTATTTGGGAGATCATCTGAAAACCTTTTATCATCCCACTTAAGGCCTTTTCACCCAAACCCCCTTGTCTGAGTTGATATTTTAATCGTACGGGCACACCGAAAAGTTTTTTGGCAACTTATTTTTTGGGTACTTGGAATCTTAAAAAACAATGGATTATAGCCTTGATTGATGTCTTTGGAGGGGCTTTCCCGGCCCCGTTTTATTTTCGCCGTGTTTTTTTACCACTTGGGCCACCACTAAACTCCCCACGATCGTTTCGACCCCAAAAAACCTATTATTATTATTCCTCTTATGGCCTTTTTCAAAGAACGAAAACATATATTTGCGGGACCCTCAGGAAAATTGTTATCGTTCCTCTTGAGGCTTTTTCACCCCAAATCACCTAATCCGGGTTCATATAGTAACCATATGGGAACCCTAAAAAGTTTTTGGCAATTTTTTTTTTGGGACTCCAGAATTGCCTTTGGTTGAGGGCTTCCTGTGCTCCGTTTTATTTTCATCCTGTTTTTTTACCACGTGATATGGGCCACCATAGGACTCCCCACGATCGGTTTGAAAAAGCTGTTATCATCCTTGTTAGCATCCTTCTAATGGCCTTTTTCTAAAAAACAAAAAGACTACTATTTCAATAAATCTATGAAAACTTGTTATCATCCCTTTTACAAACTTTTCACCCAAAATCACCTGTTGTGGGTTTTAACCACACGGCCACCACATAATGTTTTTGGCAACCTTTTCTCTTGACTCCATAATCTCAAAAAACAGTGGATGACAGTCTTTGATTAAGGCCTTCAGTGGGCCTTCCCAGGCCACGACTTATTTTAGCTCATTTTTTTACCACGTGCTATGGGCCACCACAGGACGACGTATGATCAGTATTTGCTCCTAAAAACCTTTTATCATCCCTCTTATGGCTTTATCCGAAGAATAGAAAACATCTATTTTTAGGACCCTCTAAAAACTTTTTATCATCCCACTAAAGGCCTTTTCACTACAAATCGCCTGTTTTGGATTCATATTTTAACCGTACGCAAACCTGAACATTAGGAAATGCCTACAAAACTCTTTGGAAACGATTTTGAAACTTTAACTTAAACATCGAAAATGTTTCTCATATGAAACAGTTTCATATGATGTTAAAATAAACGCTTTAGAAACTTTGTGACTTACAACAAGCATATCCTAATGTCCCTGAATCGTGTACTTGACGTATGATCCTCTCATGACCAAACTCATGTGTCCAAGTTACAATTTTTTTTTGGATTATCCCGAAAAAAATTATTACTTGCTCTCCCGATATCATGTTATTATTTTGTAATCGTTTTCAATTGTTTGAAAGACCTTTTGTTTTGAGGGTCAACATGTAACATTTTAGGCCAATAGTTTTTGAGACCCGAGGGATGGAGTGTAACCTTTTCACCTATGAAGTACGAGAATTTTTGGGACTTAGCGTTTCGATGTTTCAGAAACTGGGACACTCAAAAATGCCTACAAAACTCTTAGGAACGTTTTTGTATTTAATTTAAGAATTAGAAATATTTCTCATATGAGGGAATTTCATGTGATGTTAAATTCAGCGGTTTAGAAACTTTGTCACTTACATACAAGTGTTTCCTTCCTAATGTCCCTATGTGGAGTACCTGACTTATGATCCTCTTATGACAAAACTCACATGTCCAAGTTACATATTTTTTTTTGGATTCTCTGTAACTGTGACTCTCCCTATACCATGTTATTAGATTTTTTTAACCGTTTTCAACTGTTTAGTGGATCTTTTTTTTGGTTTAAGGGTCAACATGAGGCCTACTATTTTCGAGACCCCGAACAACATGCTTTATGGCCTTCGTTTTCTGCTTTTAGAGGGCCTTTCGAGGATCGGTTTTGTTTTCTCCCCAAATTCCAACGAATCCAACCATTTGCTTCTGGTAATCATAGGGTGGCCCACGATTGTTTTAACCGTGAAAAGCTGCTCGGTGGCTTTCTTTTAACCAAAGGAGCGCATTGTAAAATTTTCGACATTTCTTTGTTTTTGAGATTGCAAAACCCCTGAAAAGTGTGAGTTATAGCCTTTGTTTTTTATTTTTGCTTTCGGCGAACTATTTTAGGCTTTTTGTAATTTTTGCTGTGTATTTCTTCCATGTGTTCTAGGTGGCCCTAACCCTCACGAATGGTTTCGACCTTTAAATTGTTTTTTTAGCTTTCCCTCTTTTGAACACTTTATGAAAAAGAACATAGAAAGCTTTTTGCTCTCTCTTGAATCGTCTTATGTTCTTTCAAACCCATAAATGCTTCAAGGGGCTGTGTTTTGACTATAAAAGCACATTTTGTGAATTTTATTTTCGAGACCCTGGAACTCCGTAAAGTGTGAATTATAGCCTTCGTTTTTGGCTTTCCTTACTCTTTCCAGTTTTCGCTTTGAATTTCTCCCACATTTTGTAGGCTATCTTAGGACACCTCACGCTCGGTCTCGGCTTAAAAAAAACCTGTTATATATCCTAATTTTACAATTTACAAAAAAAGGCATACTAGTCTTTTCGCTCTCCCGTGAATCATATTATGACCTTTTGAACTCTGAAAAGTTCCTCAATGGGTTTGCTTTAACCAAAGGATTGCCTTGTAAAATTTTCGACATTTTTTTTTTGTGATCGCGGAACCCCTGAAGAGTGTGCCTTCGTTGTTGGCTTTCGACGAGCTTTTTTGGGCTTTTCTAATTTTTTCCCTATATTCCTCCCATTTGTCCTAGGTGTCCTCCTAACGCTGAGTTTCGGCATTAAAAAACTTTTTATCTTCCTTCTTTTGATAACTTGTGAAGAAAGAACATACAAGCCTTTTCACTCTCTAGTGAAATACTGAAATGTCTAATGACCTTTCGAACCTGGAGATGCTTCTAGGGAAAAAATGCACCTTACATTTAGGCCGCTAGGACTTGTAAGGTGTGTTCTATTATGTATGTTGTATCTTAAAATATGATGCTTATATAACTATGCCGCGAGGCGTTTTATGTCATGAAAATATGGAATCTTAAGAGTCTCATGAAGACATAGAAGTTTAATCAACGAGCCGTCCGGCGATGCCTCGGCCGTCACCGTCGCTACTGGGTGTCACCCTCGGCCGTCGCCGCCGCTACTGGGTCATCCTCGGGCAACGTGTCTAATATACGTGTAACAATGAGAAAGACAATTAAGGTGCTATCTTCGTATGTCACGTTTGATTTTTACTACTGGGCTAAGTTAGTTATTTGTTGTTTTTATTTTAAGTTTACTATTAAAACAATATATTTAAAAAATTGGGCAAAGGTCACCAAAAACATCTAGTTGAATTAAGTATAACTCAAGTACTTTGTATACATGGTGCAATTATGGTGAGGATTGATGAGGCTTAGAAGACGCACATACGTTGTCTCAAACGCCTTTTTTAAATGATGAGAGGTGTTTGAGAACAATATATATATATATATATATATATATATATANTTTTTGAGACCCGAGGGATGGAGTGTAACCTTTTCACCTATGAAGTACGAGAATTTTTGGGACTTAGCGTTTCGATGTTTCAGAAACTGGGACACTCAAAAATGCCTACAAAACTCTTAGGAACGTTTTTGTATTTAATTTAAGAATTAGAAATATTTCTCATATGAGGGAATTTCATGTGATGTTAAATTCAGCGGTTTAGAAACTTTGTCACTTACATACAAGTGTTTCCTTCCTAATGTCCCTATGTGGAGTACCTGACTTATGATCCTCTTATGACAAAACTCACATGTCCAAGTTACATATTTTTTTTTGGATTCTCTGTAACTGTGACTCTCCCTATACCATGTTATTAGATTTTTTTAACCGTTTTCAACTGTTTAGTGGATCTTTTTTTTGGTTTAAGGGTCAACATGAGGCCTACTATTTTCGAGACCCCGAACAACATGCTTTATGGCCTTCGTTTTCTGCTTTTAGAGGGCCTTTCGAGGATCGGTTTTGTTTTCTCCCCAAATTCCAACGAATCCAACCATTTGCTTCTGGTAATCATAGGGTGGCCCACGATTGTTTTAACCGTGAAAAGCTGCTCGGTGGCTTTCTTTTAACCAAAGGAGCGCATTGTAAAATTTTCGACATTTCTTTGTTTTTGAGATTGCAAAACCCCTGAAAAGTGTGAGTTATAGCCTTTGTTTTTTATTTTTGCTTTCGGCGAACTATTTTAGGCTTTTTGTAATTTTTGCTGTGTATTTCTTCCATGTGTTCTAGGTGGCCCTAACCCTCACGAATGGTTTCGACCTTTAAATTGTTTTTTTAGCTTTCCCTCTTTTGAACACTTTATGAAAAAGAACATAGAAAGCTTTTTGCTCTCTCTTGAATCGTCTTATGTTCTTTCAAACCCATAAATGCTTCAAGGGGCTGTGTTTTGACTATAAAAGCACATTTTGTGAATTTTATTTTCGAGACCCTGGAACTCCGTAAAGTGTGAATTATAGCCTTCGTTTTTGGCTTTCCTTACTCTTTCCAGTTTTCGCTTTGAATTTCTCCCACATTTTGTAGGCTATCTTAGGACACCTCACGCTCGGTCTCGGCTTAAAAAAAACCTGTTATATATCCTAATTTTACAATTTACAAAAAAAGGCATACTAGTCTTTTCGCTCTCCCGTGAATCATATTATGACCTTTTGAACTCTGAAAAGTTCCTCAATGGGTTTGCTTTAACCAAAGGATTGCCTTGTAAAATTTTCGACATTTTTTTTTTGTGATCGCGGAACCCCTGAAGAGTGTGCCTTCGTTGTTGGCTTTCGACGAGCTTTTTTGGGCTTTTCTAATTTTTTCCCTATATTCCTCCCATTTGTCCTAGGTGTCCTCCTAACGCTGAGTTTCGGCATTAAAAAACTTTTTATCTTCCTTCTTTTGATAACTTGTGAAGAAAGAACATACAAGCCTTTTCACTCTCTAGTGAAATACTGAAATGTCTAATGACCTTTCGAACCTGGAGATGCTTCTAGGGAAAAAATGCACCTTACATTTAGGCCGCTAGGACTTGTAAGGTGTGTTCTATTATGTATGTTGTATCTTAAAATATGATGCTTATATAACTATGCCGCGAGGCGTTTTATGTCATGAAAATATGGAATCTTAAGAGTCTCATGAAGACATAGAAGTTTAATCAACGAGCCGTCCGGCGATGCCTCGGCCGTCACCGTCGCTACTGGGTGTCACCCTCGGCCGTCGCCGCCGCTACTGGGTCATCCTCGGGCAACGTGTCTAATATACGTGTAACAATGAGAAAGACAATTAAGGTGCTATCTTCGTATGTCACGTTTGATTTTTACTACTGGGCTAAGTTAGTTATTTGTTGTTTTTATTTTAAGTTTACTATTAAAACAATATATTTAAAAAATTGGGCAAAGGTCACCAAAAACATCTAGTTGAATTAAGTATAACTCAAGTACTTTGTATACATGGTGCAATTATGGTGAGGATTGATGAGGCTTAGAAGACGCACATACGTTGTCTCAAACGCCTTTTTTAAATGATGAGAGGTGTTTGAGAACAATATATATATATATATATATATATATATATATATATATTAAAAATAATCTATTAGACATTAAAAACACTTAGGTGAGTTGGTAATTGGCTTGGATTATGTAAGAGAGGTAGTGAGTTCAATCCTTGTTGCTATTATACTTTTGGATACATTGTATCATATGCTGCATAGGTGGCAAAAAGTTGGAAATAGTTTGTACATGTGGCGCTACGCAGGTGAGAGCTGAGGAGATTACGTGGCGCGTTTACATTGTCCGAAACGCCTTTTAATATAGATGAATAAAGGGCATACTAGTCTTTTCGCTGTCTGGCGATTCTTTTTATGACCTTTTGAATCCCGAAAGCTGCTTTGGGGTTCTCCATTGGCCACTTGCTCACATTGTAAAGTTTTTGGTAATTTTTACCATCCGCCTAGAGTTTCTGATATATGCTATAGTCTAATGTTAGAAATGAGAAAATATATAGCACGAAAAGTCTAGTCGTTTCTGTGCTATATATGCTCGTACGCCTCGTAGTCTCCGTGCACCATCCACCTTCTTGTCTCCATATTGCTTTTGTTCAGGATTCTTGTGAGGTGTAGGCAACAGGAAAGATGCAACCTGCACGGAATAAAATGGATAGAAGACTCAATTTAAACAGTTCAAGTATAAAGGGAAAGTCTCCGCCCTTTCTTCTTTCTGGGTGGATGCAAATTGTCCTGTTGCTGTCTGGGTGAAGACTCAAAATGCAACCTTAATTATTGCTCTCACCTCGTTTTGTTTTCTTGCAGCTGAGGAAGTATTTATCATTAAAAGTGTGACCCACAGAGACTTTAATGAGATGATAAAGGTAACTTTTACATTCTAAAGTGTTCATATGATTATATTCCGCATTACCCGCTGTCATATTATGCTTTAAGAACTGATTGTATATGGTATGGGTCTTCGTCGGTCATTTTCATTAACTGTGAATAGGGTGCTTTTGAACACTTATTATGGGGCATTTTTAATTTGCTTCTGCAAAACTTTTATGCCTTATCTTTCTATTTCTGCTATTATTTTTGATATATTATCCTAGGGCAGTAAGACATCTTTAGATGCTATTATGCTCTTATCTCTCCTGCTCCCTCTGCTGGATCCTATCATTTTAAGGATGATGTGGGACTTGGGAGCCACCTTCTGTGGTGTTACCATATCCTGCTAATTTATGCATTTCATGAAAAATAAGAATTTTTTCTTTTCCTTTTTTCAATAAGAAACATGGTTATATGATTTATTAACTCTTTCCAACATTTTCATGTCACCTTGTTTTGTGGCAGAGTATTGCAAATCCAGTTTACCTTTTCCAGGGAATTGTGCTGCGGAGAGGAGCCAAAGGGACTGGGATGAAATCTGTAGAGCTTGCACTTTCAATGTGTGACATTGTCGATATATATGGTTTTACAGTTGACCCTGGATATAAGGAATGGTGAGTTTTATCTAATTTTCTACTGCAAATGTTGAGTCTGTCTGTGATATTGCACTCTTTTAGCTGTGGTAACTTTCTTCAACAGTAATTACAACAATAAAGCCTTAGCTGTGAAAAATTTTCTTCCTTATGCCAAATTAAAAAGGGAGCAGATAGGGAAAGGTGCAGCCTGTGCAGGAGAGGGAGCATATTATGTAGGTGGATATATGTTTTAGTATGCTATTGTCGAATGTTTTTGTGGCAAGTATGGGGACTACACTATGAAGGACTTGTAGTCGGTTTGTTCACGACTACAACTCCCTTTTTTCGGGAGAGAATTGGAGAGAAGTTGCTTTGCTGACATTTAGGATTTAGGAACTAGGAGCTCACATTTGAAGTGGTTGGCAAAATTATAGTGCAAGTGATCTTTCATTAAGAGATACTAGTGAAATCAGGTTTGCTTGTATGGATTGACTGAATATATTTTCCACATTAAACGGTATCAAATATTGCATTCATTTAAGAGTTACAAAATCTAAATGTTGTGAAACATTGTTAGGGAGTTGGAGGTATGTGAAAGGTGAATATATGACTGGAAACAGATGAAAGACCACTAGTAATTAATACTGGACACAATAGACCATAGTATGAGACATGGAAAATTTAGTGCAGGAAAAGTACAGTTGATGGAATTGCATGCAAAGATGTTTATATTTTCCATATTACTGAGTGTTTCATGTGTGATTCCTACAGGACTAGATACTTCTCGGAACCAAGAAAGGGACACAATCCTCTTCAAGGAAGAGCATACTATCAGCTGCTGGAGTGCCTGGGGGTATGATTAATGTTCTTCTTTCTCATCCTTTCTCAATCAGTAGTACAAGTGAGAGTATTTCCCTGTAGAATTTTGCTCATTCACTCTGGTGGGTACTCATTGGCTGTTAGAAATTCAGTATACGGATCATGGCCTCATGGGTAATTGTTTATTTTGATACAGGTGATAAGGATACACTCACCAATGAGAGCTAATAGGAAGGAAGACTGGTCAAATATACCAAGTCGAGACGCAATAAAGAGAGCTCATGCCGCAGCTATACGCTTAAAACAGATTGAGTCAGGTCAAATTGGTGATGAGGGGCAGTTCAGGAACTGCAAGTTCTGGGGTAAAAAGGGTGCTGACTTCAATGGACCTACTTCTGGTTCTCCAGACATGAGTGAAGTCAGAATGAACTCAAAATACAGTAAGTGGGAATTGATGCCTTTCGAAAACTTGAGGAAGGAAGCACAAGAATACTACCGGCAAATGGAGGGGGTTTCATTGTATAAGGTGGATGGTAACAAGTTGGACGATCTTGTGTGTATAAGACATGATTCAAAATCTGCTGAATAACTAAATTTTTTTAGCTGAGAAACACTCATTTCGTAGCCATATGCTGATGTACTTGCATTTCTGCAAATAGATGAGTGATTAATTTTCTGGCATTGCCAATGCAGTCCTTGAATGATGTTAACAGGTTTATTGCGGCATGTCTTTCAGTGAATGAAGAAACCAGGGAGGTGTTGATTCCAGCCTTCCAGGAAGACTTTTGTTGCAGTTGTACTCAATTTTCCTGTGCAGTTTTACTAATTTGGTGGCTAGAAGTTGTCCTTGGTAGTTGTTACACAGTATGTTTTGTTGGAGATAGGAATCAGCTTTGTAACCAGTTTTCCGATGTACGAACGACAATACACATAATCAGTAGGAAAAAAAAAAAAAAAGAAGAAACCTATACTACGTATTTTGTTGATCATCTGTATTTATGTGTGCTTGCTTAGAGTTAGCATTGTTTCTCCATGGTTCCTACAATATTGTCTCCCCGATTCTGAACTGCACTTACAATCTGTCTCCATACTTGGTGTATCAGATTTTTTTTTTTTTTAATCTAAGTTCCTACTTGTTGGGTTAATTATCAGTTTAAATTGGTTCATTGTAGGTTCAGCTTGAATCATTTACTACTTGTTGGTTGTTCATTTTTTAGTTTACCAAGATTTATGCTTTTTGTGTAAATTAAGTTAATATGTATTCCACCTCCAATAGGTAAACAGCTTTCATATATCAATTTTTTTTCCCGAAGTAATTATTATGTAGTTGTGCATGATGTTACTACTTGTAATGAAATTATGTAACCGTAAACAATAGGAAGTATTATTGGTTTTCATACATTTATTTATTTAGTCCATGTTAATGATAATTAGCTGAGACCAAAGTTCTATTAGTAGGGTACTCTTGATCTAATTAAAACCCTAGTGCTTGGGAGGGAGGGGACATTCCCAAAAATTTGTAGCCGGTGAGGTTTGAACTTGTGAGTCTGTGACACCGAGGTTAACAAGTAACCAATATTGCCAAGCTTCCTTGGTTATTTGTTGTTCTTGGTTAATAATTGTAAAATATGCTCATATTTGTCTCTAAAGGCTTGTTTACTTCAGCTTAAAATTAGTTCAATTCAGTTCGGTTTAGGTTTTTTTTTTATTTTGCTACTCACTAATCCATCATAAAAAACTTTCAGTTCAGCTCCAATTAGTTCAGTTCAGTTTAGCTGTTTTCAGTTGAAATAAACAGGCCCTAACTCTCATAAAAGTTACCTTCCTAAAAACTAAAAGTTATCAAGTTATTTGTAAAGACGTTTATGAATTTGAGTGACCAAATCCAATTTACACAAACATATAAGTGGATAACCTCTTGATCATGGGTCAAAATTTCGAGAGAACAAGGTGGAAGATATTTTTTAGGCAATAATTCAAACATCAATATCTAGTGACAAAATATCTCCAAAATGATAGGCTTGATTTAGTTAATTCCATGTGTTGCCAAGTTAAGGACACCTATTCTTATCCAAAAATCACTATTTCACATATTTTATGTGAAATGTAACACTTTTTTAAGTCCATGACAATAATATAAATTGAACCTTCATCCTATTCTCTTGGCACTTCATCAAATTACACAAAGGAAAATAATATATCACCCCAAAATCTTAACAAAATGCAGGCTACTTCTTGCTTTGTACAACCAATTTTTCCAACTAAATCATCCGTATTATCCAATTCTCCTACCAAATCAAATTCTAATTTAAATACTCGTGCTTCTCCTATCAAGGCTTCTGCTTCAGCAGCCTTTGAACCTCAAACCTTTAACTACAACTCGAAATTCTCGTAAGTTGGTCCTATATAGTAACGAGTGTATTATATATTCTATTTTAAATTATTATTCTTTGTTATAGATGTTAACTAATTTAGTTGTTAAAGTATTGCGGGCAAATTTCGAGATCTTTTGTACTGACTAATCATTTATCATATAAAAACCTTTGTCTGTGGGCGTGTGGTGGGTGCACCATATAATATTTTGTTGAGTTTTCCAATTTTATTATTCTAAAAATATTAAACGTTACCCTTCACATTTTTTGTTTCAGGGTGTTTCCTGCGGAAGCATGTGATATTTTAGGGGGAAATGCATGTGAAGCAGTTATGTTTCCTGAAGTCAAACTTGATTCACCAAAGATGAGTCAAACCAATAAAAATGTTGTTACGGAACAATTTGATAGGGAGTACTTTGATTACAACAGTGATTCCAAAAGGTATAATCTAGTTTTTGGAACTTTAAATTTCTACTTTTAGTCTCTTAACTACCTTAACAAACACTTTTGGGACGGTCCTTAACTACGGATCAACGAATAATAGACTAATTGTTGTTTGTGAATTTTGACATCATGCAGTGTACTAAGAGAAGAGGCTTGTGATGATCTTGGAGGTGAATTTTGCGAGGCTTCTTAGTTGTATGATGAGAGGGAAATCATGTTCTTATTATGATGGATGTTTTGGTTAATGTAGATGTTTTCTCCATTATATCACTAGTTAATTAGTTCATGTATAGTTGTGTCACTTGTGTCAAGTTCTTCACTTGCATTAACCTAAATTATTACTTCGTAGATGAAATTAATTATTACGTTACTGCAAAATTTTCATAAGTTCAAACCATTTGATATAAGTCGGTACTACATATTACGTCTGCCACGAATTAGTTACAATAAAATAATGCTTTGTTGCAACTAATTCGCGGCAAAGGTAGTATTTATAATCACGATAGTTTGATTGAAGTGATGACAAAATGAATATGCAAAACAAACCATGTAGAGAAACGGAAATAATTAAGGGAGGAGTGCCGGAGTAGTAACTAATGTTGAACTATTCCGTAATTAACTTTACTACTATTGGAAATAAGGATCACAATAATACATCCATATCAACCTTGATTAAGCGGCAAAGTTGTCCACAAATTTCTCCGACTTTACTACTATTAGAAATAAGGATCACAATAATACATCCATATCGACCTTGATTACCCGGCAAAGTTGTCCACAAATTTCTCCCACGAAATTCATAACAAAGTTTATAATCAAACTACGGCACAATTCTAACAAAATCCCGCATCTAAATGGTTTTCCTTAGGTATTAGTCTAAGGAAGGTGCTTTCCTTCAAATAGTCTTGGGTTTACTCACTCGTGCAACCCAATAATGTTTCCTTTCTATATTCATCTTCTTTCCATGCTTTGTTGGTATACTAAATTTCAAACACAGGGTTGCTTGGTATTACGCATTTATGCGGGAGATGAGGAATTCTGATCCCCTAAAGCTTGAATCGACACGGGAAGTACTTACTTTCCAAGAATTAGGGCTTGAATTCTGATTTCATATTCACTTCAGTACACGTGTTACAACTCTAACATACATATATACATATGATACATTCTTACAATAGCAAGTTTTATTCCAGCATTGCCAAAGCATGCGCCAGCTAAAACTAACAAGCTTGCTTATTGATAATTATTACCATCAAGTGTAATACATGACTTTCAAGCATCAAAAATTCTGTGAGACTTGTGGCTGAATTCAATCACCAAAGTCCGAATTTCCATTGGACTGAGCTCCATAACAAGTTTTGTTGGATCAATTGGTCCTCCCCTCATTACTTTGGATGCCTGAGCAGAAAAACCTTGAGATTTCCACACCAGTCTCTTCTTCTCCATTTCTGCCCGCTCTTGATTTGCCGAAAGGTTAGTCTCCGTTACTTTACCAATCTGTGTATTTCCACAATAGAGAAACAGAAGCTTTAAACTCCCTATCTAGATATTGGAAAACCGGACAAACTGAAACGAGTTAGAGAACATTGCATCTACCTTCTTTGATGGGAAGAGTCTTTTCAGCTCCACACTTGCCATGCTTGAAAGATCCTTGTCTTCTCCAACCTTGATTTCAATCAAGAAAGTAATGATGTCAATAGACAAACACCTATGGTCTATGCAGCTATGCATGAATAGAGCATAGAAAACATGGATAAGTAGCTAGATACACAAGAGTGACACAAAGGGGGTGTTTAATTATCCAATATTCAATGCTACAACTGCACTGTATCATTATTCTGCAGTCACTTGATGCATGCAAGGAAAAAGGCCAAAAACCATTGAACTGAAAGCGTAGCGCTCTTCATTGTTTGGGAAAAAACAAAATGCTATTCTATAATCCAGAATTACTCAAAACAAGACTGCATTAGTTTCATGGAAATGAATTTAGACAAGAACAAATATAATATGAACATGATAGAAAAACTAGAAAATGAGGAAAAACTATACAGGGGTACGAAATAGCAACTACAAATTACAAACAATCAAAAACATGTCAAACTACAAGAAACTTTCCACTTCTAAAACATTAGTAATAAAGAGAAGAAACATAGTCCAAAGAAATCAATGAAAAAAATAACTGAAGGATAAAAGTTGAGCAAAACACCAAGAACAAACCTCAAATAGATGTGCTAATCGAAGCAGCACTTTTCCATCACCAAGTTCCTGTCCATTTTAACAGTAAATTAAAAAAAACAAATCCAATTAACTTGTAAGTTGCAACTGGTTCAAGCCTCTCATGTTAATTATGGGTGTATAATACGAGTGAACCACATTACCTGAAGAGTTATCATAGCAACATTTTCAGGTAAGCTATAAGTAGAATCGATTCCTGAAAACATGGGAATATGGGAATCCAACCAGCTTTCTTCATCCTGTACAGAAAATTTTAATTAGTGATCAGAATACTTTATTTACCATTAGTTACTGTAGAGTATATCAAACTATCTTCACCTGCTCACTGAAAGCCAAGAGAAGCGGAGAATATATCTGCTGACCAAATGAACGCCTCCATTTAGCACCCTCTCCTAACTTATCAATTCTGAAATAATATTTTCCTTGGGTCTGCAGAGAGAACACTTGCAAGTTGAGATTTTATTGATACCAAAGTACTAAATAGAAAAAATCATCGAGAAATAAACAAGCAGCTGAGGCTAAAACACTACTTGAAGCTTCATTGTTTAAGAATTGAGGGAAAGCAACGCTTGACCTTTAACATACCATGCATTCTTATCCTTTGTTCAAATGGTTTGTTGACCAAGTGTGAAACTTGGTTCAATTGATTAATTGACCATTTGCTCTAACTTAAATTTATGGTGCAGAGAACAATTAAACCAAACTATGATATACATCACTATAATTTTGTAGGGAGCTAAAGAGTTAAAATGAAAGAGTGTATTGAGGTGGCTAAATGATATAGGAAGAACCATCCCCAAAAGCTAATCTATGAGGAAAAGAGCCGATAGTGCTATATAAACCTCACATAGTCCCATAAGGTCGATGAGGGATTCAAGTCCCATACACAGGCATATTTTGTAGAGAGCTAAAGAGTCAAAATGAAAGGAGTGTATTGAGGTGGCTAAATGATATAGGAAGAACCATCCCCAAAAGCTAAGCTATGAGGAAAATAGCCGAAAGTCCTATATAAACCTCACACAGTCACATCAACCCCCATAAGGTCAATGTGGGATTCAAGTCCCCATAAGATTGATGTGGGATTCAAGTCTCATACCTTGCACTGCTTGAAGTGGACTGTTAAATAAGATGGACACTTACTTGGGTGCAATAAGTCATGCGACAATGGCCAAAGTGCAAGAAAAAGTTGTTTGCATACGGTGAACTAGAGCGAAATTCCTCCTTGGAAGGAACTTCAGATGTTTTTAGAGGGTGAAATAGGGCGCGGGGACTCCTATTATTACTAGCAAAAAACCGTGGAAACATTTGGAATATGATTACATGATGGAATATCCAACTCACAATTAAGCCTATGCACTTGTCATTAGCACAAACTGTTTCATTTAAGGACTCTGCAACACCTTTACCATCATCTTTGAGCAACCGCCTACAAAAAGGAAACAAGAATAACTACAAGTACAGTGAATTGGAAATAGTGTGGGTTTCACTTAGAAGCTTTATTAGTATTTTGTACGATTAAATATACCTATGGAGCATGAGCTCTATTTGACCATCCACTAAGCTGGAGCCTGCGACAGCTCTATCCACCAAAACGGAGAATTCATTGGTGTCATCATGAATATAAATACCAAGATTGATCTGAGAGAAGCATCAGAAACAGAAGTGTGAAATCAAAGGGGCATAAATAAGTCCATGGCCCCATATTGTAACCCAATTCATGCTGCAACACAGATTAGGTCACAAAAATTGAAGAAATTCACTGAGACCAAACCTAAATTTTCCAATAAACAAATAGGATACCTTAGTAGCAGGTAAATTTTAAGTCTGACATGAGATGGAGATAGTCATTAAAGAAAAGAATAAAAGCAAAAAAGGCTATAGCAACATATATGAGCACTTGCAAACACATTGTGCACATTTGCATTATTCTCTTAAGTCAACTTTTGCAACTTTTCGTTGATAATTTAAGCTATTATTGATATTAAAAATACAATAATTATACTGGAAGGAAAGAAATGGATATTTTATGCTTTAAAGACAGAAAATTGACACATACTCTTACCAAAAGAGGTAGACATAAACCATGACAGAAAAGAGTTGGTAATAGAACATACAGGATAATAGTTCCCAGCAACTGGTTGATTTACTTTCAGATTCCAGTCTGATCTATAATCACGAACCTGTAGAGCAGTAAAGTAAGTATTATACAATGCAAGGAAAGATTTCTTAAAGAGTAAACGCAGATAAAAATGTACTACGTACTAACTATCACAAATAGAAATAAATGAATAAACACTAATAATACGAAGTAACAATAATACATGAACTGTCACAACAGATATCCAAGGAAAATTAGTACAACAAAACAAATGAAAACTAAGAACTCGACAGCGATACCCTTTTGATAAAGTCACGGCCATTTGAATCCGTGTAGAATGTTTTATTCGACAGCATTCCAGTAGACAACTTAGCCACAACTTCTTTTCCAATCCCATCTTTAATAGGAATAGGCCCAACCTAACACACCAAATATTTACATAAAGACATCAGCAACATAATTAAAAGAAGCCTTGTTCTGTTAAAACCATTCAAACAACTTGTAATGTAGTTGGAAGTATTTGAGTACTTTGATGTTTGTAATCGTTACTAATTAGATTCTATGTTGTTGAATTGGATCCTATGTTATTATGTTTGAAGTTTAAGTCTCTAAGATAACTAACAACAGGTCCAACAAGTTTTTCATTAAAATTTTCAATTGAAAGAGCAAAAAAAATATAAAACAGGTCTAACAGGTCCGGTCAAGGTCTGGACCGAAATGAATTCAGGTCCGGTCCAGGTCCAAATTTTTTTTACATTCCGGTCTGTCGGTCCCGGTCCGGTTCTAGACCGTTGCTCAGCCCTACAAACAACTACAAATTGGATTGGAGTACAACTTGTATTAATTTCTACTAGCAACCACACATGACAGAAAACAAAGCGAAAACAAGACTAACACCTTTATAACCTTTGCCCCTATTTTAGAATACATCATATTACCTCTAAACCAATCCCACTTTCCTTCTTTTAACTATAAATACTTAACATTTAGAAATTCTATACTAAGGTGGCCATTGATTATGCTTACCATGTATTCAACTTCAACATGCTCCTTTTCCTTGTAAACTCTCATGATCTAAAGAAAAATTTAAAGGACGACAGTTAGCAAAACTCAGCAGTATAACCAGAAGGTTCTTATATACCAAAAAATAGCAGTATAGATTATGACTTCACTATGACTTCAAAAGAATAATAATAAATAAATCACCTAGCTCGGCTAACAACCTTTAGTCCCAATTCCCAAATGTATGCTCCAAAATTTTGGTGATGAAGAGAACGATATATTGAGATTCAGTGAAATAAGATGCATGGTAAAAAAAACACACTAAAAACTAACAAAAATAAAAATAAAAATAAAAACTAGAGCGCTGTTGGAAAGGAAAAAGAAATATTGCCAACAAAAAGAGATGTGAATTTATTAAACGTGAGACTGAGTCTCATCCATTTTCTCTTGGAGAAAAAAAAAGTAACTCATAACATTCATAATTAGGGCAGAGTCAAAAGGGCTGAGGGGATCCCTTCAAACCTCCAGCAGCTCCAATTGTCGGCGAATGTCACTATTAAGTATGATTCCTTGATGCATGAATTTTTCTGCGGAGAGTGAATACTTACTCTAAAGATACATCAACTTCACCCTCCAGCGATTATGCAGCTGCGGAAGGGGCAATTCCCCACTACTGCAGACTGACTACTTCAGCTGATAATTCATGTGACTTAAACAGTAATTAATGCTTAGAATTTACACTATAGAGCGTCAAAAATAGTGAAATTGAAAATTAGTTGCAAAAGTATACATTAGCTAACTGAGCAAGTAGATTTCTACAAACTGCATTGAAACATTGGATATAAGATAAATAAACTGGGATAGATGATGTATTTCTTCTCCCTTTATCAGAATTTTTGTATGATAGAACTTCCTTAGTAGTGCTTCCCAGGTCTCATGGTAAGGTGTTAGAACAAGAACCTAAACTATCGCCACTACCTCGGTCCGAAGCAACAGTAGCAACAAGTTAACACAAACTAATATCTTTCTGATACAGCCCAAGCATACAAGTTTTGCAGAACAATTACTATTTTAATTGTGTAGCATATTCGCATCAGGGGTTTTTGGCTCCTTTATTAATTAATTTTGACATGCCAATATCATATTTAAGAAGCGTCTTATTGGTTTTAAAAGGATTGGAGAATACAAGAAATACTTTCTCCATTTCAAATTAATTGCAACATCCTTAAAAGTAAAATGCTCATTAAAAGATTTGACTAGGCAATTGATGATAATAAAAAAAATACCATTATCTAATATGCTGTTAGATGCATCTCAATAAGTATTCTCTATCATTCATTACATTTCATTTTATAACTTAAACTAATACACAATTACAGAAATTAGTGGTCTGTAGTGCATCGTCTAGCGTGAAAGTCAAACTGTTGTAATAAAAGAAACAGAAGTACTACAGTTCAAAGTACCTGATGTATCCATGTATTGATCTGTTGATGAACTTCGTCTATCAAAGGACCACGCACAACAGTTGATTGAACCTACAGATTGACAGACAGGGACTTAAAATAGTTTTATTTCGTATCATCTACATAGATAAGAATGATGCGAGTAGTAATCAGAACCTTTCTATTAGACTGCATCACAAACGTGCCATTCGGACGGAAAACATATGCCCCTGAAGCCTGCAACAATCAACATGATATTGCATTAGAGAAGAAACTTATCCAGAAGTGGCTTTAAGTATGGCTAAATGGAAAGAATAACAAGGCCTACCTGAGGATCTTTATTAGTTCCATTGTATCCTGGATAGAATCCATACAGCACTTCCACAGATTTGTCACCCTTGAAATGAAAACCAACAGAAAATGACTAAGAGCAGGAGGTCAAGGACATTAAATGAACAGTAATGGCAAGTTTAGGAATTGATTGCCGTATGACTGGCTAGGTAAGGTATTCAAAAGAAAGTTGGAGTGGTGGATATAAAGGATAAGATAAGGAGAATTTGGCTACATTGGTTTGGGAATGTGAAACAACTGGAAGATGCTCCCATAAGAAAGACGGAGGGTAGGGATGATGAGAACCTCGAGAGAAGTAGAGGGAGACCAAAGATGACTTGGATGGAAGGAGTTAAAATAACATGATGGAAACGGGTTTACAACCAGATGACAGCAGACCATCTTATTATGAAAACGGACTTGGATGGAGAGAAAGGATTTTGTTATGGCAACAAGAAATAATTAATTGATTCATGCAGCTGACCTATCTTTTAGGGTTAATGCTTTGATATTGTTTTTGATGTCATTGTTGTTGTAGATTAGCTAAGACCACATTACAGGAAACAAGAACACTTGAGCAATTTTGACAGAAATTAATAAATTTTAGAAGCACTTGTAAAAACATAAAGGACAGAGCAGCTATTGAACATACAAAGTTTTTCAGCTCATTATGATAATTCAACTTCCCATTCTTCTTAGAGAATGCAAGCTCCGAACCAATATCAGCAAATTTCTCATTCCCCCGGTAAGTGTTTACAGACGAATGTATCAACTTAGCACCTGCATTCAAGTGTTCGCAGCATAGACAAAAAATTAGGTTACCACAAGCTTGCAATATGAGTATGTGTTTAATGTAAACATAGAAAAGCTTCATTCTCATACCTTTAACACCAGATATAGTATAAGTGCTGAAACCAAGAGGTGGTACAGATGCGGCAAATGCAAGCCAATACTTGGGTGTCTCTCTAGCTGTTATACCCAAGTATGATGCCACGTGGAAGTTACTTATGCGCAATTGCACATCAGATATCGGAAGAACTTGTGATTCTATCTCCCTCCCTTCATAATCATGAACTGCAACATCACCATTCTTGACCTACACCAGGTGTAATCGTATTCTTTCACAAGTCAGGAAGAAACTAGTTTCAAATTTGATCTGACAAGACTTTTACGAATATTGAAGAAAAACTTGAAAAGATAAATCTTTTTCAATTACATGTCGAAGCAAAACTGTTAAGATAACTACTTTAAATTTATTAAGTTTCAGGCTACTCGAGTAACCACATAGAAGACGAAGTCAATGCAGATGCTAAGAGGTAGGTCACTTAAGTGAACACCAAAAAAATGCAACTAGAAAGTCAGAGACAATCCAAGGAGCAGATGGTACCAGCAAGGTACTTAAAAGTGTTACTTACAGGAATACGTATTATGTCTTCTCTCTTCCAACCAAGAGGGTTGTAGACAACAACAATCTGGTAAATTAAAAAGAAAAATGCAGAGTGAGATGATTTATAATCAGATCATATTGAAAAATGAACATAAAATATGAAACAAATTCTTCTATTACCAATTTTCTCCCATGAGAGAGGTCAGTCTCGGATGCAGAACAGTAACTTATATTCAACAATGGGCACTGCAAAAAAAAGTATCAGCTAATAATGTCAAACATATTTAAGAAAAGGGATGGGGTAATAAAGTTTAGAATAGCAATTTCTTAGTTGCCTGCTGAAACTTAATGGTTGGCTTTTGGCAGCCAGTAGCAGGGGAAGATTGAGTCAAGCATGCGATTGATGATGCAACCACTGCCTCAGCCTGAAGACAGAGAAACAAATGCATGAAACTGGAAGTCTCTGAATGTACAAGGAACGCATGTGATCACAGAATAAAATGCACCTCATGGTAACCAATTGAAAGTCTCTTAGCATAATCGTTAGCTACATGCTGCTTTTCAGTACCAGTAACTGCATCATGGTGTTGAGCTATAGCTAAAGCATCTGCTAGTGCGTCATTATTGGGACCTGATTTACTCCTTCCTAAAAAATACTCAAGTTGCCTTGCAGCCTGAAATTTGACATATCATGACTCAGTGAAAATATATAGCACGGAAATAGCTAGAGTTTCCGAAACGAAAACGTATCAGAAACGAGAAAGCGTGAACTCCTAAAAACAAGAAAATGAAGAAACGTATAGAAAAATAACAATTCAAAAAACAAAAACAAAAATCTTAGACAAAGATATAACATTATACTCTGTATGGCATTACAAACAAGAAAATAAATCTTAATTAAAACGTGGCGGACCCAGGATTTTCATCTTAGGGGTGCAAAATTTTAACATTCGACAGTTTGATAAAAAATGTTCCTAAAATTCACAATATAGGATTAATAGTTGAAGTGTTATATGATGAACATTGTCAAAGTCGAACAAATAAGGCAACAATTGAATATTTAGAGCGGTGCTACATATTTTCACTATACTATTACATGAGTTTACATTAAAATATGTAAACATTGACGAGCCATTTAGATTTAACCAAACAAATGACAAATCTAACAACTATATTGGTATAAGGTAGGTGCTATATTTTTCCAAAAAAAATAAGTTATGATATTTCTTTGTACTTACCTTTGGAATAAGAAAAAACTCATGTCAAAAAAGGGGGAAAGATTTAAACAATAAAGAACCTACGTCAAAAGAAAAAAAAAATTGATCAATAAAAAACCTATGTCAAAGCAGGAAAAAAAAGAGGAAAAAGTTTAAACAATAAATAACCTATGTCAAAGAAGGGGAGAAAAAAGGAGTATTATGTATAGAGCAAGGTTTGAACCTAGGATCAATACAATAACAAAAAGCTTTCATCTAAGAGTTTGTGCAACTACCACTAGCCATGGCTCTTATAAGCGATACTAATGTACCACTAAATATATATATTCTATTTAATTTTTCACTAATTTATTTATTACTTTTTTTTTCTCTGTTTTTTTTCCATCTTGGGGGTTCAAGTGAACCCCCATGTACCTTAAAGAGGTCCGCCTATGAAAACATGAACTGTAAATTTATCGCCACTTGTATCAACCTTGGTGTTAAAAATAGAGAAAATAATGCAAATTGTGTCTAGGAAAAAGGATCTAAGAATAAAGAAAGTCTTATAAGAGATAAACACCAGATTCAACATCAATTGCTGGCGCATGTTAAAAGTGTTTATTTTTAGCGTTTTTAGGTTAGGATCCAACCCCTTCACATGTTAAATGGGATCTTTGCATTATCTTATGTGCTTGTATCTTTACTTTGAAAATCCTCTAAAGCAGGAAGACAACAATTTTTTTGAGTCTAACATCAAGCATGGGGCATACTAGAGTCACCCACTACACGTAGTAAAAAACTGAAAAGGTCAGGCCAGCCCTCTTCAAGCTGAAAACAAGACGAAGGCCTGTCCAGCCCTCCTCAAGCCGAAAACGAATGCTATAACCCACACTCTTTGGGGAATTGGGGTTCGAAAACTTTACAAAGCGTTATTATTGTCAAAAGAGGGTTCAAAAGGACAAACACATACGTAGTAATACTATTCCCAAGAGAAGGAAAAGATTAGTATGCCCTTTTATCGAAAATTGTATAAAAAGAGAAGATAATAAGTTTTTATAGGTTGAAACTGAGGGTAGGGGTGTCCTATGGTCACCTACAACACGTGGGAGAAATACAAGGCGTAAACAAAAAAATCCCGAAAGCCGAAAACGATGGCTATAAATCACACTTTCCAGGTTCTCGGGTCATGAAAAAAAATGTCAAAATTTTTGGTTAAAAGAGAGCCCCCGAGCCGCTTTTCATGGTTTGAAAGGTCATAAAACGATTCCCGAGAGAGTGAAAAGACTTGTATGCCTTTTTTCCGAAAATAGTGTAAAACGGAAATATAACAAGAGGCTCAAACAAAGCATGAGGACGTCCCGAGTTCACCTACAACACGTGAGAGAAATGCAGGACGAAAATAAAAAAGAGCCTGCAACAACTCTAAAGAAGCCAAAAAAAAAGCTATAATTCACACATTTCTGCGAATCCGAGTTCTCGAAAAAAAATTGCCCAAAATAATACAATATACTCCTATGGTCTAAAGAGAACCCCTGAGTAGTTTTCAATGTTTGAAAGGTCATAAATCGATTTCCAAGAGAGCAAACACACTCGTATGCCATTTTTTCAAAATTTGTCTAAATATGAAAATTACAAGTTTTTAGAGGACAAAACCGAGGGTCACCTACAACATGTGGGAGAAATATAGGACAAAAATAAAAAAGAGCTCGAAACAGCCCTCCATAAGCCAAAAACAAAGGCTATAATCCATACTTATCGAGGTTCCGAGATCTAGATAAAAAATAAAATAAAATAAAAAACGAAAATTTTACAATGTGCTCCTATGGTCAAAATAGAATCCTGGCCACTTTTCGGGGGCAAAAGGTCATAAGATGATTCCCAGGATAGCAAAAATACTAGTATGCCCTTTTTTCACAACTTGTCAAAATAGGGAAGATAACTAGTTTTTAGAGGCTAAAATATAGCATGGGGGGCTTCCCAAGGTCACTTTTGTTTGAGGCTTCCGAGGGGCCTTCCCTCGACCCGAACTATCCTTTTTTTTTCAGCGTGTGCTATGGACCATCACAAGGCACCCCATGTTCGATATCAAACCCAAAAACCTATTTTCATCTTATGGATTTCCGAATATGAGAAAAACAACTATTTTAGGGATAGTATAAAACCTAGTTATCGTCACTCTTTAGGCCTTTTCACCCCAAATCGTCTGGTCTGTGTTCATATTTTAACCATACAGGCACCCTGAAAGGTTTTTCCCAACTTTTATTTTCCAAGACCTTGGATACTCAAAAAAACAGTGGATAATAGCCTTCGTTCGAGGCCTTCCGTGGGGCCTTCCGGGGACCTAGACCGTTTTCGCTCTATTTTTCCACCACGTACTAAAGACCACTAGAGGACTCCCTAAGACCAGTTTTGGCCCCTAAAAAGTTATTATCATCCCTCTTATAGCCTCCACCGAACAAGGGGAAAACAACTATTTTAGGGTCCGTATAAAAATCGGTTATTGTCCCTCTATAGTGCTTTTCACCCCAAATCGTTTGGTCTATGTTCATATTCTAACCATTGGCGCACCCTGGAAGGTTTTTCCCAACTTTTTTTCCAGGACCCCAAATACTAAACTTTTTTTCAAGGCCTCCCGTGGGGCCTTTCCAAGACCCAGAATATTTTCACCCTATTTTTTCACCGCGTATTAAAGACTACCACAGGACTCCCGAAGACCAGTTTCGGCCCCTAAAAAATTGTTATCATCCCTCTTGTAGCCTCCTCCAAAACAAGGGGAAAACAGCTATTTCAAGGACCATATAAAACTTTGTTATCATCCCTCTCTAGGTCTTTTCACACCAAATTACCTTATCTGGGTTCATATTCTAACCATATGGGCACCCCGGATGACTTTTCCCAACTTTTTTTGCAGGACCTCAGAAACTCAAAAACTGTGAATAATAACAGCCTATGTTTGAGGCTTCTCGATGGGCTTTCCCGGGACCCAAACTATTTTCACACTATATTTTCACCGCGTGCTAAGAATCACCACAAGACTCCAAGACCAATTTCAGCCCCAAAAAAGTTGTTATCATCCCTCTTCTGGCCTCCTTCGTACAAGAGAAAAACAATTATTTTAGGGACCGTATAAAAATCGATTATCGTCCCTCTCTAGGCCTTTTTACCCCAAATTGCATGGTCTGGGTTCATATCTTAACTATACGGGCAACCCAAAAAGATTTTCCCAACTTTCTTCCCAGGACCCCAGAAACTAAAAAAAAAAAAACAAGAATAATAGCCTTTGCTTGAGGCCTCCAGAGGAGCCTTCCCGACACCTAGACTACTTTTGCTCTGTTTTTTCACCGTGTGCTATGGACCATCACAGGACTCCCCAAAATCAGTATCGAACCAAACAATATGTTCTCATCTCTCCATCATGGATTTTCAAACAAGGGAAAAACAACTATTTTATGGACCGGATAAAAGCCGGTTATCGTCCCTCTTTAGGCCATTTCACCCCAAATAATCTGCTCTAGGTTAATGCTTTAACCATACAGGTACCCTAGAAAGTTTTTCTCAACTTTTTATTTGGGACCCCGGATACTCAAAAAACTGTGGATAATAGCGCCTTTGTTCTGGGCCTCCTGTGGGGCCTTCCAAGGGCCCAGACTATTTTCGCCCTATTTTATCACCGCGTGCTAAGAACCACCACAAGACTCCCTAAGACCAGTTTCGGCCCTAAAAAGTTGTTATCATCCCTCGTACGACCTCCTCCGAATAAGGAGAAAATAGCTATTTCAAGGATTATAAAATCCTGTTATCATCCTTCTCTAAGCCTTTCCACACCAAATCGCCTTGTTTGGGTTCATATTTTAACAATACGTGCACCCCGGATGGTTTGTCACAACTTCTTTTTCGAGACCCTAGAAATTAAAAAAACTGTGAATTTTGTTTAAGTCTTTCCGAGGGGCCTTCCCGGACCCAGACTATTTTCGTCCAGTTTTTTCACCGTGTGCTAAGGACCACCACACGACTCCTCAACACCAGTTTCCGCCCCTAAAAAGTTGTTATCATCCCTCTTATGGCCTTCTTCAAACAAGAGAAACAATTATTTAAGGGGCCGCATAAAAACGTGCTACGTCCCTTTCTAGCCTTTTCACCCCAAATCACCTAGTCTGAGTTCATATTTTAACCATACGGATACCCCGAAAGGTTTTTCCCAACTTTTTTCCAAGACCCCAAAAACTCAAGAAACTCAAAAAACAGTGAATAATAGCCTTTGTTTTGAGGCCTCCCGATGGGCCTTTTCGGTACCCGCACTAAATTCACCCTGTTTTGACCATCACATGACTCCCCATGATCGATATCAGACCCAAAAACCTGTTCTCATCCCACTATTATGGATTACTGAACAAGGAAAAGACAGCTAGCCAACTAGGGATCGTATAAAAACCGGTTATCTTCCTACTTTAGGGCTTTTCACCCCAAATCGTCTGATGTAGGTTAATATTTTAACCATATGGCCACCCCGGAAGGTTTTTCCCAACTTTTTTCCAAGACTCCGGATACTCAAAAAACAGTGAATAATAGCCTTTGTTTGAGGCCTCTAGTGGGGCCATCCTGGGACCAGTGGAGTATTTTCACCCTATTTTTTCACCTCGTGCTAAAGACCACCACAGGGATCCCCAAGACCAGTTTCGGCTCCTAAAAAGCTGTTATCATCCCTCTTATGGCCTCCTCCGAACAAGGGGAAAACAGCTATTTTAAGGACCCTATAAAACCTTGTTCTCATCCTTCTCTAGGCCTATTCACACCAAATCGTCTTGTCTGGATTCAAATTTTAACCTTATGAGCACCCCGGATGGTTTTTCCCAACTTTTTTCGGGGCCCCAAAAACTCAATAAAACAATGAATATTAACCTTTGTTTGAGGCCTTCCGAGGGGACTTCCCGGGACCAGAACTATTTTTGCCCGATTTTTTCACCGCGTGCTAAGGACCACCAAAAGGCTCCTCAAGACCAATTTCGGCCCCAAAAAAGCTATTACTATCACTCTTATGGCCTCCTCCGAACAATTGGAAAATAACTATTTCAAGGACCCTATAAAACCTTGTTATCATCCCTCTCTAGATTCACATTAAATCGCCATGTCTGGGCTCATATTTTAACTATATGGGCATCCCGAATGGTTTTTCCCAACTATTTTTTCGAGACCCCAAAAACTCAAAAAAACAGTGAATAATAGCTTTTGTTTGAGGCCTTCCGAGGGGCCTTCCCGAGACCCGAACTAGTTTCGCCTGGTTTTTTCACCACGTGCTAAGGACCACCAAAGGACACCACAAGACCAGGTTCAGCCCCTGAAAAGTTGTTATCATCTCTCTTAATGCCTCCTCTGACGAAGGAAAAAAGCTATTTTAGGGATCGTATAAACACCTGTTATCGTCCCTCTCTAGGCCTTTTCACCCCAAATCATCTTGTCTAGGATCCTATTTTAACCATACGGGCACAATGGAAGGTTAATCCCAACTTTTTTCCGAGACCCCAAAAACACAAAAAACTGTGAATAATAGTCTTTGCTTGAGGTCTCCCGAGGGGTCTTTTTGGAACCCGGACTATTTTCACCCTGTTTTTTCACCGTGTGTCATGGACCATCACAAGACTCCCTACGATCGGTATCGAACCCAAAAACTGTCATCATCCCTCTATTAAAGATTTCCGAACAAGGCAAAAAAACCTATTTTAGGGAACGTATTAAAACCGATTATCGTCCCTTTTTAGGCTTTTTAACCCCAAATCGCCTCATCTAGATTCATATTTAACCTTAAGGGTACCACGAATGGTTTTTCAAACTTTTTTCTGGGACCCCTAATACTTAAAAAACAATGGATAATAGCCTTTAGTAGAGGCCTCCCTAGGTCCTTCCTAGGACCCGTACAATTTTTGATCGGTTTTTTCACCGTGTGCTAAGGACTACCACACGACTCCCCAAGACCAATTCCGGTCCCTAAAAAGCTATTATTATCCCTCTTATAGCCTTCTCTGAACAAGGAATAAACAGCTATATAAGGGACCGTATAATAGCTTGTTATCGTCCCTTTCTAGGCCTTTTCACCCCAAATCTCCTAATCTGGGTTCATATTTTAACCATAAGGGCACCCCATAATGGTTTTCCTAACTTTCTACCGAGACCCCGTAAACTCAAAAAACAGTGAATAATAGCTTTTGTTTGAGGCCTCCCGATGGGCCTTCCCAGGACCCGAACTAAATTCGCCCTGTTTTTCATCTTGTGTTATGGAGCCATTGAAGATGAAGAAGAAGCCATTGTTGTTGTTGATTTTGTTAATTTGTGTGTGGTAGAGAATTTTATGTATGTGATTGAATTGTTGTATTTGATAAATTATGATTATTGGAGATTTAATAAAACCCAACAAATTAAGAGGATTTTTTTTTTTGTTTTTGAGAGAGAAGATAATGATGATGATTGATGATGGAGGAGGACATGATGAAGATGACGAATAAATGGGGAGGAGAGAGAATTGAAGTGGGGAACATAAGACATAAGGGCAATAAAGAAATTACAAAATAAATTTAGGAGAATAATAATCAAAAGTGGGCCCAATGTCGAAAATTAGAACGAAATCCGGCATAAGGTAGTGATAGCTACACTTTTTGCTTTTATCAGGTACTTTTGCAACTAAAAAAATTTATTGGGTAGTTTAGTGCAAAAACTGACTTTTATTAGGTAGTTTTGAAAAATTTTGGCTATTTTTAATTGCATAAGTTTCATGTTAGAAACTTTATGATGCTTTGAGAAGTTATTGGATCATGTTGACTTGTGTTGAGTTGTATGAAAATTATCGTTGATGCATGATTACATGTTGAGCTCATGAAATGACTAGTTGACTACTATGTTTTACATTCCGCTTTTATAGCTATTTTAATACAGTAATGATGTTGGAATGTTAATTATTTTAAAAAGGAGTTGACTAGTAGTCAATATAGAAGAAAGAAGTAAATTTATGTTATTTAACAACTTGAGCAAGAAGGACGGTATTGTGTGAATTTATATTCAGATATTTAGTAGCAAATAAGTATATTGAGCAATTCATTTATCCACTCATAGCTTAATGTGTGAACAAGGAAAGGAAAGGAATCCACTCACAGTTTACATGTGGACTAGGAAGGAAAGTAAGAAAGAAGGAAAAGAGTTAAATAATATGATCACTAATTAATGAAGATAATTAATATGGTGTTCATGTTTGTTTATGTGGTGATATGAATGTTACATGTGAGTCGTAACAAGTATTAAGTTGATAATCACATAAAGTGAAAGATGATTCGCACCAAAACTCTTGGAACGTATATACCTTGAGTATGAACAATGGGAGAAGTTGTATGAAATAGTAATCTATTACTTTTATTCGAGGTACAACACGTTGTACTTCTTATTTATTATTAATGCGCTGGAATTCTGTCATTTTAAGTGGCATAGATATTTTAATTTCTTGGAGTTGCTCCCAAGTTGGTGCCCAATGGGCGACTGTTATAGGAGGAAACTCAATCGATGCGAAATCCAAAGTTAATATTTAATTAAAGTTAAAGTAAAGTGTGTCATGCTACAGATTCACGGTAAAGATAAGACTATGTGTTTGTTTATGTTGTTATGTACTCATTTGCTAATTACGTGTTTTGTGAGCATGGCCTTATCTCTTTCATGGCCCTACGACGACCCATTTCGATGGCGAGTAAAAGTCTAGAATAAAGAGAAAGCAACTGAGTGAAGAGTGTTCTTGGTTGCCTTTCTTTATTCTATTGTTTTGGTTATGTTTCTTTTATTGTTCATTGATGATTGTCGTTTTTATTATTATGTCACTGGGACTAAAGTTGGTTTTCAAGTATGCAAATTAAGTTGGTTTTGATGGGCCGTTGTTTCGGTTCCAACTTGCAATAAAGTATTTTTAGATTTGTTTTGACTAAACAGTTTTTAAGTTGACTTAAATTGTTTTAAAGTAGAAGTCTTCCGCTATATTATTTTGATAATAGTCTTATCTATTATAATGGTGGCGGTAACACTTGGGATTTTCCTAAAATAGTAGAAGTATTTTTATTAACAGTTCTCCGAAAATAGTTAAGAATTTCGAGGGTGTTACAATATAAAAACCGATTATCGTCCCTTTTTAGGCCTTTTCACCCCAAATCCCCTATCTAGGTTCATATTTTAACCATACGGGCACTCCGGAAGATTTTTTACTCTTATTCTACGGGACCTCAGCAACTCAAAAAACAGTGAATAATAGCCTTTGTTTTACGCCTCCCGAGGGGATTTCCCAGGACCCAGATTATTTTCGTCCTTTTTTTCACCGTGTACTAACTACTAAGGACCACCACAGGACTCCCCGAGACAAGTTTCAGCCCCTAAAAAGTTGTTATTATCATGGCTTCCTCCGAACAATGGGAAAATAACTATTTCAAAGACCCTATAAAACCTTGTTATCATCCCTCTCTAGGCTTTTTCACACCAAATCGCCTGGTGTGATTTCATATTTTAACCATACAGGCACACTGGATGGTTTTTCCCAAAAAAAATTCCGAGACCTCAGAAACTCCCAAAACAATGAATATAGCCTTTGTTTGAGGATTCCTGAGGGGCCTTCCCGAGACCCAAACTAATTTCGCCCTATTTTTTACCGCATACTAAGGACCACCACATGACTCCCCAAGACCAATTCCGGCTCCTAAAAAGTTGTTATCATCCCTCTTATGGCCTCCTTCAAACAAGCTACTTAGGGACCGCATAAAAACATGTTATCGTCGCTCTCTACGCCTTTTCACCTCAAATCGATTGATATGGGTTCATTTATTGAATGAACGGGCACCCGGAACAATTTTCCCAAAAAAAAATTCCGGGACCCCAGAAACTCAAAAAACAGTTATTAATAGCTTTTGTTTAAGGCCTCCCAAGGAGCTTCCCAGACTATTTTCGCCCTGTTTTTTCACTATGTGCTATGGACCATTAAAGGACCCCCCACGATCAATATAGGACCCAAAAACTTGTTCTCATCCCTCTATTATGGATTTCCAAACAAGAAAAAGACAACTATTTTAGAGACCGTATAAAAACTGATTATCATTTATTTTTAGGTCTTTTCACCCCAAATCGCTTGGTTTGGGTTCATATTTTAGTTATACAGACACGTCTGAAGGTTTTTCTCAACTCAACTCTTTAACAGTGGATAATAGCATTTGTTCGAGGCCTCCCATGGGGCCTTTCCAGGACCCGGACTGTTTTCGCCCTATTTTATTACTGTGCCCTAAGGACCACCAAAGAACTCCCCAGTTTCGGCCCCAAAAAAGTAGTTATAATCCTTCTTATGGCCTCCTCCGACCAAGGGAAAAACAGCTATTTTAGGGACCTATAAAAACCAGTTATTGTCCCTTTCTAGGCCTTATCACCTCAAATCGCCTTATATGGGTTCATATTTTAACTATACGGGCACAACGGAAGGTTTTTCCCAAAAAAAATTCCAGGAGTAGAAACTCAAAAAACAGTGAATAATAGCCTTTGTTTGAGGCCTCCTCAGGGTACTTCCTAAGACCCGGTCTATTTTCGTCCTATTTGTTCACCGTGCGTTATGGACCATCACATGAATCCCTACAATCAGTATCGGACCCAAAATTCTGTCATCATCCCTCTATTAAGGATATTCGAACAAGGCATAAAAAAATCAATTTTAAGGACCGTATAAAAACCGATTATCGTCCCTCCTTAGGTTTTTTCACCCCAAATCCCTACATTTTCAGCACGTGCTAAGGCCACCACAAGACTAGTTTCGACCCCTAAAAAGTTGTTATTATCATTCTTATAGCCTCCTCCGAACAATGGGAAAATAACTATTTCAAAGACCCTATAAAACCTTGTTATCATCCCTCTCTAGGCTTTTTCACACCAAATTGCGTTGCCTGCATTGCCTGGGTTCATTTATAATTCTTGAAAGAGTAAAAAGACTGGTATGCTCTTTTTTCGAAAACTTTCTAAAGAGGAAAGGTAACAAGCTTTTAGAGGTTGAAACTGAGCATGGGGGCGTTTTGGGGTCGCCTATAACACGTGGGAGAAATACACGGCGAAAATAAGAAAGAGCCCGGAAACAACCCTCTGGAAGTCGAAAACAAATGCTATAATTCACACTTTTTGAGGGTCATGGTTTCCGAATAAAAAAATTGCCTAAAATAATACAATGTGCTCCTGTGGTCAAAATAGTCAAAAAACTCGTATGTTTTCTATTTTTTAAATTGTCAAAAGAAGGAGGATAACAAGTTTCTAGAGGCTAAAATCGAGCGTGGGGTGTCCTACGGTCACTTACAACACGTGGCAGAAAAACAAGGTGAAAATAAGAAAGAGCCCATAGCAACCTGTGGGAGCCAAAGTGAAGGCTATATATTCACACTTTTTGAGGTTTCAGGGGATGAAAACGGCCTAAAATTATACAATGTGCCCCTAGGATAAAAAGAGGGTCGTTAGACAACTTGTGGGCGATCAAAAGGTCATAATTAGGTCTCGGGATGACGAAAAAGACCGGTGTGCACCTTTTTGAGAATCCTCTAAAGAGAAAACACAACAATTTTTTTGAAACTCAAAACGATGGTGGACCACTTCTAAGGTTATTAGAAAATAATGGTTGAAATTTGTGGAGAAAAAAAAAATGGATCCCCAAAAGGCCCTCCAAACGTCGAAAACGAAGGCTATAACATTTTTGGGGGTTTCGGAGTCCTGAAAAGTTGGTCTTAAATTTTACATGTTGACCATCAGATATAATAAAGTCCCCAAACAATTGAAAATAGTTAAAAAGCAAATGACATGGTATTGAAGAGCAAGGAATACCTTTTTTGGGGGCGAAACCAAAAAAAAAGTAACTTGGGCATATGAGTTAGGTCAAGGGAGGATTATAAGTCAAGTACTCGACTCAAGGACACAAGGAAGCGCGACATAAGGAAATGCCCGTATGTAAGTCACAAAGTTTCTCAAATGCTTCATTTAACATCATATAAAGTTCCCCCATATGAGAAACGTTTCCACTTTTTAGATTAACTTTCAGAAATGTTTCTGAAGAGTTTTTCAAGTTTTCAACCATCGAAATTTTAAGTCCCAGATGTTTCCATGCATCATAGTTGTGGGATAGCTCAATTAGAGGTTATCAGGATTAAGACATAAGAACAAAGAACTTACCATATAGTAGCCACTCATTTCCCTAACATAACGCTTCAAAGTTGGTCTACTTGTAAAGTACCCTGTCCAGTATCCATTAACTCTATCTGCGTAACTGTGAAAAGAAGCTTCCTCATAATTATCTGACTGGGAGAGCCAAAGAATATTATACTAAGAGAAAACATATTCAGATGTTATACTTACGGGAAAAAATCTTCAGTTTTTGTTGGCCAGGATTCTTGAGTTGCATGTTTTGCATCTGTATACATTGATGCAGTTGAGTAGAGTGCATTGACACGTCCATCCTGGAAACAGTTCTCAGGAACATTTAAACAGGTTATTCTGCTTACATACATCATTACTCATCTACGAATGATAATGAGGTATTTTGGTAGCAAAAGGGAGATAACAAAGTGGGTATTATTCTTCAAAAAAAATTAAGAGAAGAAAATATAGCAATTAAAGCAAAATTCACTTGACAGTAAAGTAAAATGCATATCATAGCCCGTGGTCAGCCACACTTGGAAATTTAGAATATATCTAATATTGAAGAACATGCATTACTGCATTGGCATGATGAATAAATAATCATAGAAGGAAATAGACAACTTTACCAAGTTGACATAATGAATAAGCTTGTCCATTTGCCGGAACCATGTATGAGCATATTCGTACTTAAAATCTGTTCCCATGGTCCACATTATATGATTTGTTCGAGTGACATTTGCCTGAGAATGAAGAAAGTTAAAAGGATAAATGGCATTCTATGACCAGCAACACAATTCAAATCATACACCTCTTCCAACTAGAGTAAATTTAGCGGTCAAGTTGATATATTATTTGCCATGAAGTAAATCAGGTTTGATTCTTCATGTACAGTGTCTTTTAATACTATGCATTTTTAACTTCAAGAGTAGCAACTTAATGAGGTAAATTTAAGCAATCAAATACAAGATGCTAACATAAAGTTCACTATCGACATATACCTGTGCTAATGCAGCAGCAACAAATGCATTTACTCGATCTTGAACATTGTAGTCGAACAGCATAGGATCATCCTTCACACAAAGCAAACTTAGTAAGATTTCTACATGAATGGCATAACAGACTCAGTCACATAAGAGAGAAGAGGTTACTTGGACGATTGGATCACTGTCACCAACTTCAAAATGAAAACCATCTGGAGGTTCATAATTGCCTTGCCAAAAGGCACCAGTAAAGATCTAGAAGACAGGAAAATATCAGCCCTCCAAATAGAAAACGATAAAAGTGATTGGCAAGTAGAGTAATGACAAACAAGGAAACAGGTATGAAGTTTGCCTGAGCAGTCGCCCCAAGACTCTTAGAGCCCTGCCAGACAACTTCAAGGGTCTTCTCATCCATTCGTTTCTCCCTATCTTGGTAATCTATTCTTGCAAAAAACAATGAATCAAATCCAACCTGCAGCAGTATATTCAGCCTCATGAGAGAGGTCCTCATAATCCATCAACAAAAAAATCACATAAAACTTAAGGTGCTCATTTTTCTATTTGACTTACTCGGTCTCTTGGGTTACAGAAGAAAAAATATATATATATATAGATATATATATAAGTATTTATCACGAGAAAAGATAAAAGCTACAGGGTATGGCCCAGACTTACTTCTGCACTCAACAAATAAGCTTGTACAGCTGAATGTCCAAAGGGATCAATTTGCCAACCAATTCTCGGTGTCACCCCAAATTCTTTCTTAAGAAATTGGTGTCCAAGTGTTGTTTGATCAATCATGTCAACATAGTGTGTCACTGCCTCATCATGCATGACCATGCCTCCATTTCTGAAGGAAGTTGGTGAAAACCCTCATTAAAACTCATCTAGTATAACATGTCTCAAAACCACATGCTAATATTACAATTTTTTTTTTCTAATTATTAGAATAATATATCATGTTCTTCAAATATGGTGCATGAAAAGATATCATGAAGTAGCATGCAGAGCAGCACAAGCCTCAAAACCGAACAGTAGAAGGCTTTTACAGGTTTTGCCGAATCAGCAAGATGTTGTTAGAGAGATTAGTAATAACAGATTACTAACTAGTTTTTCTTTTCTTTTCTTTATTTGTTTTTTGAAAGAAATAACTAGTTTTTCTTCTAGTTAATAGCCACTTTGTGACTTTTTATAAAAGTTGTAAATTCCAATACAACTAGAAATTGCAAAAAATACTGCAATTTCCTGTTAGTGTTTCATCGGAAAGTTCTTTCAGTTTCATATGTTAGGTTGGTGTCAATGTCACAAAGACGCACAAAGTCTAGAAATTTTGAAGTCTTTCAAATGAATATGCTCAAAGTAAATTGACATCTTAAATTTTTTAAATTTTCCACAAGAAAAAAGAAAACTATAATTTGTACATGGCTACTAGGGAGGTCAAATTGCAGGTCTCACCAAGCCGAGCCAAGCCACAAATAAAGTTGAAGACAGCTCATTTATTCATTTATATACGAAGTAGATATTATCAAAAAATTAGCTAAATAATACTAAGAATATCCTATCTCCATAATTAACACTCTCATAGTATATGCATTTCAAAAGTTACATCTTCCAACTACAAATAAATTGTCTCTTATTCTAATATGAATGTACTAATTCACTCTACTTCCATTGCAAACATATAAAAAGATATATCCACAACAACACGACATCTTGAAAACAACACAAGATAAAAAGGAAATCACATGGCATTTTGGTAAATAATCAGAATACTATATTACCACACTTAACCCTGAAATGCATATGAAAAGACGACATTACCCCTGAACTTCTAACATATTACCCAAAATGTCATTGTGATATACAATATTTATGTCACATTGATTTATTGGTCAACCTTCAGAATGGATAATATCTGGTAAATAATAAAACATTTGTTCAAGTTATGAACTAAAAAAGAAAAAAAAGTTAGCATTACTACATGAACTCCAGTTGACCAGACTTGACCAAATCCTTGACAATGCTTTTCATAGTCTCACTTTGCCCTCTCCACCACCGCTCGAAAAACGCCTGCGTTACACCAAAACCAAACACAAACTTCCTTCCATTAATACAACACACATTTTTCCTCATTTCATCCAATTTCCAACATAACAAACTTCAAACTTACCTGCTCAATGTATATAAACTTCCGATTCTTATCAACTAATAACGCCGGAATCAACGAATCTAGTACATTCTCAACACATGCAACCTACATTACACAATTCCTCACAAAAATCATCAATTCATCATCATAATCAACAAATTAAACATCAAAATCAACAATAATCAAATAAAAATCGTTAAAATTGCGAATTATTTCCAGAATTTAGCGAAATAAATGAAATAAAAAGTAAATGATTGAATCATACTTGAATGGAGTTATTAGAGCCGACGTAATACTGGTCAACGGTCTTCAACCAACCAGCATCATCATGACTATGAGGAACTAAATGAACATTGAGTTTTCCAGGAACAATTTTCGCCGAAGTATTATATGCTATAAACTTCGATTCTACAAAATTCGCGAAAACCAAAGCAAAAGTAACAGCAATTGCAATTGCAGTTGCCGCCATTGATGAATTGTTCGAGAAATCCGCCATTGATGAAATAAAACCTCAAAAATATTGTTCAGTCATGTGTAATTCGTTGGAGAAAATTGAATTTTTTCGAAGAATTTGAGTTGTTTTTGGTTGAAAATGGCGGAAGAGTGAAGTAGGAAAACGTTGAAGAGTAGTTAGGTGAATGATCGTTATCTGAAAAAATTGAAAAATAGTGTCTTGTTTATTTATGAGGATGGAATGCTGCGTTTTGGGAAGTAAAAGTATGAAGTTATGTCGTTTTCTGTAGGTGAAGGACCACGTGGGGACAATATGACAAGCGTGCCAATTAATATTTGAATGAAATGGACAAAAGATAATGATATACTGATATATGATTATTCAAAATTAACTACTACTTTGTAAGAAAAGGCTATCATATGGATTTTGTCATTGAGGAATTTTAATTTCTTCAAATTTGGATAAGGTTTGTTATGGAGATAATATTTATGGATTGTGTAGATTTGGTGACTTTTGATTGCATCTAATTTCCTTACACCTAAACATGAAGTTTCTATAACTGTTGTTTGGGAGTCGATAAAAAACAACGTTATAAAGTTATCAGATGACAATTAATCAAATTATAGTAGAATAATTCCTATGAAATATTCCGGGTATAACTATTTCATACAAGTAGTAGTATTTTACAATGAAATAATGTAAATCCTCATGGGATAATGTAATGTAAAGTAGTAGTATTACAAGTAGTAGTGGTCATAATTTGATAAGGCCCTAATATTTTTTTTCCACAATAATGCAAATTTAGTGGATATGTCCACTCCTTTTACTTTTCCTTCTCGTTTCTTTTATCCTTTATCAGTCATCATTGAGAAATAATGCACATGCAGTCATGCTCATGCTCATGCTCATGCTCATGCTCATGCTCATGCACTCAAAAAGATTGAAATTGCTCACATCATGTTTGTTAAGTCACTAGAGAAAAGGTGAATAACACCAACCAAGGATACATTAAAGCATACAACACAATGGCACAATGGCTGCAAATTGGAATATCGATCCGCAAACTAGTTCTTGAATTTACATGGAGCACAATTAAATTCCGAACAATCTGATGTATTCTAAGTCTACTAAGAAGGTCCTAATTTCCATTGGTGAAAGCTCGACAACCAACTCCACAGGATCGACAAGACCTCCCCTCATCACTTTTTCTGAAGAATCGTTAGTTTTCCATTCTAGTCTTTTCTTCTCCATTTCAATTCTTTCTTGGTTGGCAGATAGACTCATCTCTGTGACCTTTTTGATCTGTAAAGAGAAAAAATAATGATCTACGAATTTATGGTTGCATAAGAGTAGATTTAGATAACCACATGAATTTGATGCTCAAAACTTGGATCTCTTACGTTCTTGTTTGGGAAGAGCTTCTTAAGTTCTACATGTGCCATTCCCGACAATTCTTTATCCTCTCCCATCTTCAGAAAAAGCCAGGATCCAAAATAAGAAATAGAAGCATTAAGAAGAGTACAAATAAACAAAAGAAACAAGTAACTAAGCTAATTAAGCCACGATAACGAGCTTCAAAGACAACTCAATACAAAGTTATGGGACATATAATACTATACAAGGCAACCCAGAGCATGCGTCTCACAAATGCCTCTGTGGCTTTGAATCAGTCCACAGTGATAATAAAAAAAAAAAAAAAAAGAAACATGCGGAAAGACTGTTAAACACTGTAAGATGATGAAGAGACTAGTTTAAAACCTCGTAAAGATGGGCGAGCCGAAGAAGCACTTTCTTGTTATCAAGCTCCTGAATGTACGAAAAAAAATTTAAAAATTAAATAGGAAAATTATGCCAGATTGAAACAACTCTTTCAAGACCAATCCTACTTGCCTGAAGGGTGATAATAGCAACATTATCAGGTAGACTGTATGAAGATGAAAGTCCTGAAAATGTCGAAACATGGGAACTCATCCAGTCATCCCCATCCTGTAAGAAGAGGAAATTATTATGTTTACAAGGTATCAAGTTAACTGTTAAATCAACTTAAGTACATCCATGTAGTTTGTATATACCTGTTGAGCAAAAGCCATGATAAGTGGAGAGTATATCTCCTGGCCAACAGTTCGACGCCATTTTGCACCTTCTCCCATGGGATCAATTCTAATATAATATTTTCCTTTAATCTGTAGGTTGGGAACACAAATTGAGAGCTGAAGTTGACCAAGAACTGTGTGGAAGCTAATGACGAGGATTATTCCTCTAAGTTCAACGTACAAGGATTCTCATACAAAGATAACGAGATCTTAAAAATGTTACATTTAAGCATCCACCATGGCAACTCAACATCAAAAAGGTTACGTTGACTTTATATGATTCATTAAAATCAAGACATTCATGATCCACTGAACAAAAAAGGGCACAAGGCATCACTTCTGTCTATTACCAGAATCGAAGTGCATTGCTATGAACAAGGATAACAAACTGACGAGAAGCATACCGTTAAGCCTTTACAGTCATCAAGAGCACAAACTGTTTCATTGAGTATCTCACCAACACCTCGAGAATCATCATGAAGCAGCCTCCTGTAAAACAAGTAGTTGTGAGATAATCAATCATTTGTAGTGCTGCAAAAGGACAAGCTCACCTAGATTTAAGAGATGTAGAAAATACCTATGAAGCATTAACTCTATCTGACCATCCATTAAGCTGGATCCTCCAATGGCACGGTCAACCAGAACTGAGAGTTCTTTGTTGCCATCTTCCACATATATTCCGAGGTTAATCTGCAAAAGGGTAATAATGAACATGCGGTCAAGGGAAAAAAAATCGAACATGCTCAATTTCATTAAAAGTTCAAATTATGTAAGAAACGATGTGTAGTCATGCAGAGGAAATAAAAATAAACAAAGGAACAATCATTCAGGCATATCCCATGGGGTGATGGGTAGCAAATAGTGAGACCAGGGGCGGATCCAAAAATTTGAGTTAGGTGTAGCACTCGATAATTTCAATAAAATAATAAAACATTAATTAAGGTCAAATCAATCGATTGGGTTCAACAATGGAAAGTTGCAAATAACTGACCCACAATACTACTTCGATATTGAAACGTTGTCATGAACAACAAGACCAACAACGCATTAATCCCAAATAATACGAAAATGGCTACACATGAATCTTTATGGGGAATAATTTGGGTTTAGTTAGACATAAATTGTTCGCATTAGTTATACATAGGTATAAACTAGAAACACAAAACTTTAGAAACAAAAATAATACTACCTCCGTTTCTTATTAATCGCAACACTTGAATTTTTTTATATCTCACAAATAAGAAACGAAGGTAGTATTATTTGACAAACCAACATAAATAATACAAACATTGAAATAATATATAGAAGAGAGATTCTTTATACTTCAATTCGTACCAAAAATAACAACATCAACAATTGGATTAACGGGCCAACACCTCTTTTATCTTTAATCGAATTAAAAGGAAGAAACCTAACTAGTAGTAAATTAACTTTGAGTTGAGACTCCGCGAGAACAAGATGAGAGCAAGTGACACAACTAGACAATTAGAGACTAGAAGTTGCCGGCAGCCTGGTATTTTATTAAATTGAACCCGATTTTTTTGGGAGAAAGGGGGGTAGCACGTGCTGCACTGTGCTACTTCTCTAGCTCCGCAATGAGTCAGACATTATAGACGTTAAGTGTCCATGCGAACTCCTAAGGTTTCCTGCAAATTAAACAATCATGATACTACCAAACACAAAAACCTTCAAATCAAACTTCATGAAATATGTCACTTATGAAAAGGATAAAAAAGACAATTATAATCCCACTTGTAAGACAGCAGTCACAGCATGACGCATAAAAGTCACGCAAACAAGAAGCAAAATTACATCGGATAAAAAAGACAATTTACTCAAACATGAAAAAATTATTTAAGGAAATAAGTTCTATTGAAGCCGAAAAATATAGAATAACTACCAAACACGACAACACAGGAAAAAAATGGAATTCAAACAGATCTTACAGAATAAACCTTTCAGTGAAAAACATACAGGGTAATAGTTTCCTGCAATTGGTTGGCTGACTTCTAGATCCCAGTCTGCTCTGTGATCCAAAATCTGGAAAAGGGGAGGAAAGAAACGGGTTGTCAGCTTAGGCAGTTCAGTTTACATCCTGAATTGTCAGTCGAGCAAATATCTAATCAAGGTTTAAGTAATCAACAATTGCGAAATATGGATTAGTATTAAATTCTTGAACAAGAATCAAGTAACTTAAGGCAAATCCAAATACATGAAAATTAAGATGAATGGAATAATGACGAGCAGAAACATATTATCATCATTTACAAGAATATACAGATTGAAAACAGGAGCAAAATAAGTCGTATAAATGTTTGTTAAGCATTTACTAACCCTTTTTATGAAATCACGTCCGTTAGAATCTGTGTAAAATGTTTTATTTGTTTTCATGCTTGTTGTGATCTGAGTAATAATTTCTTTCCCAGCTCCATCATCAATTGGTATGGGTCCAATCTAAACAAATGAAAAAAAATAAGTTGCAAATTAATACAGTTTGTTGATATGTTGAACCACATGGAATGAATTTTTTTGGTTCATGCAGCCGACCCCAATTTTTGGGATTAAGGCTCTGTTTGATTGATTGATTGATTGTTAATATGTTGAAACAACAATATTAGAACTAACCGTGAATTCTACTTCAGCATGCTCCTTTCCCTTGTATACCCTAGTTATCTGCACAAAGATGAAGCAAGTTCTTATGAGCACTTGAAGCATTAATTCTCAGGTTTAAGACAAAAGAAAAGAGATTAAACTGACTCACACATTACATCTATTTAATTATGTAATGACTCCCTAAATCATCCCTTCTTCTCTGCTCGTACAGCTTTTTAAGCTTAAAATGTTCCAACGTAAGTATAAAGAGCCAATATAAAGGACCAGAACTTACAGACAGAAACATGTGTTAAAGGAATACGCATGACAAGATAATATATTTGAAATAACTCTCAGCTTCTAGGTAAACTATTATTTGACATACACAGGACAAGCCAATATCTTGGCACCTATGCAGAAATTTCTATCCGCCTACTTTGAGCAGCATTGTACCAAATCATTTTTTCAATTCAGCTTTCCTATCAGTTTAAATTATTATATATTGCTGCTTAATTGATACTATTTTATTTATGTAAAATCTAGAAAATTCCAAGGTGAGTCTCTATCTTTATCGGTTGGAACCTTAAACCTCATAGAAGGTGATATCTTGTCTGACACATTTCCAGAAAGCATTTATAGAAAATTTAAGACCACCTGATGTATCCATGAAGTAGGTTGTTGATGAACCTCGTCAAATAGTGGTCCTCTCATCACAGTTGATGAATCCTGGAGCAAGTAGACAACAGTTATAAAATCCGGCTAAAGTAGGAGCTTCTGATCAAATGATTGAATTTGCATCTTGCAACAAGCCAACAATACAGATAAAAAAAAAATTCACAAGCGATCAGGGAGTAAAAAATAAAAATAAAATAAAAAATAAACAAGCCAACAGTACTTGATCTAGAAAGCAGTAAGAGAAGGTCACGCATAGCATGGCGATCAAGTGCCTACTGGTTATCCACTAAGTCAAATAATTTTTTTATGTAAATGAAAAAAAGCTGCATACGTAAAACCTTCCTGGACTCTGTTTTCACTGGAACCTTGTGCCCTAGTTTTGACCTTTGATCTAGAAAGTATAATTTAAAAAAAAAGACTGATTCATAATGTTAAAAGAATAGATGAATACCTCTCCTTCAGATTTGATGGAGAATGTGCCATTTGGGCGGAATATATATGCCCCTGAAGCCTTAAAACATTAAACAAATAAAAAACAACCGAGTAAGCAACCTCAAACACAGAAGCTCCTCACACCCTCAGCCAAACTTTACAAGAAAAGTGAACAAAGAACAAAGATGTGACCTATACAAGGGAATATATCACGGTTACCTGAGTATCTCCATCAGTTCCACCGAATCCAGTGTAATAATTAAAGGATTGTTCAACAGCTGCATTGACCTTCACCAACAAGGGAAAAGCAATGCATCATCTTAAGTTGGTGTCTTTTCTATTCCAGGTTACTCTTTAATTAACAAGCAAAATTAATTAGTTGTGAAAAATATGATACCAAATCATTCTGCACTTTTGCAACCATATGGCCAACTAGGCACACATAATTTTTGAAACTTATCAAACATGATGCAAAAAGAAGCTAGTCTCAACTCTCAAGTATTATGGCCTTCAGGGTAATGGTTTCTCTCAACTTCAGAAAGTTAAATATCATTGCACTGACAATAATCATTAGTCAAAAACATCAACGAATACAAGAATATATTACACAGAAAAAAGATGACAAAACTATTAGCAAGAGGGCTTGCCAATGACATTTTTACTAAGCCAAACAAGTTAAAATGTTAAATAATGGAGAGAAACAACAAAACTCTTTACTTACAGATTTTAGTAAGTAGTGACACAGAATTTAACCAGAATTCCAAAATTGAAGAACAGAAGCAGAAATCATTTTAACAAAACACAACTTACCGAATTTCTGCTATTAACATACTGAACTAGCTTCCGTTCATCAGCCGAGTAAAGTAATTTTAAATTTCCTTGTCCAATTTCTACAGTACTATTCATATATTCTTCCATGGAGGATATTGATGACACTATTGACCTAGCACCTGTATTTACAGTATAAGAACGAGATGTTCTGTCTTAGTCATTCATGAAAATTAAGGCAAAACATGGAGGAGAATTACCATTAAAAAATAAATAAATAATAATAATAGTAAAAGCTAACCTGGTTGTGCACCTGAAACGATGTAGGTGCTAAAACCAAGGGGTGGCACAGAGACTGAGAAAGCAAGCCAATATTTGATGGCATCATCCGTGGCTTTACCAAGATATGCTTTCATATGATTATTTCTGAGACTCAATGAAGCATTAGTCATAGGTACTAACTGAGATTCTACTTCCTTTCCGTCAGAATCTTGAACTTTGACCTTGTCAATAGTTACCTACGATAAAACTGATTTGCAGTCAATTTTAGTTCATTGTGAAAGCTATGAAAAATATTACATGTTCCCTAAATAACAGACAGACCATATTAGAATCAAAACCATTTTTTAAGAACTTGAGTCAAACATTCAAAATCTACAATTATCATTTAATCACTTATCAGTAACACTTAACTACATCCATACCATATCAATATAGATATGTAATCTTGCTTTGGAATTCCTTATAAAAGGGCATTATTAAGGGTTACATTAGAGAGTTTAAGGTTTAAATCTTTAATAAACTAAAATAGACTGATACGTAGCATATTATCTAGGGATGGAGACAGTATCACTGATCCTGTGGGGGTTTGATTGTATAACATAAAACTTTATTAGCAAGTTACTAAAAAACAGAAGCAGAAATGACAGGTCAATCCATATGCTGCAAACATGTTTCCCGGGGGGAAAGAGAAACACACTTCAACAAAGAAACAGAACGCTAACCGGAATTCTTATCACTTCCTCTCTGTTCCATCCAAGAGAGTTGTAAACAACAACCACCTACACATTGAAAATAATCATGCTATGTTTCAAGCTAAATTAATGCACATCAATAAGAAATATATATGTCACGAGTCTGATATTGAGTTATACCAATTTTTTAACGTTGGACAAGAGAGTTTCTGATGGTGGGCAATAGCTTATGTTGACAAGAGGACACTGTATTCATTCAAGAAAAATGTGATCAGAACAACAGTACCAATTTTGCTATCAGGGTGGAAAATATAGGCAACATAAACGGAATACAGATTGTAATATTTTATAGCAAAGGGCTTTCAAAATTTACAGTATCCGGTTTTTCTAGTTTGCCGGGAACCTCAAAAGTCAACATATAACATAATAACTATTTAAGTTCTGCCACAAAAATCCTCAGCAATGATAGCGTAAGCAGAGATTCTTTAGAAGACACAGTAAAAAGCATATGGGTAGTAGTGTATTGCCTGTTGAAAGCTAGTTTTTGTCTCTCCATGTTTATTGGTCATAGAACTCAGTGAAGACGAAACCACTTTCTCAGCCTGCACATGATAACTAATGCTTAAAAGATTATCATTAAAACAAAATTAGGAACTAAAAGGCAAACCAAGAAAAACAGACAACACCTCTAAATAGCCCAAGTGCAACCTCAGAATATAATCATTAGCCACGTGCTGTCTTTCTGTACCAGTAACAGCATCATGGTGTTGAGCAATTGCCAAAGCATCAGCCAATTTTTCAGTTTCTGATTTGGAGTCTTTCCTTCCATGAAAAAATTCCAATTGCCTTGCTGCCTGATAGCAAACCAAAATTGAGGAATATGTTTCAGCTACCAAAAAGATAAGGATGGGTCTCTCAAAATATGCAAAAGAACTATGTGTCTTACACCCCTACCAAGTAATAGCCACTCATCACTCTGACGTAATTTTTGAAGGCTGGCCTACTCGTGAAGTAACCAGTCCAGTATGCATTTGCACGATCAGCATAGCTGGATCATCACAACAAATTTGCTTAGTACGGTTCAAGGATTTAATATTCATGCAGCCAGCTTCTACCCAAATGCTCAATAACTCACGGGAAAAAGTCATCAGTTTTGACAGGCCAAGACTCATTTGTTGCATATTTTGCATTTGCATAAATCGATGGTGTTGAGTATAAAGCATTCACACGCCCATCCTACATCCAAAGTTCAGTAATTATGCCAAAATAAATGAAACACTTGCCAGAGATATAAGAAAGAGATTTGTGTGCTCAATGTGAATAAATCACTTTACGAACATATTGAGACTTGTTTTTGCAGGTCGGTCATAAAATACATACCAAATTAACATAATGAATAAATTTATCCATCTGTCTGAACCAGGAATTAGCATACTGATATCGAAAATCTTCACCCATGGTCCACATGATATGATCAGCTCTGGTTACATTAGCCTGCAGGATAGGGGAAAAAAATTTACTATCTCCCTGACTGCTTCTGCAAGTAAAGGTAAATATTGAGATGCTGAAAGTCTTTAAACATTTTTCCAACATTTAATAGCATTATACAAGTGCACTTGGCTTCAGGATAATAATAGCAAAAGCAAAAGAAGATATTCATAAAACTCTCCTAGACTCACCTGTGATATGGCTGCAGCAACAAAGTCATCAACTCGCTTTTGGACATTATAATCAAATAGAAGTGGATCATCCTTCAAAGTTAAACCAAAGTTACATGACTAACTAAAGACGACTTTTAATAAGGTCAAATAAATAAATCACCAAGGCTTTAAAGGGTATAAAGAAGAATTCAAAAGCATTAAAATGTAAATATGTAGTAATATATACCTGTATAGGAGGAGACACGTCGTTTATTTCAAACTGAAATCCATCAGGGGGATTATAATGTACAGGAAATATACCGGTGAAGATCTGCAAATGAGTTAGCAAGATTTACACCATTAGGGAAAGCAGGGAGGACAACAATGTCCTAGAGCATATAGCAAAAAGTGGTGCCAACCTCAGTAGTTGCAAGAAAAAACTCAATCCTTAATGTAGACTGCAGAAAGCTGAAATTCAGGGATTGTTTGGTATTATTGAATTTCTACTTTTCGGCTTCCTCTCCCCTGGAGTTTAAGTTCCTGTTGTTCAGGTTCTTTTTTTTTTTTTCTCAATATTTATTGACCTTTTTGATTGACTAATGCTTGGTTGTATAATAAAGTTGGCAAGCACTTATCTGAAATAATGACCTTGATAAACCTATCTAAAGCCATCCATCACCATAAATCATTTTTCTAATCAACTTTTTGAGGTAAAACAAACAATTTGTAATGCTTATCAAGGATTTCTTTTAACATGAGAATGAAGATTCACATGGATATAAAAACAAGTCCATAATCGTTTCAATATTTACCTGTGACGAAGAGCCAAGCGACTTAGATGCACGCCATACAACCTCAAGAGTCTTCTCGTCTTTTCTTTTTGATCTATCTTGGTAATCAATGCGAGCGAAGAAGAGTGAATCAAACCCTACCTGGAAAAAAAACAGACATTGCATACATTTCAAATACTCTAGAACAACTAAGATGATGACATCAAATGTACGAAAAACAATTCAAGATCAATTCATACACATAGTACTTTACAGTTAAAACATGGTCTGTTAATATTGAATTAATACATTTTAGCATACGAGTGACAACATTTTCAGCTTGTTTTTGCTCACTGGATATTGTTGTTTACTTATAATGTTGACATTACTATGTTGTGTTCATCTTGCCAAAAAAAGATCTAGAAGTTTTTACAAACTCTAGTAACGAAAAGTGAAGTCCCCATAAACAGAAAATAATGGAGCATAATTAATAATAGTTTAACATTTAGTAGGATAATGCAATAAACTGATAAACTACACAATTACAAGTCTGGGTTCCGCCAGACATGAATCAAGATATATACAAAGTAAGAGATAATGCAATAAAGTATAAGCAAACAAAATAGAATTGGCAAATCTACATATACCTCTGCACCAAGCAAGTAAGCCTGAACAGCAGAATGTCCAAACGGGTCTATTTGCCAACCGACTAGCGGCAACTGACCAAATTCATTCTTAATAAACTGATGCCCTAGAGTTGTCTGATCAATGAGGTCGATGTAATGCGTAGTTGCTTCATCATGCATGCACATACCCCCATTTCTACATCAAACCAAAATATGCAAGCGAATAACTCATTAACTCAAAACCAGACAACGCCTCAAGCAAACTAGCTCAAACAAATAACTAATACACCTTCAAAATAAGATCAATTAGTTGAAGAGTAGTACATAAACTCAAGTTGACCCGAGTTGACCAACTCCTTGACCTTCACTTTGAGCTTAGGACTCTGCTGTCTCCACCATCGCTGAAAGAATGCCTAATACAATGACCCCAACAACAAGTCAACAACAACACCAATAAGCCTCGAAACGAAACACATGTTCGAGCAAGTACGATACGGAAACAAAAAGATTAGCAATGTAAGATCATTACCACTTCAACATAAATGAATTTGCGGTTCTCATCTTCCAACAAAGCCGAAATCACTGAATCCAGCACATTTTGTACACAAGCTCCCTATCAAATCAAACCCACCAAAATATTTCACTTCATCATACTACCATACTGGTTATATCCAGTCAAACAAACTTAACAAATGCCAACACAACATCATAAGCTCATAATCATCTCCTAAAGTTATGAAAGCATTATAATTGCATAACATACCAGCATAATTAAAATCATTAAATAAATTACATACAAGTATAAACTATAAAATCATTATAATTAGTATATCCAAGTTCCAGCAACATAACATAATAACATAAATACAATAACCATTGAGAATTAATAAATTCAATACATTATATTATACTTTAGTTCCATATAACAAAGTATTTCACATAATATACAGAAACACTGCAAATATTTAAGTCAAAAATAGGAAAAACAAACAGATTATTACCCAGCTTCAAGAATAAGACATGCAAAATTATTAAATAAAAATTTAATTTAATTTTAATTTTAATTAAATCAAATGAAATTAATTGAGAAAAATACCCGAATAGAATTATTAGCACCAACATAGTACTGATCAACGGTTTTCAACCACCCAACATCATCATGTGTATGAGGTACCAAATGAACATTTAATTTCCCAGGAATTATTTTTGCTGAGTTATTATATGCTATATATTCTGATTTTACACCCAAAAACATAAGAAAAATTAACATTAAAATCGCCATTTGATACAAAAATTTTGAAAAAGGTAACAACTTTATTGAAAATTTAGTTGGGGTTTTTTCTGGGTTTTGGAAAGAAGTAAAGAAAAACCCAAAATTGGGTGAAAAATTAGTAAGTTTTTGAAGAGATTAAGAAGGGGAAAAGAGGATTAAGTAGGGGAATTTTAGTGGGGTTGACATTTAAAAAAATGATGATGAATAATAATGTGTTATTTTCAAGTCAAATGTTTTTGTGTCACGGTTTCTGATCACTTCATCGGCAAGTTATGTGGCGTTTTGTGATCACTTGAGTGGAATTTGAGAGTGACAATATAGCTTTGTCCACTATGGTGATCTAATACTACGATTAAATTGGACATAATCTTATCTTGTTTCAATAATATTATACAATTGGTTGTTTTGTTTGACTTGTTTGTATTGTTTTTTAAAAAATTTATGACAGAAATTTTCTAGATGAGCATATGTTATTCTAGATGAGCATTTTCGAAAATCTCATTAATGTCAAAATTGAATAAAGTTTAGCTTAGTATGGAGTAACAAGTATGAGGATACATTGCTCACTCTTGTCTTTCTGCACGGGAATAAAAATAAATCAAACAAAATACTCAAATATGTTATCGAATAGTGAAAGCTCTACCCATAAATTCTCTTTATGCTCATATCTTCTAAAAGTGTAAAATTCTTATTGTGAAGGAAGGATGGAAAATTATCTTTGGACATTATAAGCGTGAGCTAATCGTGTAGCAAACTGGTTAACCAGTTATGGAATGGGCTTGGACTCAAGGTCCCAGCTTATTGAGAAGGAGTAGAAGGAACATTACTTGAAGACTTAAGTGGAGTAACAAGGGCGAAGGAGTATATCTAAGTCAAATGCTAATCCTGTGTAGTTGTGTTTTGCTTCCAGAGATCAAGTAGTGTAGTCGCGTTTTTCTCGTAATGTTATCTTTTCATTTCATTTTTCATTATGCGTTGTCATGTTGCGTTGATTTCTTTCGCTCTCTCTTCACTATAAAAAATAAAAAATAAAAAAAAGTAGACGCTTTATACTACGTGTTATTTTCCGGCCACTATACTTACGATCTAACCAGTCAACTAAACACAATTGAATTGACGCAAATTGAATTAAACCGAAATCATTATGTCATTTAAAAAACAACTGCTCCGTATTTTTTAATCCTTTTGCGATATAGTACATATAATTACAAGATAATATTTAATAAATAAGTGCGATATGTATAAAAAGAAAATCACATGATATTTCTAGTAAATAACTAAAAAAATAATTACTATATTAACTCTTAAAGTACATATAGAAAGACGACACTACTCCTAAACTTCTAACAAGCAAATACGTAGGTTAGTCCCATCTAATGACTTGCTTATTGAAGAAGTTAAAAAACTCCATAAGACACAAAATCATTCAACCACAGAAAAACTCCAGTTCATCTTCTTCTTCTTTCTTCTGCAACAAACAAACTTCAACTTGACTTTCAACTTCAATGGAAGACACTTTCAGAGTAAGAGTTGACAAAACCTTCAACTCTCTCTCCTCTTCATCTTCACCATCACTTCCAACCCTAACTCCTTCGCTTTGGTGCTTAACTGACAAAGAAATCGAAAAGCGTCAATGGCCGCGAGAACCCGACGCTTCAATTCCAATCGACGATGACGATGACGACGATGATGATAACGACGACGCTTTTCTCGCTTCAAACGTCGATAAATTCTTCTTCAAAGCGAAGGATGAGAAATCAATGGCGTCGGAGAATAACCTCATCGCTAACCCTAACCCTAACCCTAGGTTGACTGAGTTGGATTTTCGGAAAGAGGTTGAAGATGATCTTAAGGAGCTTGATGATAATGGCGGAAATGAAGGTATTAGTGAGAAAAGTAAGGTGAATGAATGTCGTGAAGTTGTGTGTGGTGAAGAAGAAGATGAAGTGGAGATTAAGAAAGTTATTGGAATGGATTGTACTCTTGATTTTGAGGTATTTTCGTTGATTTCTTCTTTTTTTGTTGTTTAAATTTGTTTTGTTTTGGTTTGAATTGCTTGAATTTGGCTTTTTATGGTTTTGATTTTTTCGGCGTAATTTCTGCTTATTTTCATGTTTTGGATCATAGTTGTCTGTAATCCGTAATTTTGAAAGTGCAAGCGAATATATGTTAGTAATATTCAAATTTAAGTTTAACTAGTGGTTGAATTTGAGCATCATCATAATCAAAGCCTTAATAGTTGTTGAATTTAATAGTGGTTTCTATTTCGTGCTTTCGAAATAGAGTGGAGCTTTGATGCCACAATGCATGAATTCGTAGAATATTGCTGCTAAGAAATGCTTTGGACTGTAAAATTAGGAGTGGTTATGTTGAGTATAATATTAATTTGAAGAAGGATCATGTGTCAGTATTCTGTATACAACTGATACAATTGGAGCTTCTTTTTGAAGATGTTGAGAAATTCCTTCCGTCTTTCCTGCTTGATTACTTGAGCAACTAGTTTGATACAAATGTGATTAATGATTACTTGGTTATCACCTAATGACCTCAAATCTTTTATTCGTTGAAGTTATTGAGTACGCTTCTTTATGTTATTTTTGGTTTGCTTCGTATTTGTCCTTTGTAAATCAGATCTTTATTCCTCTTCTATAAGGATGTTATTTTTGACACTTCAAATTTCACAAGGAGTGTTCAATTGTTTGAAGACTTTGAACTCTTATCTCTTGAATTTTGATTTATCTTTTAGGAAGAAGAGGATGGATATGATAAGGTGGCTGTTGGAACAGAAAAACCTGGTCAGCGTTTGTACATGTCTGACGTGACTGAATACACACCTGATATTGATTCGTTTAATGAGCTCCCTACCGCATTCAAGGAGGCCTCTAGAGACCCACGTGCAAATCACTTGGCTGCCAAACGCAGGTTAAAAGAAGATGCGGAAACGGCTAAAAGTTTCAATTCGTTGCATGTTTCTGATTACACTGAGGATGGTGTTTCTGGTGCACAAAATGATGCCCCTGAAGATGAAAACCCCCCCAAATCAATATTGAAGCGAAAAGATGACCATATGGATTCAAAGAGTGAAAAACGGGTGCGTTTTGAGCCGATATGTGAAACAGATGATCACAGTACATCTGAAGTTAATAAAGTTGAGTCAGAAGCCTCTAATGTAGATAGCACATCATGTAAAGAATTGTCTGTGCAACATGACGATTCCTCATTGGTACCAGACCATGTACGCCATCCTCTGAGGTATACACATTATACGTTCGATTCATCACCTGACATGAACGAAGAATCTAATCGTCAAGCCTACATGGACTTCCTTAATATGGTAAAGAAATCCAAGTCAGAACCCGATGAAGTTCTTGTTGACCTTACCAAACCTATTATTTTCAATCCAAAGAAAAAGGTCAATGATTCGTATATGGTTACTAACAGCAAGAGTGAGGATAGCATAGAGGAGCCTCTGCAGAAGAGAATCTTTTCTGTGAGTATTGCTGCAGGGATTGCAAAAGAGGATGAGGCTGCTGAAATGGAGGTGGATGAGCATGAAACTGCAGTACATAAAGTCGGTAATGGAAGAATGGCTCGTAAATATCGCTCCAGAGTCACTTTGGAGCCAAATAGCTGATGTGATTGTGGACAGGTGACCTTATGATTATTCATCTAATTTAAGTTATATAGCATCAAGAGAACATTAGATACTGCTATCGACTTTGTATTGCATTTGCATTTGTTGTAACAAAATTATTAGCTTCAAGTACCATTAGTTCAATACTTATAATGAATCGAGTTTTTTGCTTACATGTACTTGATCAACTAATTTAGTTGTATTTGAAGTCGAATATCATTAAAGGTGTCAGCTTTTTAAGTTGTTAGTTAGTGTGTTGCCTCATCAACAGAATTGATGAAAATGAAACCATTCTATGGAAAATTGCCAACATTATTGAGGTTGCAAGAGAAGCTCGTCATGTTTATCAGAATCAGAGACACAAGAGTAGCAGACTAGTTAGATTCTACTAAAACATGGAGGAAAAGAGTCAGATAACAGTGCATATGGACATACACAAGTACTACCTGAGGGCCAATGGCATTCATCAACGTTTGTTTTTCAACAACAACAATTTGATTGCAATAATTAAGTTATTAAGGTGGTAGGTAGCAATACCAAAAGGAAGAATGAAAAAAAAAAAAAAAGTTGAAAAACAAAGAGGACAGAGATGGCCTTTCAATTAAGAGGCTCAAGGCAGTATAATGCTAAATTGTTCTGCAAAAAATGACCTTTACAGAACAAATCACCAGAAAAACCTATTAAACGCACAACTGCACAAGTATCGAAAGGAGCATATACAGCAACAACTCTGATGCATCAACTTAAAATACATTAATTTTGATGATAAGTAGTAATATCAAGTTTGTTTCTTTTACAAAAAATTGCCTCCTATACCCATCTATATTCAAGCTCCACATGTTTGGGCTGTAATTCATATCCTATGAACTTGAGACTGGATTTACTGCCTCACAGTTTCACATACGAGCAAAAAAGAATACCCTAATTGTTAGTATTCTATACAACATTGTACTAAACTATCAAATGCTGTTCAGCAGTGAAAGAGGCCGGCAAAAACTGGCTGCTGCAGCTTAGTATCAAGTTAAAATAATCTCTTGCGACAGCCTTCAGCACCACAATAACAAGCCATCTGCTTCACCTTTCCATCAGGGCCAATGACACTGTCAAGCGCATATCCATAGTCATATGTAAGTTCCTGTCAATGTCAGTAGATAACACTTGTCAGCAAGTACAGCTATATTAAGTGCAAACAATTATAAATAGCTTGAGCCAACAAACAAGTAGTCACCAACTCACCATGTACATAGAAAATAAAGCAGTGTCAAGTGAATCTTATTAAATCAGTTTCAGCAGAGTAAGAAAAAAAACAATGTTGCAAACTTGCAGGTCTGTTTAACGATTTTTAATATATAATCATTTTATGGTTGACAAAACCATATCGAACACTAGCTTGCATTCTCAGAAATATGCTAAATTTGAATCACCAGTTTTTGCATTCACAACCTCCCACAATACCAGGATACCGAGTTTCTTGACTTGTTTATGAGGGAAACAATCAGCAGATCCAGCAATATTAAAGAACCAATACAAACTATTTGAAAAAGTCACCTGTAATGGTGGAATGTTGTCGGCAGCAAAAAGCATCACCCTTGCTAGTTTAAAATCGTGGTGCGAACTCAAGACGCACTGTACAAAAAGATTGGGTTCACAACTATGGTTGATGAACCTTGCCAAGCTTCCCGAGGAACCAGCATCAATACAAAACTCTGCCACACTATCAACAACTTTCTCCTCAGCCTTCTCCTCAGAAGGAACAGAGACATCTCGCAATCTCATCTGTTGGCAAATCATTACACTAATTAAATGCATAAATGACTTACAGACTTAAGCCACTAAGCGTATCTAACACAAGAATTTAGTCAAGCGCCTCAACAAACAATAAGGCTACTAAGGACATAAGGAATTCAACATATAAAATAACAAATATTAACAAGACAACCGTCTTTTTTCTTCCAACATCTTTAGATTACCACTCCACTAAATCCACAGTTCCACACCAAAAGAAAAAAAAAATCAACAACTAATCACATATAAGCCTCAAACAAAATTGGAAGCTAATCACATAAGAGCTCATCATTACCTGTCTTCCATCTATCCCTTTCATTGTCTGCAGGCAATCGATATCAAATATAAAGTTATTTTCCAAGACACTATCAGCCTCATCTGATTTCTTCAGTAGTCCTGTGTATTCACATATAGGTGCACCAGCAGGTATGTAATCCCACGACCTGACAGCCCACCCCTTCTTCGGCGTACGAAAAACCTATACATGATCAAGACGATAATAACTGTTAAAAAAGAAGTCAAGTGAGCATATGTAAGTGACAATCTTTATTGGCAAAATAACACCACCTCAAAGCGGTATCTTAAGCCTTTCTGGGACGTACGGTTGATGCAAGTTGATCCACAAGAACAATTTGGGCCACACTCAAACACCACAGCCTTTGCTTCAATGAGCCTAAAATCAAAATATGAATGATTAAGTAAATCTGTGTCAACTGCTAAAAGATCTTAAAAGAACATTAAACTCATATTTGCATTTTCATTTTACCTGCCACCATCCCTATGAACATAAGGAAAATCTGAACCATTAAGCCGAGCACAAGCACAAATCAAAGGATTAGTGCAGAGTCCATCACAATCACACCCACGAGTAGAAGATGGGATCTTGACATTGTCTGCAACCTGAAGAGACTTGCAGTACTTGAAACCTGAAATTTACATTTAAATCAAACCACAGGTGACTAAGCAATCCCAAGTCTAGTTCAAGGAAGAAAGGACCTACAACATACAATATAACTGCATATTAAGCAACAACTTCTGGAAGATGGAATCACTTCAATGAGTTATATTACAAGACAAAAGGAATAATATCAAACATTAAGTTTTGAATTGCCTTCATATATTACTCGTGAGAAGCCACTGCAGTAGCCTAGGGAAAGGAGTAGATAGAGGTGGTGTGCAATATTTCAAGAAGGCAGATGGATGCATGAAGAAATGGCTTTTCTGCTAACATAAAGACAGCAATAAATCCACCCCCCCCCCCCAAGGCCCCCCTTCTTTTTACAAAGTACCCCTACTTGCTCATAAATACTAGGCACTAAACCCCACCCA
>PYUH01003972.1:696727-711953 GCA_016808085.1 Suaeda aralocaspica | reverse complement strand
AAAAAAAAAAAAAAAAAAAAAAAAAAAAAAAAAAACTACTAACAACATTTGGAGGAATAAAAAAAAGGTTTCAAGCATCTTCTCTAGCAAACCTTTAGTGCCAAATTGCCACGCAACATTTTCTGATCTAGAATCTGCTTCTTATCTCCTAATAGGTTGTTTCCACCTTGACCTGTGTAGATAACATCCTCTGAATTGTCTAAATCATCTTCATATTGGCCTGAGAGTACAATTGCAACAGCAAGAGGAAGTGTATATTTGCCATATTCCTGTAAAATACACAAAAATGAGACATTTCAAGGTTAAGAAAATAACATACATCCAATCAGAGGGCCTCACTTTTATAACAACTCCCACACAAAAGTAATACAAATCTCAATAAATATATGATAAGTGCAACATTTAAGTATTTAATTAACTTAAATGATTAAGCATCACACAATACCAAAATGCTATTTGAAACACACTTTTGCAGCATGCACCAACAATATTAAAGCATTAGCTGGATCAGAGATCATATCAAGATTCTCAATCCAAAAATATACACAAAGAGAGAAATAGATGAGTACAGCATCATGTTATAAATTGTAAGTGCGAACACAGGGCAAACCAATATTGCATCAAAAGATCACTACAGTAGAAGGCGCACCATCAAAAAGTAATCAATGCCAAATATATAAATCAAAAGAAGCAGTGTTGTTAAGATTTGAGATGGCAAAAGCATTACCCCATTGCCGTAAGACAGCCCCATGTAATCTATACCATTCAACCAGTGGCTATGGAAACCTACTGCAACCATCTCTGCCCGTGAAAAGAATTGGTGACCAACGTCAACGCCTGAATCAAAGATACAGCAAAAGCATGACTACCAATCTCTTCATTACAACCTATCGCCATATTGCATAAACATGTCATGTCATTGTCTACAACTCTACACCTACCAGGAATGGCGCCAATCTGCTTGTGAGGATACAGCACTTTTCCAGTCTCCGTCATCTGCCACATTAACATTGCAAAAATCATATAAAGACAGATTCTATCTTTGTTCTAAAACTTTTAACTAACCATACACAAACTTTAAAAAATACCACAAACCAAGTTACCCTAAAAAGTACAAGAAATCAATCGGAAATTCATTGCAAAACTAGAGCAAGTTATACCTTTGTAATTGCTTTGAGATCAGGACGCTTATGAGGAACTCTTCTATCATCTCCATTACCTTTCTGAACAACAATGGCCGAAAAACAATTATATACAGAACCACTAAAATAGGCAAAATTACATTAAACAAAACAATGTTTACCTCCTTTTTTTCAGCTTCAAACTTCTTACATCTATTCTCCTCTTCCTGCAGCCAAACAAAAAGCATTCAACCAAAATTCCCTGTCTAAAAATATAGAATTGAAAATTTTAAATGTCAAACCATTTTCAAACCGAAAAAACTCCAAATGTAAATCAAATTGACCTGAATAAGATGCAGATAATAATTGTTGAAAGTTCTTAAAGCTTCTTTAACTTTCAGATGATCACTCTTTTCGACACCGTCTGCAGTAACACCATTAGCACCACCACCTTGAACTTCTTCCAACTTCAAACCTAGTCCCATCAGTCCGTCAAAATTCTTCACGTTTAGCTCCATCTCACTCCTCTCTTCCACATTCGCCGCAACTTGAACAGGATCCTTCGTCTTCCTCACCATATTCCTTTGGTACTTCCTCTTTTTCTTCGGACTCACTTCTTCATATTTTGATATCTCCTTCTCATTGTAAGAAACTTTTCTTCCTTTTGTTCTCTCACTTGTTCTTCTTCCTTCTGTTGTCTTCTCTCCTTCTACTGTCTTCTCTCCTACTTCAACCTCGATTTCCGCCATTAATAGTTACCTAAAAAAATGCAAACCACTTGATAATTAAAATTAACACCACAATAACCAGAAATCTTCACTGAAAAAGCGATGCAAAATAGACGTCATGACACCAAATTTTCGTCGTTTTTTTTTTTCGTTTAACTTTAAAAACAGTATAATTACAGTATTATTACATCAGCATGAACATTAGCAAGCAAAAAAATCAAAAAACAGAAGAAAAAAATATAAAGACAAGCAGACAATTCTTACAATATAAGAAATATATATAAAACGATGTCCAAATTTTATCAATTTTTTACTTGCTTTAAAAACAAAATTCAGAAAAAAAAAATTAAATTCAGACAAAAACAACATTAACATTAACACATTAGAAAAAAATTAATAAAACACAAAATGTGGAAAATTAATACAACGATGTCCAAATTTAATCATTTTTACTCATTTTTTTAAAAAAAAAATTAAAAAAAAAAGCAGGAAAATTAAACAACAAGCAACATAAGCATCCAAAAAAACCAAATTAACAATCTAAAACAAAATGCAGTACTAAAATCAACGACGATCAAACTCACTTACTTCCCTAATTTCCAGATTTTGATTTGCTTCCACTTTGAGCTAGGGTTTCAACTTCCAACAACAACAAAAATCTAGAGAGAGAAAGGAAGAAGACGAAGAATCAAGTGAGAGAAAATGAGAAGAAGAAAAAAAAAACAACCTCGGAAAAAGTGATAGAGAGAGAAAATGGGAGGTAAGAGAGAAGACGAAGAAGTTATAGAGGCGCGGAATTTTGAAGTGAAAGTTTTGTTTGTTTGTTTGTAATTTTTGAGGGTGGCGAAAATTTTCGCAAACTCTGAAAAAATGCGCCTTTCTCTCTCTAAAACCAAAAATTTGGAATTGGAGGTTTACTTTCTCTCACTAGAAAAAATAGAAACTCATATTTAATGTGTGAACTGTGAAGTGGGTGGGGGGGGGGGAAAAAAGAAGGAGGAGGGACTGAATGAAGTGAGAGGGGGTGGTGGGATTTGGGAAGTTGTGATGGTGCCCCCAAATTTTGTGTAAAAAATTTCTCATTTTTAAATGTTTTTTTTTTTTTTGCTGCCATCATTTGTTTGTGTGTGATAATAAATTATTGCAATTTTTTTATGAATAGTAAAATGAATATGTTACTGTGGTTTTTTTTTTGCACAGAGCTCTAGAGCTTCTGCGTACATGTGTAGGTGTGGGTGGGGCCCTTTTGTTTTTAACTGGTTTCCACTACAAATTTTATTTACTATGTATTTGTTCCGGTTTTTTTAATTGTTACATTTATATTTACTATTTCACATTTTTAAGACGTGACTTATAAATTAATATTTTGAATTTGGTGTAATATAAAATTATATATTTGAAAAGTACACATTGAAACAAATTAAATAAGACTTTATATGACTATATTTTTTATTGCGTATAAAACATCAAGGTGAGTTAAAATTTCACTATAATAAGTAATAAGCTATTGAGGAAATACTTTCTACATTATTATTTACATAATATGTTTAAGGAGTATACATTGAGAATTCGAAACGAATTAATAATACTAGTATTTCTTTTGTCTCTAATCAATTACTATATATGCGTTTTCATAGTTTTTAATACATGATTTAAAATCTTTATATTACAAGCTGTTTACATGAAAAAAAAAATATTTGAAAAGTGCAATGTCATGAATCATACAATATTATGAATATACTTTTTTTTTCTTATGTGTAGTAAATCGAAGAGATTTAAAGTACTTAAATGAATAGTGCATTAAGTCAATGTGTAGCAATTTATTAGACTTAGAGAGAGTATCTCATATGATAATAATTTTTATGTACATATATGAAACTATGGAACCAAAGGTTATCAAAATTGTTTAATGAATGGTAAAATAATCAAATGTGTGCAAGTAAAAAGAGTTGGATGGAGCAAAATTTTGAGTATTAGACTTAATACTACTTTTCCTAAGCTCGTATTGACTAATACGGATTGCACTTATATTTTTTCACAATTTCCAACAAGTAACTTTATTACTCCACTTTATATTTACATTAAATATTACGGAGTACATACTTTTTAAAATTATACTCCATGTATTCAAAAACTACTTGACATGTTGAACTAAACAAGATTTTATGCGACTATATTTTTTTATGGACATAAAATTAAAGAATACAAAAAGTAAATTGTTTTAAAACGCAAATATAGCAATAATTTGGGACAAACGAATATTTTTATATCACCTGATTAATTTAGTCTTAAAAACATTAAAGCATCTACAATGGACCAATGGTTGTAGAAAGGAAAATACTTATACTCTATAGTTTAAAAAATAAAATTACATCTAGGCTCTAGCAATCTAGCATAAAGGTTGGACTTAAATTTTGCGATCAAAGCATGTAGGAGTTATTCTTTTTTAAATTTTCAATTAAAGGATGTAAGGGTCATAACGTCATATTAATTCTAAAGGAGTTAATTAAACAATAAATTTTTATCTCGCAAGGGTCATTCTTATTTAGTTATTTTATTTACATTATATTTACGGTTTACCCCTTATGACCCCCTCTTTCTCCCTTGGTTGGCCCCCTTTTGAGGTGTTAATAAGTTTTTGTTTTTTTCTTATTGAAAATTATAGAGTTAGGGAAATGAATTTATTACTTATTTACTCGTATCAATTATTAAGTTTTTTTTGAGATAAAGAATAAGATTTTGTTCTCTTCATGACATTTTTTTTAAGTGCCACTACCTAAACACTACTTCCAAATGCCAACCACCACGGCGTCACTACCCAAACACCCTACCACCACTGACTGCACCACACAGCCACTAGGGGTGTGCAAAACCGGAAATCGGAAATTTTCCGATCCGGAAATTCGGATATCCGGATTTTTGGAACCAACAAAATTGATTCCGTATCCGTTCCGGAAAAACCGGAATTCCGGAAATTCGGATATCCGGAAAAACCGGATCGGAAATCCGGATATCCGGTTCCGAATTATATACTAGAATTTTCTCTAAAATTTACACATATACCCTTAAAAAACCGGATCGGAAATCCGGAAAAATTCGGAAAAATCCGGAAAACCGGAATTCCGGATTTTGTTTTCCTTAAAAATCCGGAATCCGATTTTTTAAAAATCCATTCCGTATCCGATCCGGTTTTTCCGGTTTTTCAAAAATCTTAATCGGAATTCCGATTTTTCGGAACGGAATCGGAAAATTTCGGACCGTAAATTCGGAACCGTAAAATCTTGCACACCCCTAACAGCCACCACCAACAATACAATTAAAAAAAAAAAAAAAGAGGTATGCGCCTTATTTAAATATAAATCTCATAGTACATTTGCCTAGTCTAGACGCATGTCTCGTTTTTTCTTTTATTTACATTTGATAAGACTCGTGCCTAATTAATTTTTTTAAAGTGTGTTGTTGGTGGTGCTATGTGGTGGTCAGGTGGTTGTGTGGTGTAGTGAGTATGGTAGGGTGGTTGGGTAATGGCACGATGTTGAATTGTTGATTGGTACTTGGTAGTGATTTGTGAGAGAAAGTAAGAGATCTAGGGGCAAAATTGTTCGGTTACTTACAAAATTGAGACGACAATAAGGGTTTTAGAACAATGAATAAGATTCCTCATTGACAAGGTACCCCTTTGTTTTTTTAGTACTCGTTTAGTTGTCATGACAATTGAATTCCTACCGGCATTTAAATTACATATGAACTTAATGCCTGGAATTGAGGGCAACGAACAAACACTTAACCCAAAATGCTAAGTAGGGTGATATATAGATATAATATATGTGTATACAACACTTGAATATAAATTAGTAAAAAATTCTTCTCAATCTTCTAATGTGGGATGGTTTGCATCAAATGCAAATTTTACACAATTTCAAGTAGAGTGCGTTTTGCATATAACACGCCGTATTTAATGCAAATTGTGCGGTATAAAATAAAAAGACAAATAAAATCTGACGCGCGTCAATGGGAAAAAAAACACATACAAATGTATATCAAATGCGTGAAAATCAAATTTAAACTAACATTTTCTCTTTTTTGCATAAATGTGTTGTTTTTATTTATTTATCATTATATACGTTCTTTAATTCAAGTCATTATTTTTTAAAATCAAGCAAATATAATATTAAAGTCTAATTTTATACAAAAAGTTAAGTAACTCCTTCAATAAAAATTAGTAACCCCTGAAAAATTTGAGAAACCCTTTTAACAAACATTAGTAACCCTAGAAAAAGTTAAGTAACATGTTCAACAAAGATTAGTAACCTATAACTCCTTCAACAAATATTAGTAACCCCAAAAAAAGTTAAGTAACCCCTCCAACAAAGATTAATAGCCACAAAAAAAGTTAAGTAACTCCTTCAACAAAGATTAGTAACCCCGTCAACAAAAATTAGTAACCCCGTCAAAAAAATTAGTAACCCCTTCAACAAAGATTAGTAATCCCAGAAAAAGTTAAGTAACCCCTTCAACAAAGATTAGTAACCCTAAAAAAAATTAAGTAACCTTTTCAACTAAGATTAGTAAGTCCATAAAAAAGTTAGATAACCCCTTCAATAAAGTTCTGTAACCCCTAAAAAAGTAAGTAACCCCGTCAACAAAGTTTAATAACCCCTTCAACAAAGATAAATAACCTTTAAAAAAGTTAGGTAACCCCTTCAACAAAAGTTGAGGTTGTTAGTAACCCCCTGAAAAAGTTAAGTAATCCCTTCAAACAAAATAAATACAAATTAATAAAAAAGAAAAAAATTGCGAGATAACTTTAATTTCCTACCCCAAAAAAGGCGTAAAAATAACTTTGTGCAAAAAAAATAATAGAAAGTAAATCAAGATCATTCGAAACTAAAACCAAGCAAAAAAAATGATGAAATTATATAGTAGAAGAATAAAAGATTCAAATAATTGAGATGGGGAAGAGAAATAGAAAAAAACTAGCTGAAAATTTGAAATACATGTGGTCAGAGGATTATTGAAATTTGAGAAAGAGGGATCTTTTAAAATTCAAAAACCAAAAGGAAATATGAATACTACACAAGAAAAAGAAAAAAGAAAAAAAATTAAAAAGAGGTGGGCTATAGATGTATGAACTCTTTTACTCATTGGGCCTGCCGCACCACTATCTACTATGCGCCAGGCCGCATTCAAGACTTCATCTTTCAAGTATATTTTACATAAGTTCATCCAAATTTTACACATTAGATAGCTCCTCCAACCCAATACCTTCTTTACTCTTAAAGTTAGTAAGAATTGGCTCTACATAAAGAATAATTTTTAATGACTAATCAATTATATTTTTCTTTTCTTTGGTGTTTTATGTTTTTTAATTTTCTAATCAAGTCACAAAATCATTTTTTCATGTGTTTAGTTCTTTGTATACTAATTTTGACCTCAAATGAGATGAACAGTTTCTAGGTAAGTACTACCTCCGTAGCAATTAATTGCGATGATTTTACATATTTTCTCTCTATTTTGTATTAAATAGTTGCAACTAAATTATTATCGTTATATTACGTCAAAATGTATAAATCTAAAGTTGATTTGGTGTTTTCAAGAAACAGGTCTAAAGAGTGTTGAATTAAATAGGGTGCTATACAATAATATAAGACATGATTCCATTTGCTATGATGCATGTAAACCATATGTTTGGTCATGAAGCCTTTCTCAAAAAAGTGAGAGATGAAAGGATGACAATGTGACATTTCTATCACATGATATTGTTGCCAATTTGACATTTTAACTTAAAAAAAAAAAAAAAAACTTAGATTTGCTAAAGCAACATTAAACAATGCTGATATACACACTTTATAAATATACCTTTTCAATCGTTAGAGCGTGCTTCAATTGTTAATTTTTTGATTAATTAACTACGAGCGTAGAAGACGAATTATAGTTCTTTTACATGTATGTATCAGCACTATTCGATAAAATCAATGCATTTATGATCTGCTTTGGTGAATAGTGAATAACCATAAGAATACAATATATCAAAATATACAAGTTCTTTTACATGTATGATCTGCTATTTGGTTTTCATTAGTAGAATACAATATATCAAAATATACTTTTTCTTTCATATCTTCATAGAATAATTAAATTATTTCAAAACCAAGTTATTTTGGAATTTATTAGGAAACAATATATTTTCTCGGGCCATGATATAAGGAAAGTATCAAGAGATTAATGGACCAAATCAAGATTTCCTTACTTATTCCAATTTTTTTGTTACCACACAAAGTCTTACAAAAAACAGAAAGATTAAAATTATGGTTCAACAAATCTTGGCGGTCTATTGTATGCATAGACAACTCTCTAACCAAAAACTATAACCTTATGAACCCAAGATTAAATAAATCATGTCTTTCTACAAAAAATAAATAAATAAATAAAAATCATTAACATGTCCCCATAAATGTTACTTTCAAGGCTTCAATTACAAAACCATAACTTTGACACACATCCATAATTATTAATCCAAATCCTTACATATAAATTAGCACAAAAGAACATAAATAATAACCTAAAAATACAACTATTTATACGAAAACCTTAACTTTAATTTAACTAAAAAACAAAACTCTTACCTAAGTAGAAGTACAGCCAAATTAAACCCATAATATTAGCCTAAGGCCCTAAACGACATAATTATGAATTCAAAATTTCAAATATCATACTAGCTTTAAAGTTGACTATTATTCAAAAAATTTAACTATTGACTTTAAACTTTTCTAGTAAATAAATTAAAGGGATTTTCTACGTGGTACCTTTGGGGTATTAAATTTTCTACATTGTGCCCTTTTAAATTTAAGCTTCCACACGGTGTTCTTAAGGTTCATTAAGTGACTAAGTTAGGACTTTTTCGTGAAAAATGTCACAATTTCATTCTCAATTTGGTGGCTCATACGCTTCTGCTCATGACCCATACTCTTCCATTTTGCCTTGCAATTAAAGAGCACTATGGCCACTGTGACTCATACAACAAATAATTTACGAGCATTTAATATTTGTTTAACTACAAGGTCATGTTATAGTAACTAATTTAACTTTAGGGATACGATGTGGAAGTTTTAATTTGGGAGGGCACAGTGTAGAAAACCCAATACCTTATGGGCATAATGTAGAAAAACCTAAATTAAAGCTTTAACCATCACAAAGTTTCACTAACAACTAGCTTTGGTTCTCGGGCGTTGTCCCGAATCACTTGATAAAATTTCATTTTAAGATTTCTTTCATTTGTTTTGCCTTTTTCATCAAAATATAAAATATTGTAATTATATATTAATTTAATTTAATTTTGTAAAAAACTGAAATGTTAAGTGAACAAATAGGAGTGTTATTATAAGATATTTACATAACCATGAAATATTTTATAATTGCGATACAAAAGTTTCTAATAATTGCGAATATAATGTGAGTTTAATATGTTTATTGATAAAGAAATAAAATATAGATTTTACATTTGAACTATTGAACACATGATTTAAAAAAAAAAATTAATGGGTCCAAATAAAAGATCAATTGTGATATTGACAAAGAGATGAAATGAACATTAAATTAAATCATAGAAAATATGTTCATTATTATCCATTTTTCACATATTTTATTTATCAACGTAGAAAAGGAATTATTAATTTTAGTGAGTTATTACTTTTTATGATATACATGTTATAATAGTTTTGTTGTAGAAAAATTAACAATAATGACAAATAGCTTAATTGGTAAATAATGTGTCTCATATGTCAATTCTTCGCCTTGCATTTTAATATATAGTAGTTGATTGTAGAATTTCTTAAACTTGACTATCATTGTAATAATTTAACTATTGACTTTAACGTAAATTTGATGTTATGCATTGCAAATTTGTAATTTTCATAATAACTCTTTTTATCCGAATATTATTTTAAATTATTACCAATTTGCTATCATTAAATAAATGCATGGTAAATTCAAATAATATATAGCTTGATACCCCTTTACTTTTTTTAAGGGTATAATTAGGATCATTCATTCATAGTAAGCAAATACATATGTAAATAGTTCTATGGTAACACAATAGTCCCATATTTATTGAGCTCCAAAAGGAATGATCCTAGCTAAAAAATGAGCAACAAAATTGCCTTTCCTACGAACATGAGTCCAATCTAAGCACACAAACTTCCTAGCTGAGCTAAGAACATCACACAACACCAAGTCGAGGTCAATAATAGCCACCTAGCACCCCTTGAAATAATTCATTTGAACACAACACCCTTTAATACCCATTTACTTCTTTCACCTTCTTTAATTGATATAATTCATTTTGTACACATTTTTACAATACATTAAATCCAAATAAAGTCAATGAGATTTAAAATTCACCGATCGCAACCCAATCACACAACATATTAAATTCAAACATAGTCGTGACATAATAACATATAAGCTCTGTTCTCTTCACGGGATTTGATTGGAATGGAATGGATTAGAATGAATGAGATTAGAATGGATTGCCGGGATTAGAAGGGATTAGAATAGATGACCCGGGAATGAAATAGATTGGAATGAAATAGAATGGAAGAGAACAGAGCCATAAGCTCAAATAAACCAAGTGCACAAAAAGCAAACACTCCTCCATAGTCCATACGACGTGTGCGTCACCGTGCAGGCGTGGCTTTGCAACTCAACACTTAACTGAATATCGGCTAACTACACTACAGTACCATACTAAATAAAATTAGGTACAACTGATTTCTTTCACCTGATATTCAAGAATTCATCTTTTTGCTCTCTAATTACCTTCATAATTGTAACTGGTATTATCTCAATTCCTTTTCTCTTTCTTTGAATCATTTAATTTATGCAAATTGATTTTCTGGGTTTATAATTACTTGTTAGTTTTATTCAGTTTTGCTCATCTTTTGTAAATTTAATTGGAAATTCTAGGGTTTGTTATTGAATTGATTTGAATATTTGTTCATTTTATATTTTATGCTTCTAAGATTTATTTGAAATGCAAATTTCGTGAAATTTATGATTCAATTGTTATTTTGGTTTCTTGATTAAGGGTTTGTAGAGGAAGTATGTGTTATGTGTACTGAAATATGTTGTGTTTTTCTGTGAAATTTCCTTGCTGAGTATTATGATTGTACTTATAGTGTTTTTGTAGTCAATTCGCTTTCGTATTGTTGTAACGGCGTATACATGTGAATTAGGGATGGTGTGGTTTGACACACATTTGCCTACTTATGGTAATTAGGTGGTAGGAAGGCAATGTTGATGTTCGGGTGTGTACGAGAGAATGTCGGAGAGAGTGTGCTGAAAGCGGGATTTTGTGAAAAACGTAGTGGGAAATTGTGGGGTTATGTAGGAACCGAAACGAGGGAAAGGGTTGTATTTGGGGATGGAACATTAAGGCGTTGAAACATATATTCCCTATTGTAACAGAATGGAGTTAGTATATGATTTTGGTTTATAATGTAACTATGCATAGTTGATAAGTTGTTCAATTATAGTCTGAATTCATATTGTCATTCTTTAGGATACGAATGCGGGGTTTTTGAAAGAAATGTAGCTGACTCAGAGTCAGAGAGTGTTGAGTGTGGGTTTATATTGGAAAGGAAATGAGGTAAAGGGCTTTATTTAGGGTAGGAAGGGTTAAGTTGACGGAAAATATTTTCCAAAACTGGAATAAAGCTAAAGCTATGAAATAGAGGTAGTATATGATTTTGGTTTCTAATGTGTGAATTTGCATTTTCATTACTTGAGATATGTAAACCTTTCTGTTGTTTTCTTTACCCATTATATTTTCAGAGGTTAGAAGCTAATCATATAAGGGTTGAAAAGCTTAAGAGAAGGATGACAAAGGCGTCAGATGGAAGCACTTCTTCAGCGCCTGCTGATGTTTCTGCAACATCTCAGCAAGTTGATTCAAATAATGCAACCTTACCCTCCTCTGCTATCTATGTTGAACTGGACATGTCACAGAATGCTAAAGCTGATGCCAGAGATCACATTGCTGGATACATATTCATGTGCAATACTGCAACAAAACCAGATTGCTTCATGTATAGGGTTTTTGGTCTTCCGGCTTCAAGGTTAAAGGTTGTACAAAAAATCAAGCCCAACACCAAGTTGTTTTTGTTTGACTTTGATGTAAAGCTTCTTTATGGGCTATATGTTGCTGATACTAGTGGGCAGCTTGCATTTGAGCCGTATGCTTTTGGGGGAAGATTTCCAGCTCAGGTACAGAGTTGTTATCCCTTTTCCTTTTTGTTGCTTTCTAATTGAACTTAAATATCCAAGGAACTCGTTTGGTACTTTGGTTATATGGACTTTTAGTTAGTGTTTGTTTACTTAAATTATTAATTGATATTGAAAATTGGAGTTGCAACTCTCTTTCATAACTTATTTATCCCTATTCTTAGTTTTCTGTTTTACTTTATTGTCGTTGAAAGGGTGGGATGAAATCTTACATGCAAGCCTTTTTAATCGTTTGGACCAAATCATATGACTGGTTGTTATTGCAGATTTATGGAATTACAGGCATAACATATGCGTGTCTTAAAAGTTGTTTCCATAGTTTTGTATACGAGTATAAAAAACAAACAACCTTAGGTGAAAACTGAAACTGCTACAAACTTTTGCAATTTTCTCCTCCAGCATGATCACTTGTGAATTCTCCTCTCCTTCCTTTTCTCTGTGACAACTGACAAGAACCTAGCAATTAAGAGGTGCTTCCTGGTAGCTGCTAACATGCTGTACTAGATTGTGAATTCATGCGTGTAGTAGATGACTGTTATCAATTATAATGGCATGATTCTGCGCGACAGCACAAGTGTGAAATTTTCATTTTCTTTAACCTGATTCAAGCTGTAATCTTTTAATAGAGGTACTTAGATTGTGCAAGTTCTGTTTGGTTGCGCTTTTATTCTAGCTATGTACTTTGTAGCTTATCCTTTTTGGCTGCCATTAATTTTTCTAAAACTTTTAGGTAAGGTTTTCGATTGCTAAGGACTGTTTACCTTTGCCAGAGGCGGTTTTCAAAGATGTTATTAAAGAAAACTATACTGGATCCAAGTTCAAACAAGAGCTGAGTGATGAACAAGTAAGTTTAGTTAATGTCAGTTGACAATTATTATTTACTCTACAGAAATTATGTTTTGACTCGTGCCGCACATTGGAATGTAGGTAAATAAGCTGGTTTCACTCTTTCGTCCAATTGATGTGCCTTCACCACCACAGCCATCTTTGGCCTTTTCTGATGCTTTGAGAAGTTTATTTGAAAAACACGTGGAGCCAAGCCATCAAGTTACCAGGTGTTTCTCTCATTGCCCACATTATTATCAATTGCAGACCAGAACACATGGAACTATGTTGGATTTTCTTTAGCTTGCGTTTGGTTGAAAATTTTTGTTGCTTCATTTATTTGATAAAGATAGGCTTCATTGGTTTTTACTTACTGTTGTCTCATTGCCTACATTATTATCAACTGCTGACTAGAAAATTATATTGAATTTTTTGTTGGCTTGCATTTGGTTGAAAAGGTTTGCTGCTTCATTTATTTGATAAAGATAGGCTTCATTGGTTTGCACTTGCTGTTGACTGGACTAGAGTGATTTTAAAAGGTTATTATGATGAGACAAAGTTATTCCTATAATTTGTTATTGGAATTTCCCATACTTTATAATTGGAACATTATCTTTAGATATTGGGTGAAAAATTTGATGCTATCTAGCATAATTTGTCGTTTATCAAATAGTGCCTTAGTTTTGTTTATAAATTTATGTCCATAATGATCACAGAATGTAAGCGATTTAAGCAGAAGTATGAACTAACTTTGTTCACCATCTTTTTTGTATAATCGCAAATAATTTTATCAACTAGCATGTACCCAAATGGAAATGTGGCCTATCTTTTGAAACGAGTATTTATTTACTTGTTTGTGACTCTTTAGTCAATTGTCAAACAGATACGCAAGCATGCATGGCGAAAGAAGAGTGTTAGAAGCTCCACAAGTTGCGTCTGCAAGTAACTATTATGGCCAAAACCCAATGCCTCAGTCCACTGTGACTCCAATTTCACCTGTTGTGGCACCCTCATCGTCTATGCTGCCTTCATCTTCTAGAGTTTCTCACTTGGTTGCTATGGCTGCTCGAGCCCTGAATGCAGAAGGCCAAACTTCCAGTTTCATTTCACCCTCAAGCAATTTGCCTGCTCTCAGTCATGCGCATTTGTCATACAATGGTTCAAATATCAGGGAAGAGGGCTATGGACATTATGATCAAGTGGGCCCTAATTCTCATCATGCTCTATTAGTCAGCGACCGGGCTGTGCATGCATATGACACACATTCTTACCCAGTGAGTAGCTATTATCGGAATGAAAGTAATGCAACTCTGCCTCAAACTTTGGCTTCCGGAAGCAATGGTGCGAGTGTTGATAATGTGTACCTGAGTTACACCAGCAGAAACCATCCAGCCTCCATAAATTATGGCTATGCTCATAATCAAGGAGTTCCATCTGAGCCTCAAGTACAACTATCAATAAGTGCTGGTAATTCACATCTGAATCTCAATGGTTCAAATTCTGCGATATTGGCTTATGACTATCAGAATCTAGGCAATGCAACTCTGCCTCAGACACTGGATTCCGGAAGCAGCAGAAACCATTCAGCCTCCATAAATTATGGCTATGCCCATAATCAAGGTGTTCCTGCTTTGCCTCCAATACATCCATCCGTAAATGCTGATTATCACAATGGTACAAACTCTGCAAATTTGGCTTATGACTACAGAAATCAAGGTTATTACAATAGTCATCAAACAGCAGTTGGAACAAGCATTCAACAAAGCAATAATGTTCCTCAAGTGCACCAACCCTATTGGCCTACCACACCTGGCTATATGCATCAAGACTACTATAGCTCAAATTAGAGTTCCGACCTTCCAGTGGCGGGTGCAGATGTAACAGCTGGGCATGCACCTGTTGGTGGTCCCAGGGTATATCTAATCTAGTATATGTGGATATAGACTGCGACTATGCGAGGGCATAGGAAGGAATTCCGGAAAGCGAGTCATAGCATTTGCTTATGGTTCTATGCTCACTGAGTCACTAAAGTTGTAGATATTAGCTATTGACGGAATTGGTAGCAATTTTGCGCGTAACATCATTTTCTTTAGCTTGTTGAGGAAGTACTGGAGTAGCATTAAAAATAGTTGAGACATTATAATAGTCTCATAGTTAGCTCTTAGCAGCCTACTTAGAATTCTGATGGTTTGGTTTTGTCTTGCTTGTACCAAGTAGTTGTGAAAAAATTTCCTTGCACTGAAGTTTACGCGTCAACTTTTTTTTTTTTTT
>PYUH01003972.1:672140-691748 GCA_016808085.1 Suaeda aralocaspica | reverse complement strand
TTTTTTTTTTTTTTTTTTTTTTGTGCAAAGGTAAAACACAAGACTTGCACTTGGGATATATTCCTAATTATTCTTTGAGGTCCTTTCTTTGTAGCAACAAAAATGGTAGTTTCTCTATTACAGTATACAGTGCATAAAGGGTAGTCATTCCGGAAACTTACAACAAGGTGTAATTGTATCCAGACTCCAATTTCGCATTAATGACCGAATTGTTTTGCAGGTCAATAACCTGCAAATGGTGGCCATAGCTACTGTCAATATCTAAAGTCCCATTAATCCGGTTGCTCTTCAATGTTCTGTGTACATAAATCAGAAGTAATAGCTGTCATAATCATTCTAAATTGATAAATTCAAAACACATAAACCACGGTCATTTAATAATAGCTATTTACAGGCAGCATATCATATAATCAACACTCACACAGTCTGTAACGAAGGGATGTTAAAAAAAGCAGCCGGGAGCTTTCCCTCCAATCCTGTCCTTTCCATTAATCTGCAAGTAAATATATTAAACAATTTATCATGCATTTTTCTGTCAAGAACCAAGATGTGCTGGTTGATTGAATAGGCCGGGTGAAAGAAGACCAAGGAAAGATTAATTCAGCAAAAGCAAGAGATGAAAGAGGCCTAGGAAGCATACGACTCCTGGGTGTATGTTGAAAGCAGACATGTTTTCTATTAAATTAGAGTTGGATGTTAATGAATAAGCTGTTTGAGCAACATATGCGAGATTATGAGAAAGCAAAAGATGTGTGGCAAGCCATTACAGAGCATTGCTCGTGCTATTCAAGGTCATAGTAAGGAATGGTGTTGTTAAGTGGATCAACAACGAAAAAGCCACAATATTGTCTTATTGAAGTTACAACTGGAGAAGAACTTCTAGTAAAATATGCAGCATTAGCTGGATTAAACAAGCATATGGTTTACTCTAATATTTAATGACATAGTACAGAATATACAAGCAGGATAAACACATGCTAAAAGAACTTATTCAGACCGCATCGCAAACAAAAGAAGTTACCAAGAGAAGACTCTCCTACACATTACTTTTTTTCCAAAACAAAGTGGTTTACAAAAAACAACAATGAAGCGTAAATGGAAGAAAGGCGTACACTGTTGTGAGGGATTGTATTGTTGAAAACCATTCTGGAATTGCTGTAGGTGCAAAACTATTGTTGCTCAAATCTCTGTGTATGTGAAGACAGTTAACAATTTCCGGAGAAAATAATTAGAAAAAAAAATCAGCTCATGAAGAAAGATTGTACACATGGTCAAATTGAACAATGAACGTACTACTAGAAAAGGCTGATGGTGCCATGCTACTGTTATAAAGGAAATTTATAAGAAATCACATGTCAATATAATAAGTCACTGTATGCTAAAGCACTTGAAATTTCAGAGATGGTGATAAACCATTTATAGTTGAAATTCATGCAAAACAAACCAACTCACAAAGACAATAAGACTATCGACAGTAATACAAGTTATCAGACACTATAAGTAGCCTTGTGTTATGTGCCTTGTGATCGTAGAGAAAAGTATAGAAAAAAAAGTGTAATGATGTCAAAGCAAGGGTATGCGTACACATGTTGAATACTTACACAAAGGCAAGGTTGTCCATTCCTATAAGATTCGGCACAAGACCATTGAGTGCGTTGTTGGACAGTGATCTGAAATAAACACAGGAGAATAGCTACTTAGAATTCTTTTAGAGTGAGTTGAACAGTGCCAAAAAATCTAGCATAAATGAAATAAGTTACTGATATTCTAACAAGTTATAATCCACTTACAGCTCTTGGACAGAAGTAAGGTTATTGAGATTGGATGGAAGGGGTCCAGTCAACGAATTTCTGTCGAAGCGACTGATGATACATAAAAGAGATTAACAAAAGGATACAATATAATTTGAGCTGTCTTTAATGGGTAGAAATAAAATTTTGAGGATAATTCATTTTTAATTGGAAGGCCCTGTTGGCCTGTTGTCCACAACTTACATAAAAGGTTCAGTTCAGTTCAGTTAACTCAATTCAATTCTAAACAAATAAGTTCAATTCGTTAAAGCAAGTCTAGTCAGCAAAAATAAGTTCAGTAAGCAGCCTTAATAGAGAGCCTCGTCTGTTACTCACATTGCCTCCAAGCTCTGGACAAGACCTAAAGTTTCAGGAATGCTTCCAGTGAGGTTATTGTTGTCAAAAAGCCTGACAGTGTTAGATATTTAGCATTAGGCAGTAAAATATGGATGATAAATAAAAGTAAACAAAATAATAACTGCAAAAAAAAAGAAACAGCTCATTTCTGTATAATTGTAATAAACTCATAGAACCAAAATTGCTGGAGCTTATAAGCACTTACACATGTATCAAATTCATATCAGAACGAAAAAGACTAGGTGGGATTTCTCCAGAGAATTGATTCTGTCCAAAGTGACTGAAAAGTTTCAACTAAGTCAGATATGATACAACAAGTTGACACTATATATATCGTAAATGCCATTGCAAAGGCAGAGAAATAGTATGTACAAGTGCTTTGTATGAAGAAGCAAATCGAGTCCTGGTTTGCTTCCCTTAGAAACAGGAATCCGTCCAGTCATCTTATTATCAGAGAGATCTAGCCAATACAGAATTTTCAAGTTACCAATAGTAGCGGGCATTTCTCCAGTAAATCTGTTTGAATTCAGCGATCTGCACAATTCATTTTTGTCACGTGTAAGCTTCATCAATGTACAAGTCTCTAAGCATATTGAGAGACAAAAAGTTACATGTAATCTCAGACACACTAGCATAACTAAGACAATCAAGTAAATCAATGAGTAAGATTCTTACAAAAATATGAGCTTTTTGAGCGATCCCACTGAATCAGGAATTGTCCCAGAAAAGCCGCAACCAACAAGGATTCTTGCAGATAAAAAAGAAAAGAAAAGATTGGGTAGATTTCATGGAGTGTCTATGTTGTTCAATATAACTCATATGTATCATTTGGTTCCTACATTGTGCACCATCATACTCAGAACTTTACAATGATGACTATCTTTTCATTATTTCGAAGTGATGTTGAATTTAGCCAACTCTTGCTTATGTGATGGTCACATTTGGTTAAATAATACCTGGTAGGAGTTAGGACAATCATTGCAAAGTTTCAAGGCTGCATATATGGTGCATTATGTAGAGACCAAAAGGTTACATGTGAATTAAGTCAAACCATAGCCCCCCACAAAATATCCCAAAACCAAGAAATGAAGCCGCGGTAAGAAAAGATCAAGAGGCAGTTGTATAGATTTCTCGAAAGTTATCACAAGTTTCTTACAAGTTAGTAAGCTTTGACAGTTCTCCGATATTTGAAGGAAGAGAACCTGTGAGCCCCTTATTATATGAAAGATCACTGCATTGATTTGGAATAAGAAAACAAGAATCACACCGTGACCAGTATAATGACTCGTCTCAAAATAGATATATGCATGGTTAACTATCAATTATATTTCAAAACATAATCCATAGTGATGTACTGATCATTAGAAGCATTACATGTATGATGTGTTTAAGTTAATATGCAAACATACAGAATCTGCAGTTCAGTCAGAGACGCCAAATCTCCGGTAAGGTGACCTGTCAAACCCATACTTGCTAATGTTCTGCAGTGTGACAAAAAAGGAAATGTTAGTTTTGACACTGGAAGAGGTTACATAAAATCTGAATGAGAAGTACAGTTTACAACTTAATTACATGGTGGTAATTCGAGAATTATGGCATCTAATTCCATCCCATTTGCTGCCACAAGGGTCATTACCCTTCCAACTCTGTGGTAAATTCTTCCAGCCATCTGTGAGGGCTGTCAAAACAGCATCTGCACCAACATTTGGATAAAAATTGTATAATTATAAAGTTTTATATGCCTTCTATTTTACTCGGGTATAAGTTTATCCATATGAAATATAAAAAAAGTCCCATGTTTGACTTAAGCAATTTTCAAACTACATATGCAATTTAAAATGTTGCCACTGAGAGAGTAAAGGATAGCGCAGATAATTAAAACTTCTTTCTCAGCTCTATAGGGTCATGGGATCGACTCTTGCCATATATATAAGGGGGGCTCATGTTCCGAATAACACTTATCGACCCACTACTCATACACAAAATTATAATCATACGTGTCTAGTGGGTCAATTCCTCTGTTCATTCCCTTGCCTTGGCTCACACAGATATGCAGATAGTTATCTTGTTTGGTTCCATTTTTTATTCAAAATTTATAAATAACATAAATTCTTAATTCTCCTCATCACTCAATAAAATTTTAACATTTCATAATTAACTCAAAATCAAACAATATCAAGAAACAAACAAATATTACACCATCAAGATTTGAAACATAATAACAAGTAAATATAGTTAAACAATATATAACTAAACTACAATATATACATTAAAAAAGAAAAAAGGAAGACATTCATGCAGACTTACAATCTTTGCTGTTAGTTTGTGCTATTGTACCCCAAACATTGATGCAAATGAGTGCCAAAAAAAGAATCATAATTTCGCAACCAAGAATTCTCATTTCTAACATTTCACAACAACTACTATTCCAATTGTTGAAGCTTAAATGCACTGAATAACTTAAGAAAATTCAACTCTTTTCTTCTACAACTGCATCATAAATGAGCTACACAAGTTGCAAAAGATATTTTTGCACCTCTTCTTGAAATTGAAATTTAAAACATGATTATCCAATAAACAACAATATATTAGAATTTGTAGCTGAAAATTCAATGAAAGAACTCATATTCAATGAAATGGGTCCCATTAATTGCCCTTGGTTCTTTTGTATGCGACTAAGATGTATGTTTTGTATGTATTACTATACTAGTATAAGCTTACTTGACTTAGTTGACTACCAGTCTACTGATAGAGAAAGAACTCATATTTTCACTTGAGCTCAATAATGTGCACACAATACAGTATTTGCGCGCTGTTAGAGAATTGTGCTTGAAAATTTCATAATCCGATCAGAAACTCAACCTAAGCTAGCTCTAAATGATCCAACCGGTCTCTATTTAGTGACTTTAGGCCTGAACATTTTAGCAAAGCATGGCTAGTAATCTAACCCGAAGTTTGATCACCTCTAAATTGATAGAGCATATTTTTACCTCTACAGATTTGTGAGACATAATGAAAGATTGGTAGCAAGTCACTATGCGTCTATGCCCACTGTTACAATTTATTTTTTAATGGATCAATATTACAAGTTTTAGTACGGAGTATTTTCCGTCAGTAATTTTAAATGATATGTATCAATGCACGCATTCCATGCATGTAATGCTAACTATATAGCGGAGTGGGACATGGAGGATACTTGCCAAAATCCTATTAATATATTAAAAATTCAAACATACTTAGAGCCTCGAGCATCCATACTTATGGCTCAAAACGATAAATGTTAGATTATGAACCGTGGCGGACGGGTCAAAGCAATATGTTATTTTTGTGCACTGCAAATAATTCCTCTCAAAAAACAAAAACAAAAACCAAATAAAAGTGGTCGAAATCTAAATGAGGGTTTGACTCTTTCAATACAGGACAACCTCCTCCCGTTTTTTACAAGCAATCCATCAATATCATGGTGAGTTGTTGTGTGGACTACAAAGACCAATAGTTACAAGATCTACAACTACTAAATCAATAGCGTGGATTACAATTCTGATATTTGATTGACAAAAATTTATATTTATCTTCAAAAAAAGATTACCATGACAATGATAAAGAAAACAAATGCCCCAAAATATCCACTTTAAGTCCAAAAAACTATATCTTACACAGCCAACTAAGCTCACAGCCTCACAAATGCTATGCGAAAATCAGACAAGTATGACACAGCCCTTATTAACCGATAAATCTCTGCATAAGTTGGACTAGGCGAATACAAAAAAGAAAGAAAAATTCAAATATCGCAAAGACAACTATGAGCCATCTAGTCCTATATGCAAATTTATGATTATCCACAACCTTATTAAGTTATTATACATAGCTCTAATAAGATTTCTCTGCCACTTTAGCAAAAATTAGAAGCACTACATGTAATACTGAGGTAAGTGAATTACGAAAACTTACAGCATCCACAGTTTTGTTGATGAAGCAAGATCTCCTGTCACCTTACCCTTCACACCCGTACTTAGCAATTTACTGAATCATAACAACAGAAAGGTCAACTAAACTTCTAAAAGTAGGCCAGTCCTTGTTCGAAAAAAATACAGGACAGAACTTACATTTAAGTGATACGAGAATTGGAACAGGTGATTCCGTTCCATCCACTGCCACAAGGATCACTACCAATCCAGTTCGGAAGTAATTTCTCCCATTTGCTTGTAAGGGAAACCAGAGCAACACCTACACAAATGTTTAAAACTTTCAAATTTTGATATCCAGGATATATAAAAAAATACCACTATCTGATCACATGACTTCAAAGAGACGAATAAGTAATTACCATCTGGTATGTGATACTAAGTTACTAATCGTTGCATAAAGCGAGAACTGAACTAGAATATTACCATTTCTATTAATGTATCCACTGGAGAAATGTATCCCACATTTCCTCTACCTCTCCCCTGCTTTAGTTTAAAATTTATCCAGTTTTGACTTGTGATCAAGCTCGTTTGTTTGAGCTGCCATATGCCTATTTCGGATGCAAATGAATGTAAGGAATAACCCAACTCTTACACCCACCACCGCTCCAAAACCCATACTTCCGATCACTAAAATTTACAAATAATACTCGTAAATAACAACCTCAACCTTTCGAATGACACCTTTTGTTGTCACTAACAACCTATTGCATTCTCCAACAAAAGACTAAGAATAGTAATTCATCTCATCACCTCCTCAAGCGTTTCCACGGTTTTCGACAAAATTGTCAATGACTACTTGTAAGGTGACAATCTCCCTCCTAAACTCAAGTGAAAATTTAAATTATTACATGACATATTTGTCAAATTTCTGCGGTTAAAACCGTTAAACACCCCTCTTCAACTTCTTAAACATTATTATTAAACTAAAGTTAGCATATTTTTATTACAATTATAAAATTAAAAAAAAAAAAACCTATATTGACCCCTTATAATTACCCTAATACTTTATACAAATCATTATTTTTACTACAATTTAGCAATTGGTTCATCTCAAATTACATCACATGATAATAAAATAAGAACACTCAATTCAATTACATCAAAATACCTACAATTACATAAAAATAATAGATAATAAATTAATAATTAAAGTCAAATTATGGGTATACAAATTCAAAACAAAAGCATTAAAAATAAAAAGAGTAAAAGATATCATACAATAATTTGATAGTTAGCAGAATGCTCAAGTATTGCATATATTAGGGTTTTAATTCTTTCTCTTAGATTTATTGTATTGTTGTAATTGGACGTGTGTTTTCGCCAATTTGCTCATGTTGATATAATGATATTTTATTAATTTGAATTAAGTGCTTTATAATAATTGATTATGGCGTAATTAGGTAGTACTTGTTTAGCAATTACTTTCCAATTTCGAGCTTAATTCAATGGTTTTCATTTAGGTTTTAAAAGCGTGTTCTCCATTTCTTGTCACCATTTCATATTTGACTCATAAGCTTGATATCATTGATTTATGAAATGAACTTTCCATTTCTTTAGATAAATGGAGAGGATTTCGACTCTTGCAGCTATGTGTGTAACTAATCGGTCATTATCAACTTGAATCATCAGTTCGTCACATGAATCATCAGTTCATCACATTTTTTGTGGGACGTGTTGTTCAATGTTCGTCACACACGGAAATTATAATTTAATCTCATATAATAGGTTTTTATGTAGATTCATGGAAATTTCAAAGTGCAATAAGACGAGGCCGAGATAGGATAGAGAAAGTTGTTTTACTCACTAGAGTAAACTATCCACAATTAATTGAGGGGTTGATATTGAAATCTTATTCATCATATTTAATAATTTTTTATTCGTATTAAATAGGTAACCTGATAGGCAGATGCTTAAAATAGACTAAAGTTTCAATTCTTCAAAGATTGACTCACTCAATGATCTTGACGCTTCCTTAATAACAAGCAAACAAAGTTGCATTTTGTTTTCTAGGTAGTCAACCCACAAAGGTAGCAAGAGTAAATTGCGACTTGTGTTGTTGTAGATGGAAATGGTTTGGAACTTGTACTCACTATAGGTTATGTGTAGGATTTGTCGATCCATCTGGAAACGAATATGTAAACTTTAGTAGAGGTGGATCCGTGGATGTGGAGGAGGTGTTTGGTTGTTTGCAACCGCTTAGCCTCATTGCCACCCCTAAAATTTATGTTTCATTTATGTTTTTTCTAAGTAAAATTTGCATGAAAACTTCAAATACAATTCTCATATAATATTAAGGCTCTGTTCTCTTCACGGGATTTGGCTGGAATGGAATGGAATGGAATGTATTGGATTGGATTGGAATGGAATGGAATGGATGGGATTAGAATGGATTAGAATGGATTGCCGGGATTAGAATGGATTGCCAGGATTATTATTATCATTAGTTATTAATATTTTGTAACAATGGTAATTATTTTTTAACATTGAGATTATTATTATTATTATTATTATTATTATTATTATTATTATTATTTGCAAATAAAAAAAATTGCCTCTTGATTTCAGCTTAATTTCAGTTTGATGCCACAAATGGAAGAAACGTATCAATTGGCTATAATTGTGGCAACATGCACTTTACATAATTTCATTCGATTAGACAAGTTAGGGATTCCAATTTCTCATGGTCCCCAAAATATTGAACGTGTAGCTGATTTAGATTTCACTAATCCGACACGAACAATGTTAATGCGAAGCATTCGTGCAAATATTGCAGATGAACCCAATATGGCAAGATGTGTGTGCTGGAAATATGAGGTTCCAAGATGATGATGATATAGAGGAGGAAGAAATATACGAGAACAATTGAAGCATTTCTTTTATCTATTTGTAAGGATATTGTACGTATCTATTGTAAATTATTATGTAACAAAAATGTAGTAAAAAAAAAATTTGTTATGATCATTATTGTGTCGTCAAGATTTAAATTTTCAAGAGTTTAATTAAGAATTTAATTTTAATTAAGATTTAAATTTTCAGGAATATATTGTCGAGATTAAAATGGATTATCGGGATTAGAATGGATTGTCGAGATTAGAATGGATTATAATGGATTGCCGGGATTAGAATGGATGACCCGGGAATGAAATGGAATGGATCGGGATTGTAATCCCGTGAAGACAATATATTAATAGGTTATTAATTAATGAACTCAAGCATGGATTGAAGATTATCTAGTAAGAAACGAAAATCACACGAACAAACGCTAGGGCTCCTTTTGTTATCCAAAAAATCCAATATATAATCTAATAGCCACAATGACTACACGAAAATCAAGCAAATATAGAACAAAAGAATTATGTTACAAAAAATAGATTTTTGATGAACTAACCACATTTACATTGTATTTTTTTACCCCATCAACGTTTTTTCCAGACTCTTGCTATTTAGGCTCGGTCTTTGCTAGTGGAATGCTTCCACTATATTCGAATAGTGAATTATCGTAGTAAGGATGACCTGCGTTCTCATAAGTTTGTGACGAAGGTGGTGTGGAATCAGCATTAGGATTCATGCCTGCTAACTGCACAATGTGTTCGATTTCTTTCACTACTTCACCCATAGTAGGCCTACTGATGCCTTCCTCTTGTACACACTTCAATGCCAAATCCACATACTTCTCTAAGCCAACTAGGACAGTTGTATTGGTAAGAAGTACCGGGTCTATTACTCTATGAAGGTCGTACAAATCTTTGGACTTGTCCATTGCTTCTTTGACCTCTCTCACTATGTACCTCCCGTCTTGAATTGGTCGTCTGGCTGTTACCATTTCTAACATAACCACCCCAAAGCTAAATATATCGCTTTTCTCGGTTAATTGATTGGTCATGAAGTATTCAGGGTCCAGATATCCCTATGCCAAAAGAGAGACCAATGTCAGTAGTAGTATATTTTGTAGGCCTAATTAAAACCAACATATCTCTGTAGTTTTGACATATCGTAAAGTTGTGTGCACTAAGTCGATGAAACATTATGAGAGTTCTGCATAAGCATGTCAATTCTTGTACTTTGACATGATTATCGACACTTGAAACAGTATTTTGGATCAACTAAGTGTTCATAAACAAATTTTGAATTAAAAGAGAAAAAAGGGCAGTAGTCCTGGAATAGAAGAGAGGATATTTTCATTAGAAAGAGATCTGGGAAATTTGAAACTAACCATTGTTCCTTTGACTTGGGTGGTGACATAACCCTTCTGATCAACATCACCAAACAGCTTGGAGAGACCAAAGTCAGCAACTTTTGCGTTTAGACGTTCATCGAGAAGAATGTTGTTCGACTTGATATCCCTGTGTATGATTGGTGGATCAGCAAGCTCGTGCAGATAATGTAGACCCCGAGCAGAACCAAGCGTTACCATCAGTCTTCTTATCCAGTCCATCTGAATCCCAGACGTTCCTGAATAGAATATAATGCAAATTGAATGATGAATTTGATCACAATGCATGTTATAGTACAAGATTTGGCCAAAAGTCCAGAATATTCATGATTTCAACAACAGCAGCTAGAATAGAGTTTACCAACTTAAATGAGGTTCTTGTTCACATACCAAAAACTCAAATTCAAATGAACTTAAGGCGTGAACTAATGGTACTTCTTATCAGCAACACCCCTCAATACCCAATGAGAAAAATACGGGCATTGACGACAGATTCAGTATGTCACTAATTAAATAAAGCATGACATGAACTTCTGCATTTCATTACGATAACAGAATGGGGCTTCAAATAGAATCTTGCAAACATCAAGTATAAATGGAACAATGGCATCAAATTAAGGGTATATGCAATTCACCGTATTTTTCCTTCTACGAGAAACAATTAAGTTCAGCCAAAGTCTAATAATTGATTCAGATTAAAATAAGTTGAATAGGATGGACCCTAATAATCATTAAGTCATGGTACCTTGCATGAAGTTAAAAGACTTAGAAAGGTATACCTAAAAGACTGTCCATTAGTGTCCCGTTAGGAATATATTCATAAACCAGCGTTTGTTCTCCTTTGTCAAAGCAGAATCCTACGAGTTTTGCAAGATTCTTATGGTGAACCCTCGATAAGAGTTCTATCTCGTTTTTAAACTCTTTACTACCTTGCATAGAACCTTGTTGAGATCTTTTGATAGCAAGAACCTTTCCATCAGCAAGAATACCTTTGTAAACCTGAAAAAAAAGATCAATCCTAAGATGTCATATTCAGTTCATTTAAGGAGACAGATAAAGACATAATTTCCCTTCAACATTCATTTACAAGTAATCAAGTGTAAGTTATTTGTAGAGCAATATGACATTTGAAGTTTTTAACACTCGAAAGAAGCCACTAAGAAGCATCCTCTCACAGGACCAGGATTTAGTACAGTTGTCACTTGAAAGGTCAAAAATTAAAATGACGAAAAGTCTACAACAGCAAAACAGCCTGAAGAACTTAGTTTAGTCGGATTAACATCAAGAAGAGAGACAATATGACATAATGACTAGAGGGGAACAAATACGATGAGATAAGGGTCGTCATTCATTTTAGTTTAATGTACAATTTATAAGAATATTAAGAAGTCTACCTTCCCATAACCTCCCGAACCAATGGTGTTGGCTTCAGAGAAATTGTTGGTACATTTTTGCAGTTCTTCGAATGTGAAAAATCGGGCTCCCTTTAGCTGAGGAACATCACCATCAGTTCCTTGTTCATTCCAGGATACTGCAATACAGGATCATCAGTCAGCAAGTTTGTATCGTTTAAGTTATTCACCAAATACTAATAGAAGGAAAACAAAACAGCTATTTACCAAATGGATTGGCTTGCTGCTTTGCCTTATCTACTCTCTTCTTTTGACGAAATGCATAGATTCCAGCAAAGATTAACAGCAACAATAGAACAGAAGCTCCTACAGTGGCACCAATAATTATGCCTTTACGGGATTTATTGACTGCTGCTAATCCTGTAGGTATAGCAAATTTCTGAGTTAGAGGCAGGTCAGAGGTGGATAAAATAGAGAACACGATGTCTAACCAAAATAGAAAAAAAGAATTATACTACAATCTTACCTTCGAATTGATTGTATCCCTTAGCAAAGAAAACATAAGGGCCAAACACATCAGGTGGTTTGTAAGTCTGGTTGCTAAACACAAATGCAAGCGAGAAAACTCCTGTTCTATTGAAATAATCTTGATCAGCTGGAAAGATTTCCATCTCCACATTAAGGTAGCCAAATCCGTCAATGGCTACATTACTAAGTGCAATAGACTCAATTGGTAGATTAAAATTTCCAAGTTTCTTCAGTAGATCCTGCTGAAGCTCTGTGAATAAATTTGGGTTCCCTAAGGACGATGGAGCTCTGAATTGCAGTGTTCCAGTAAACGGATATGCACATCTGCATGTTGGGCTGGATATTTTCTCAGAATTACATTCGGGAACAACACAAGACACTGGAGTTGTAAAACGGGAATCAAGATCCAGATCTTTGCTGCACTGGAATTGAATACTGGGTGACACCTCAGTACCATCTTCACAAATTGGATTATCAGCTAACCTGTAAAAAGGTGGCATTTCATTTAGTATATTAGAAAGACTAAAGCAATATATGTAATGCACTAATGCACATATTTAGAAAAATGAAATGGAAACTCAAAACTAGCTAGCCTTGTGCAAATGGATAAGTGATGTATGATGTGTTTGCTTGAACATAAATCATGATCCACCCAAATCGGCTTCAACATGTTCCTTTGCTTTCTTTGTGAAGAATTAACCTATCTTATGTTCAAAGAATTTTTCCCTAAGGTAGAATATATATAACTTTCATCAAGAAGAAAAGCTGCATGTCCTTCCATATCCCTCACCTTCCTCATCTACTACTTTTCCTCCATTTCCCGTAACCTTAATTGTCTACATTTTCTATTAATGAACAAGGGAAAGGAAAATGAAGTTCGAACTTTAATTCCACAGAAAATTAAAATTCAGTTCAAAATGTTTTCCTTTGAAATGAACAATACTAGAAAGCCTACATCAATGTGAAATTTCTTCCATCTGGCACTCTGACCCCATCTATGGCATTGTTTTGCAGATCAATGAGCTGCAAAGCACTGCTGTGGCTCCTGGAAATTGCAAAGGTGCCATTAATCTGGTTATTCTTCAACATTCTGCAAATTAGAAAAAAGTAAGTGTCATTTTTAAGCTAATAAATTGTTACACTTGTATAATTGTTACATATGCTTTGTTATTAAGGACACTCACACAGTCTGTAACTCAGGGATGTCGAAGAATTCTTCTGGGAACGGTCCTTCAATATTTGTCCCTTCCATCATTCTGCCAACAAAAGTCACCAGATTTTCTTCACACACCAATCATGCACGAAAACACAAGTCCCCAAGTAAAAAAAAAAAGAGGGGGGCGGGGGGATTGACTGTATTTCTGCTCTTTTAGGCATTAGTTACAAACTTATACAGAGCGCATTAAGAGCGCATTCTCAAAAATCAAAATATAACTTAATTAGCACCACAGATGACCAAACCTTGATTTCTCCATTACTAAACTTATATTCCCAGAGAAAGCCTAATATATCAGACAGAGAAGCAGAGAATGGCAAAGGACATACAGTGTCGTAAGGGACTGTAAGGAAGTAAGCCACTGTGGAACTTCTGTAGTGTTAAAAGTGTTGTTACTCAAGTCCCTGAAAAGAGGGATATGGTCAGTCGAAAAGAAAAATTTATAAATTTATAAGCAATTATGTTCTCAATCCATACAGCTGACCAAATACGTAATGTCGTTGACACTTACAAATACTGAAGACTGCTCATGCCAGACAGATCAGGAATAGGACCGCTAAATGCATTGTTGGACATCACCCTGAAACCAAAAAAATCAAAAGACCTCTTAGAGGAAAGTGTTTTAAGAGGATGAAGAATTGGCAAAGGAAGTTACTGAAGATCAAGCTAGTTCTCAGCATCTGCTTACAGCTCATTGACGTTTGATAGGTTGCCAATATTGGGTGGAAGATCCCCTTCCAAACTATTTCTATCAAAACGACTGTTGCAGAAAGATGTATTAGCGAAATGAAGCAACAAAACCTTAATTTTAACAAATGATGAACTATCAGAATTGAAAAGAAATTGCCTTTTATGATACTTACATAGCTTCCAATTTGTCCACATGACCCAATGTTTCAGGAATGCTGCCAGTGAGTTCATTGTTGTCAAAAAGCCTGACAAGGGTTGGACAGCTATCATCAGTACAAAGCGATGCATTGAACAAAAGGAAACAGAAATAAACAAAATCATGAAAGTGACTACGAATAAAGATATTTATTCTAAGCGGAGAAAAAGAGGCAAATTCTTGTTATATCATAGCAAGAAATGTAAGCTGCAGAATACTGGGTTAATGAAGTTTCAGCTGTTTGTGCCTAATCATACCCTTGACCAGTCTGGACTTGCTGGATTCTAATTGATAATCAGACCGGAATCTGAAGATGCTGCTCCCTTGTACATCTTCAAATGGGACCAAATCCCTTTTTATTTTTTAAAGTGATCATTAAACACTAACATAAGTTAAGTTACAAACTTTAGAAGTTGATTTGGCAAGGTATTAGCAAAATAAAACAATTGTTTGTTCTATTTTCATCCTTTTATTTTTTTTTTTTTTCCTTTTGAGTATTATTAGAAAGCAGGATCAATAGATACACCTGCAGTAACCAAGTTCTGTACCCGCTGCTCTAACACCTACATTGACCTCAGTTATTTTTAATTTATCAACAATCTAGTCTAGTTTATATTCTAAAAGGAGATTCACCATAAATCATCACTAACTGATACATGAAAACAAAGCAAAGCTTCTAAAAGTCTAGCAGACAAGCAATGTATTCGGTCAAGCAACAAACAAGGCACTTCAGCAACACTTACACATGTATCAGGGTCTGGTTTGAGTTAAAAAGACGAGGCGGTATTGTTCCAGATAATTGATTCTTTCCAAAGTGACTGAAAAAATGAGATTTTTTAGAAATTATTATTGTTTAATAAATAAATGCTGCAAAGATAAACACAAATTTACTGGCTTCATAAGAGAAATACATACAAGTGCTTTGTATTAAGTAGCAAATCGAGTCCAGGTGTGTCTCCACTGGAAACCGGAATACTTCCAGTGAGTCGGTTATCAGCAAGATCCAACCAATAAAGTTTTCTTAAGTTGCCGATGGTAGCTGGGATTTCTCCAGTAAAACTGTTTTCATTTAGAGATCTGCAAGACAAAAGGATTTAACATTCAGATATTAGCAGGAAAAAAGTGATAAAAACTTCATATGGATTGCCAAACATCTAAAAAGGATAGGTCTCAGCGAGACTGAAATGCATAACTTAGACAGACACAACAGAAAACTGAATAAAGCATAATTATACAATTCAGATTCTTACAGGTATACAAGCTCCTCTAAAGATCCTACTGATTCAGGAACTCTTCCGGTCAAACCACAACCAATAAGGAGTCTAACACATTCGAGAAAAAAAATATTAGTACAAAAGTTGATAAAGAGCAGTACCCAAGTTTTGAAGGTTAAGTAGCTTAAATAATTCTATAGTTTCTTACAAGCTTGTAAGCTTTGACAGTTCTCCAATACTTGATGGAAGAGGACCTGTTAGTCCTCTATTATACGATAAATCCCTGCATAAATCAGACAAGGTTAACGAAAATACAACATAAAACATAATGATAAATCAAATAATCGCAAAGATGGCTATCTAGTTCTGTATATGCACATTTATAATTGCACCAACATCTCTAATATATCTAGCTCTAAAGGGACTTCTCTGCCACTTGAGCATAATTAAGAAGCATTGCATATAACATGTGTGGCAGGTGAAAAAAAAAACCTACAGAATCTGAAGCTCTGGTAAAGAAGCAAGATCTCCAGTCAGCCGTCCGTTCAAACCCATATTTGCCAGTGTACTGAAACATAACAATAGACAGGTCAATTAAACTTGTGAAAAACGATCTGGTGTTTGGTTGAAAAGTACTGGACATGACTTACATGCCAATAATACGAGAATTGGAACAGGTGATTCCTTCCCATCTTTGACCACAAGGGTCACTACCTGTCCAGCTCGGAGGTAAATTCTCCCAGCCATCTGTAAGGGCATTCAGAGCAGCACCTACACAATCATTTGAAGCTTTCAGAATTTGAAAATCCAAGATAAGTACAAAAATACCATCTTCTGATCAGTAATCATTGGGAGTATACAGATACAAAATTAAAAATCAGAAATCTAGATGAAATATGCAGGCTAACACCTTTCGCACAAGATATCACTTGGCACAGCATGCAAGACTAAGGCTTAGCCACAGTAATCCCTCACTCATGCACCATGTTTAGTTTTAAGACATCATAACATGTAAACTTTCTTTAAAGGAAAATAGACTTATTGCTAGTAGCATTGAATATCTTCAATAATTCTTTCACCTATTTGTTACACAGTTATGCTACACTTAGGCAATGCATACGGCAAATCATTGCTTCTATTGATGTATCCACTAGCAAAACCATTACAATCTTCCTTTCAGAAATGAAAACATTCAATTAAATGAATGCATCTCTTGAACACTAACAAGTACTCATATACCTTTTATTTCTTCTGCCTATCCCCTGATCATCTTTCAATAATTCACTTTATTTATTCAATTGTGACATTCCAAATATATCTAAGTTTAATGCAGCTAGTTGATACCATTGAGCAAACGCACTTCTATAAATGCGCACTAGAAAAGGACCAAGAGACATGACTGGCTTCGTAATTTTGGATTTTTAGATGAATGTATAATCTTTCTTAAAGTCTTAAACCATGGGTAGTGCAACAACAAAGGTGATGATAGACCAAATAACAAAATATAGAACTTGAATAATAGAATCATGGAAATAGCCTATGTTCTGATTAGATGGACAATCAAAAGCAGTAACCATACAACATGAAATTTGAAGAAAAGTTAAACATGATCAACAAATGAACAACAACTAATATTATGTTGATGGAGCTAATCACACAGACTTACGATCACGGTCGTTTGTTTGTGCTGCCATATGCCGAATTCGGATGAAAATGAGTGCAAGAAATAGCCCAACTTTTAGACTCATCATTCCACAATTCATAATTCTCATCTCTATCATTCAGTTGCAAAAGATAACTCCAGTAATATCAAATGACAGAATTTGTATACAACAACAGATAATTGCCTTCTCTAACAAAGCTTAAGTATTGGGTTACAAGAATTGTGTTTTTTCTTTTAGCACCCTCAAGCAAAAGGGACTAAAATCCCTTCAACATTACAAGAAATGGGTTTTCTTCAAAGTTGCTAAAGACTACTTCTAAGGTGACATATTCTCCCTCCTAAACTCAACTAGGAATATAAAAATAACATGATTTATTTGTCATTTAGCTGTGGTCAAACAAACACCCCTTTCAACTTCATAAATACAAAATGTTAAAATAATTTAAAAAATACATGGACCCCATTATTCTTTAAACTAATTACAAATTATTGATTTTCCAGGAAGAAGATGGCAGCCCTCAAATAAATACTCCATCTTTTAAACATACTATATTTCAGCAAGGGTCATCTCAAATTTTCCCACATGGGATAAGAGCATCCACTATTCCACTTCAATTACATTTAAATACTTGTTATGCTATCACTAATGTATTGACCTAGTGGTATAAATTGAAGACTTGTGTACAATATAAGTTACGGATTTGAAACCTCATCCTCCCCTTTGCTTGTTTCTCATCTTCACCCAAAAGAAAAAAGAAAAAATCTCTCTAAGTCCATATTACTTGCATCGTATCCATTCGACAAGTACCTCAAGGAAGGGTTTAAAAAATTTAACAAGCAAATTAATCAAAACTAACCGAATAACTTTGACCTAAGAGACTTGTGTTATCACTGATGCGGTTTGGTAAATGTTCATTTACACCCTTAAAACAAGGTGTCGTTTGGTTGCTACCAATTTTAATTCCCATAAACTTTAGTTTGAGTTAGTTGTTTGGTTGCCTTAAAATTGACAAAATGGAGGATTACCACTTCATCCTTGGTAACGACAAATTCAATTACCACTCAATCTTTGGTCATTACAAATTCTCATGATTCACGTAACAAGCAAACATATTTAATGTGGTAACATAACTTTGGTAAAATTTAAATTTCTACTAAAATACAATTCCCACAACAACCAAACGAACATAATAAAAAAGCTTAAAATATATAATCAACAATGTGAAATCAAAACATAGGTTATACAAATTCAAAACAAAAGCATTAAAAAAAATGAAGTAAAAGCAATCATACAAAATTCATCATGGAAGTAGGTAGTAGAAATTCTCAACTACTGCAATAGTTTAGGGGTTTGAATTCTTCAATAATGGAGTGCTTTGATTACATCGTTGTAATTGGACGTGTGTTGTCCAAATTGCCCATGTTGACATTTGAATTGATTATCTGTTTAATAACATCTTCTTTCTTTCATATTATGTTGACTAATTATTGATTAGGGAGTAGTACGTATATCCGTAGTACTACGTACTTGTTTAGTAATGGCTTCTTAATTCAACGGTTTAAATAGATTGAGTAATTAGGTGTGTAATTAGGCGTCATTAACAATCATCACTCATCAGCTTACCATATTTGGTGACATAAGGTTCATCACACCGAAATGGACCAAAATAAGGGACCATGAAACCCTAGCTTTGGACACTATTTCAATTAAGGTTAGTGGCTTGGGCTTGGGCTAAGCAAGTGATCATTTCGGGTTCGATTTGAATTGGGACTTGGTGGGTTCAGACCAAATAGTGCTTCTATCGAAACTCATTCTAAAATAACTTGAAACTGATCGGTTCAATGGTTTTTACAACACTTGTTACATTTATCCTTTGAGTATTCTCTCTACAGGTCGATTTATTTCCTTCGTTAACCTAACCTTTTAAATTAGTCTCACTTTCTCTCACATGCTTTTTTACCCCGATTTAAAGACATTGGTTATGTTTGTGATTTTTAAATTCAACTTTGACGAGCAATTTGTTTCTTTCTCCTTTGTTTTCACAAAAATTGCTCAATTGCTTTCCTCTATTTGATAAAGTTTTGAAGAATATGCTTTATAATATCAACAAAAATGGCAAGGAAATTTTGGATAGTTAAAAAAAGAAAAAACGTATACTAAAAAGTTAATACATTGTATTTTCGTTTTTTTTTCCTCCATTGTAGAAAGCTTTGCTAATGCAAAGTGATACTTCGTTAGCAAAAACAAAAGTGAAATACAATCAAACTTATTGCAATGTATAACAAAAAAAAATATATATTATAACTAAATCAAAATTAAAGTTACTTCATATTTTGTATTTCCTTTTATAAAATTCCAATAATTGAGGTTACCAAAGACCAAAAGCTAAAAAAAAAAAAAAAAAAAAAAACCACAAAAAA
>PYUH01003972.1:594737-671491 GCA_016808085.1 Suaeda aralocaspica | reverse complement strand
CTAAAAAAAAAAAAAAAAAAGAAAGCCACAATAAATCACCATCTTAACTAGACATACAAAAACGAGGTTTTCCTAGACCAAAATAAGTCCGGAACCGAAAACCCTCAACCCACTGCATACCGTCGAGTCGTCGACTAACCAACCCAAACCTAAAAAACAAAAGAAGACCGTTAACCCAAACCAAACCCAAATGATTCAACCACTCTAAAGTCTAAACCCAAAAACCACCAACAAAAATGGCGAACTTTTATGACATTCACATAAACTCACCTTCTTCAACCTTCAACCTCGAAAAAGCAGTTTTCAGCCATGGCTTGTTCCTCATGTCTCCCAACCACTGGGACCCACACTCCTCCTCTCTCCTCCGTCCTCTTCGCCACTCTCTCTCTTCCACCGTCACCACCACCTCCTCCGTCGTCCGCATTTTCTCCGGCGATTGTGCCGGCGTTATCGTCGCACGCGTGTACGGCGTCCGAAATCTTCCGTACGATGAGGAAGCGGCGATTGTTTCGCAGGTTTCGAGAATGTTAAGGTTGTCGGAAAACGAGGAGGATAAGGTTGTGGAGTTTCAGAATTTGCATTCGAAAGCGAAGGAGGTAGGGTTTGGGAGAGTTTTTAGGTCGCCTACGTTGTTTGAAGATATGATCAAGGCTATTCTCTTCTGTAATTGCCAGTATGATTGAGTATCTCCTCTTCATTCGATTATTTAATCATTTTTTTCACTTTTTATGCATTAATTTTGTAATTATGATGATCTTCGATTGTTTATGAAGTATTTTAATTCTTGAATTAGTGATCATCATTATCATTTGATGATTTTTTTTCTTCTGGTTTTCATTATAAGCGAAGCTCGTGAATGGTGGTCATCAATTCATCATGTATTTATGTGGCGGAACTTGATTGCGGTTGAATTAGTATGTTTATGTACAAATGTGCTTTTCAATTCTGTGGTGAAGCTGCTGATCATCATGTAACTATGCGGCAGAACTTAATTGTGGTTGAATTAGTATGTATATTTGCAATTTTGCTTTATAATGCTAGGCAAAGCTGGTGATCATCATGTATCTATCTGGCCGAACTTGACTGTCGTTGAATTAGTTTGTTTATGTGCAATTTTGCTAATATGCTCCGTATTTGCTTACCACGAATTGTTGAAATGACATGGAATGAAATCGTGGTGGTTTAGTATTATGTGTGAGCCTTATTGTGAGGTTAGTGAGTTAATGCGCTCATTGCTAGTTTGTTTTTGGGGAGAAAACCTCACTTAGCTCGGTTTGTATCCATTTTCTAGGTATCTTTTCACTTTTTTCTGATAATTGAATATGTTTTCGAAGTTATATGTTTTTGAAGTTTTTCATCTTTTGAACTTATGCTGAGTCAATTGAAGGAGAGGCAAGGAAAGCTAAATTATGTCTTCAACACCTGATTTTCATTAGCTCTGCTTTTTTCTTTTTTGCATTTCTTTCTTATTTATTGTTCCTCTCCAATCTTGTCAATTCATTATCGTTGTTATATACTTCTCTCATATTCTACTCTACCTCTTCTTCCATCTCATTAGTAATTGGCTATGATAAGTTTGACTTATCTTTAAACTACAAAAGTAGCATATTTGATCATTCTCCAATTTCCTCTGTGTTCTAAACATGGTCAACATGGTTGAGGTACATATGTTATTGAGCTAGATTTTGTGAGGATCATCTAAAGCTTAGAGTTTGTGAAGATAGTATTAAACATTAATGCTATGAATTGAAGGCTTGATTATGATGAACTCAAAGATGGTAATGCTGGATCAATTTAGGGATTCAAAAAAATATTGGAGGAGGCTATACACGATTATATGCTGATTTTATTGTACATGAGACCAAACTTTCTGTCCCAAGTACTGATTGGAAAGAAGATTGAAGCAAAATGAATGTCAAATAACTATCAATGATCAAAGAAGAGAGTGAATTTATTGGATGGGAACTTAGAGGTCTAAGATAGATAGGAAAAAAAGGAAGAATAAAAAATGATGTAGGCATGTAGCATTGCTGAATGATTATTGAAATAATGGAGATAATGATGGACTGTCATGGCTCTTCTCAGTGATGAAGAAGGGGATACTCTTGCGAGTTATGATTTTGTCTCAGCGATGGGCAAAATTTTTCTTGGTCACTTCTCTGAAATCCAATCCTTTTTTTTTTAATTGTATTAAGTAACCCTCCTTGTGATTGATAGACCTAATTGGTTTAAAATGAAACCATATCTCGTAGATTGGGGTATTACTTCTTGAAGGTAAAGGTTATAGTTACGATTACGATGAATCACCGGAAAGTTAGTGAGTTTTAAAAATGAAATGAGGTAGCATATTCTGGATTTCTTTCAATTACTCTAGGTTTATGAAACTTTGGTCTTTCAGATCTAAGTGTGCTAGTTGAATACCTAAAGTTTCAGCAATTTCCAAGATAGCTTTTCTCGTGGTCTAGGGTTAGATGTGGTGAAAACAAGGGAGACACTGGGAAGATTTATAAAGGAAAGTTGCTATGTTCTTAGTTGTACATCTCTCAATTCCTCTCACATGTTTTCCTCTATAGGCAAGGAAAATGATTGAAGTATATGATAGGGTAGGGGAATTTCAGACGCTTGTTAACGTATGCAGATGTTACAGATAACATTCTGAATTGGTCTTTTCCTTTGGAATTAGGATGTAATAAGTTTGATGGCTTGTTGCTGTCTGTTGGTTGCCCTCATATCTTTAGAGTTGAGTTGGGCTATTGATATTATACAAGCCTGAGGGTTCGCTGACTTGCGCTTTTGGTTAGAAGGAGCTCTGTTTTCGGAGGTTGAGTGGCAGGATGTGATAGTGGATGGTAGAGGTGAGAAGTCAAAAACACCTTGGAGGAGAGGTAGGGGATGAGGGGAGAAAAAAAGAAAAGAAATAGGATGTAATCTTGTATGTGCAATGTCAAGATATAGTTTGTAGTCTTGAATGGATTCATGATATATTGTAAGTTGGTGAATGTGAGAGGTACCAAAAGCGACCAGTCTGTCATACACTTCAAGTATCACTAACTTATGCAGAAAGCTGTGCACTTGGGTTTTCATTATGATTGAGATGATTGTACTATAGTCTCATAAAGAACCTACTTGATATGAAACAAGCATATGACTGGAGTGATTGAAACTTGGAGGGGAAATGCTTAAAATAGGGAGTAATATAATTTTAGGGATCATTAAGGGCAGTAGGAAATATTAAGGAATGATGTAGATAGTAAAATTTTAAGTATGGCAATGATGGAATAAAGGCAGACTAGAAGAGTAGGAACATTATTTCTATTAATCTGATCATAAGTTGTCTGAAAAACATTTAAGAAACTGTGCTTGTAGGCTTTTAGCTTAAGTATACAATATCCTAACACATAGCTTAAGTATACAATATCCTCTGTGTCTTGTGAAATAAACCCGCCTCTTAGTTATGATGCTGTCTTACTGTGCTGTAGAGTTTCAAGAATTCCTTTTTTGGTACATCAAGTGATCATGACCGACTGCATCAGCATCACTGATTATGAGATGATGTTATCTTTGTGTTTTGTTTCTGTGTAATTCAGCATGAAGGAATGTTTATTAATATTGTATTTTAACTGCTCCCCTGTAGGTGGCCCAGGACTCTGAGCATGGCTAAAGCACTTTGTGATCTTCAGCTGGAATTGCAATGCCGATCTTTGGTAAATGCACTTGGTGATGGAAAATCTGAAGTTACTGCGAATGGGCGTGAAAGGTTTTCTCCAGGAACCCCAGCAATAAAAGAATCACAGAGAAAACGCAAAATGCAGAAAGTTGCAAGTGGAAAAACTGCAGATGCTGTAAATGATTCTAGTATTGATGTTACGACAAGGATACACTATACTCAGTTGGCTAATGGAATACAATTCCAGGATAAATCAGTGACAACTCTTGTTTCACTAAGCCGAGATGATGAATTTGATGAGCCAAATGAAAGTTCTGGGGTTGTTTCAGAATTAGGCATCATGTGTCCTACCCAATCAACAGGAAACTTCCCTAGCCCTATAGAAATAGCTAGTTTAGATGAGAAGTATCTAGCGAAGCGTTGTGGTCTTGGCTACAGAGCTGGTCGCATATTAAAACTTGCACAAGGTGTTGTTGAAGGCAGGATCCAACTTGACCAACTTGAAGAGCTAAGCTATGATGCTAGCTTGTCCAACTGCGGCAAAGTAGATGAGAAACTCAGAGAAATTGAGGGCTATGGTCCTTTCACTCGTGGGAATGTGATGATGTGCTTAGGGTTTTATAATGTGGTCCCAACTGATTCCGAAACCATTCGTCATTTAAAACAGGTAGGGTTCCTTTTGTTTTTGCTCAAGCATTGTAGAAAAAGAGGGTATCAGCTTACCCAGTCATTATATTGCTGCAGGTTCATGGGATAAGCACCACTATCCAAAATGTTCAAAAAGTAGTTGAAGAGATGTATAAACGATATGAACCGTATCAATTTTTAGCTTACTGGTAAGCATTCACTTTTTAACTTCCCTTCTTAATTGGGAGGGGGTTCGCTGTCTCCTTGCTAAATCATGTACAGACGGTTAATTGGAAATATTTCTATTTTGTGCTTCTGTTATCAGGTGGGAAATTTGGAGTTTCTATGAGGGACATTTTGGTAAATTCAGTGAAATGTCATCCTCAGACTATAAACTTATAACTGCGAGTAACATGAGAATTAAGAAGACAAAGAGAAAGGCTGCATTATCTTTTGGTAGTAGGAATACTTCCTGATAGAGTGATATTTATTTGGTAAAACTTGTGCATTCCATTTTGTGTTTGATAGTTACTAGGGAGTACTTACTAATGGTAATGGGAATGGACTTATGTGCAGTTTTGTAAATAAGTAACTAAAAAAAATCACTTTATTTCCATGGTAACAAATGCTTAACTAGTTAACCTGCCTCAAGTATTTATTTTCTTTCATAACTCATCATTACCATGCATTGCATAAAATATATCTTTATTAATGGATACTAGACGTGCAACCGTCATGAACTTTACCTTGATTGATTATGGGATATAATTGTGTCCGCCATAGATATTCAGCAATTCACTTTGTAGATACTAGATAGTAATGAATGCTCATAGTTGTAATGGATGGTATTCTGTTACCTCGAACTCGTAATTTTTGTTTTCAGTAAATTTTTATTCCCATTTATTAGCACTTTGAAGATAGTATCGAGTGTGAATGGTGATTTGTTACCATTATTGTCGTCGGTGAAAGCCGGCCCATTCATGGGTGCAGGTCCTATCACCTCTCGTCTTCATGTTGATGATCAGCATTGCAGATTGCAATGGTAAGCTAAGGTTTGCTCGTAACGTGGCTAAAGTATATTTGTTGGTGCACCGGGGCCCAGGACTTGAGTCTTTGTGATGCTCAGCCATCCAGCTGTGTGTGTTTTGAACAGCTAACCAAGGTATGTATGGTTCATTGTTCCCAAGTCCCAACTTCCCATAGCATATTTGCATCCTCTCGTGGCCTTCTAAAGGCAATATATTGAATTATTGATTTTGATTTATATTATTTGTTTGTCATGGTTTTGGCCTTTTGGTAATTTTTCAATACATATAATTGCCCAAATTAGAATTTGAATTATTCATTTCATAAAGTAGTAATAAAAAGAAACAATGTGTTGTTTATAATTCGCTATTATTTTGGTGACTGTTTGCATTTTTTATTAGTTTTTGTTTCTTTTCGTTTTTTTTTTTTTTGGTTAATGAGCGGCTGGTAATTTATTGAAAATTGGGGTGGATTTTTTTTTTTTTTTTTAAGTTGTTTTTATTTTATAAATAAATGAATCCAAGCGGCAATTGACAACGGGGGAAGGGGTTCTTTGGGATAAGGCGAGGTTTTTTTAAAATAAGTTTTCATTGAAACTCTGCTTTTCAAATTTAAAATATATGTATATTGTTTAGGCTATCTTAAGTTTTCAACCAAAATAGCTAGTGGATTTTTGTATTATTATGCATAATATGACAATATGTTTTGATGTTTCCAATTTGAATTACGTTTGCACATATGATTTCTAAATCTAGGTTATTCTTTGATTGTTTCTAATACGTGGTGTTCCGCTTAAAATAATTTAAATTTTGCATTATACCTTGATAATCCAAAGCTGAGATTATTTTAAGCGGAACGACTTAAGTCAATAAATTAGCTGTTGGTGATGATCCAAAGTTGAGATTATTTTGAAAAGAACGACTTAAGTCAATAAATTAGATGTTGATGGCATTGGTAACTGCCTTACTGGCAAGGCAAGGTTAGTTTGGGCACTTGGGTAGTAGACTAGTGAAGTAATAAGTAGTAACTACGAGTAGGAGTAACTAGCAACTAGCACTTACCAAAAAAATAGAAAAAAATTAGCAACTAGCATGAAGGGGTTTATGGGTTGGGAGATTTTTAAGAGTGGTTGGACAAGTAGGAACTAACTGAATAATATAATGATGTTGGTGAAACACCAACATCATATATTCAAAGTTGATGTTGTCTTATACACCAAATTAATGAGTTTACCTCATTTTAACATGTGGTAATCTATCGATTCTCTAATTCTAATAGGACCTCATATTTTCTACAGAATTGTGGAATTGATAGATGTGCTAGTAAATTTTAGGGCTGTTATATTATTAGGAATATCATTTCTCCGATGGATCCTTAGACAAATGATAATTATGAACCTTAGACCATCAACACTGGAGTTTGCATGCTCTTATCACATTGTTATTTCTTTTTTAGGTTAAACTGAATTGAAATTAAGCTAAATTTGAGATTCTTCAAGAGATGAATTGAACTGTACGAAAATAGGTTGAAAACAATAGGGCCTCAACCGATTAAACCCCAATATCCAATTCAATTGAATGTGTGGCGAATGCAACTATAATAAACACACTGAACTTAGTGGTAGGGAAGCTTCTTTAGATTAAGCAACCACAAGGTTATTGGCTTGCTGTGTATTGTGAATCTGTGATACTTTTAGACTTTTAGTTGATTTTGTGAAAACATATGCAAAATGTAGTAAAAAAGTAGCACAAAATGTAGGCAATTTGAACTTTGTAATTTTGGATCAATGAATTTGGTTGGACAATATGTTGTATTATCTAATGATGCTAATATATAATTGTTAATCACCCAAAAGAAGCTAAAAGAATGTGCAGTTTTTCTTGAAACGCATCTAAACAAGCCGTGTGACCCAATCTTTGGACATTCTTAATCCCATATGAACGTCATCCCACCAAATCCCTTTTAATTNTAAGTTGTTTTTATTTTATAAATAAATGAATCCAAGCGGCAATTGACAACGGGGGAAGGGGTTCTTTGGGATAAGGCGAGGTTTTTTTAAAATAAGTTTTCATTGAAACTCTGCTTTTCAAATTTAAAATATATGTATATTGTTTAGGCTATCTTAAGTTTTCAACCAAAATAGCTAGTGGATTTTTGTATTATTATGCATAATATGACAATATGTTTTGATGTTTCCAATTTGAATTACGTTTGCACATATGATTTCTAAATCTAGGTTATTCTTTGATTGTTTCTAATACGTGGTGTTCCGCTTAAAATAATTTAAATTTTGCATTATACCTTGATAATCCAAAGCTGAGATTATTTTAAGCGGAACGACTTAAGTCAATAAATTAGCTGTTGGTGATGATCCAAAGTTGAGATTATTTTGAAAAGAACGACTTAAGTCAATAAATTAGATGTTGATGGCATTGGTAACTGCCTTACTGGCAAGGCAAGGTTAGTTTGGGCACTTGGGTAGTAGACTAGTGAAGTAATAAGTAGTAACTACGAGTAGGAGTAACTAGCAACTAGCACTTACCAAAAAAATAGAAAAAAATTAGCAACTAGCATGAAGGGGTTTATGGGTTGGGAGATTTTTAAGAGTGGTTGGACAAGTAGGAACTAACTGAATAATATAATGATGTTGGTGAAACACCAACATCATATATTCAAAGTTGATGTTGTCTTATACACCAAATTAATGAGTTTACCTCATTTTAACATGTGGTAATCTATCGATTCTCTAATTCTAATAGGACCTCATATTTTCTACAGAATTGTGGAATTGATAGATGTGCTAGTAAATTTTAGGGCTGTTATATTATTAGGAATATCATTTCTCCGATGGATCCTTAGACAAATGATAATTATGAACCTTAGACCATCAACACTGGAGTTTGCATGCTCTTATCACATTGTTATTTCTTTTTTAGGTTAAACTGAATTGAAATTAAGCTAAATTTGAGATTCTTCAAGAGATGAATTGAACTGTACGAAAATAGGTTGAAAACAATAGGGCCTCAACCGATTAAACCCCAATATCCAATTCAATTGAATGTGTGGCGAATGCAACTATAATAAACACACTGAACTTAGTGGTAGGGAAGCTTCTTTAGATTAAGCAACCACAAGGTTATTGGCTTGCTGTGTATTGTGAATCTGTGATACTTTTAGACTTTTAGTTGATTTTGTGAAAACATATGCAAAATGTAGTAAAAAAGTAGCACAAAATGTAGGCAATTTGAACTTTGTAATTTTGGATCAATGAATTTGGTTGGACAATATGTTGTATTATCTAATGATGCTAATATATAATTGTTAATCACCCAAAAGAAGCTAAAAGAATGTGCAGTTTTTCTTGAAACGCATCTAAACAAGCCGTGTGACCCAATCTTTGGACATTCTTAATCCCATATGAACGTCATCCCACCAAATCCCTTTTAATTAAGCACAACAATCCAAGTCATCAAACACTAATTAAAGGACTTAATCATTTGATTATTCAATTAACTGGACATTCTTATCCATTAACTTCCTAATACAAAATAATTTGTGATTACACCTAACATAACACTCCTGATTAGTGATTACTTTAAAGTTAATTATAATCATATAGAAAGAAATAGAGGTGGTACAAATGTACAATACATGACATCTTTCCATGAAAGTTGTTCATCGTTTTTCTCATAAAGTAAATTAAACAATATCGATGATCACGGGCTCTTCTCAAAGCAAATGCTCATTGGAGGAAAAAGTAAGTACCTAAGCTTTGAAGGGCGGGAAATTTAAGTATTTTGAAGGGTAAAAGACAAACACGAGATGACAGTGTTTGTTTTGTTCACCTTATCTTTATATAGTTTTAGCAAATTTAAGTTCAAACAAATTCATTTAAGTTCTTATAAAAGAGATAAAGGCGAACATCATGTACCCATGTTTGTCGGTTTTTCTTTAGGACTAATGGGATATAGATTGAAACCAACTAAATGAACTTGAGTAGAGTTGGCGCATAAATTTTGAAAGATGACTTAGCTCTGTAACACATTAGATTCAATATGCTTCGGTTACGGAATTTAAAACGAATATGAATATAGGGCTGAAAACAAAAAATCTAAAATATTAATGGATACGTCTAATTATATAACGAGGACTCGGAATCTCCCCAATACGAGAATAAATCGGATTTAAAAACAACTACTCGTCAGAAGTACCCGTGCTATATAGGTGTTGTAGGTTGAGTTAAAATTTGGCAACATTCCATAAACGGCATAAAGTGGTTAGAAGATGTTTGATGTAGAACCATAAGTAGACTTGGGTTTTTGGGCCTGGTTTTTGTTTGGCTTGGATTAATGTAATTGTTAGCTTTGTTTTTCTAGTTGCAACTAGAGAAGTTACGTTATTCATGTTGCATACTTTGACCTTACTTATGTTTGATATATAAGGAAAGATATGGTTAATATGAATCTCTTTAAGTTTGCCTCAACTTGTAATTTATTAATATGTATTCTTGACAAATGCATAGTTAATGATTTAATGTTATAAGTGGATAAAAATTTGTTTCGGTAGTATTTGAATTAACTAACTTTGTTTTCAGTTTTAGTTTAATTAGTTTTAGTTCATTATAGAATATCCTTTATTTAAGTTAAGTCTTTAAGCTATAATAAAGGAACTATTTGTTCAATTTATATTTTTTATTTTTAAATCAAAACCTGAAAACAATGTTGCTGAGCATGCTTTATAAATGAGTTTAAACTACTTATTTAATTTATTAATATAAACATTAATATTTGATACAGAGTACAATAAACAAACATCCAAGGGAAAAATCATTTTTTTTGTGGAAAAAAGTTCAAAAAGTGCCACATTCTCTAAAATAAAAATTAATAAAAAAAAATAGTGGAGAAGAAAGTAAAATCGAATGGAAAAGACGTGTCGAGCAAAAGAATGCAAGTCACACAGTCGCACACAAATACACCAATGAAGGTGGGTCACTCATACTAAAGGTCGAAGGCACAAGACAAATTTAACGTCTTTCTTCTGCTAGAAATGTTACAAGTGTTAGCCTACACATGTGGTGAAGAGATGCCGTGAACTTTGAATGAAATTTTTCTAGTGATAGTAAGCCAATAAGCTATAAGAGTGAGTGACGAGGATTGATTATAAGACAAGATTTCTTATAATTGAGGAAATTCTAATTAATTTAACTATTATCACTCTATGTAGTATAATTAAATTAAATTAACTTGATACTATGTAAACTTTTGAATTGCGTATCACTTCTATATCATTTCTGAAAAGTCGATCTAAAATATATTGGGAGGAGAAGGGAGTAACATAACCCCCAATTGTAGATTAGGCTAGTTCAATAACTCAAATGCTCAATCATACCATTGGGCTGTGATCCACAATTTGAGGTGGTCATGGCCGGGCTAGTCTCCAGGAAAACACTAGTCCAATGGTTTGTCGGGCTAATTTCAGAATAAAATCTTTTCAAAACCTTTTGAAATCGACCGGAAATGTACGATCTTCTGAAACTTTTACGTTGGGCCTAAAATTTTAACTTAATGGAATAAAAAACTCGTGACTAAAGTCATCTTCTTCTCATCTTATTTTTACTTATTTTCAGCAAAAATAAGTTCAGTTCAGCAAAAATAAGTTTTGTCGATAAGTAAAAATAAGTTCAGATAAGTAAAAATAAGTTCAGTTCAACAAAAATAAGTTCAGATAAGCAAAAATAAATTGACGAAAACAGGACCCAAGTAAAATTGGTCGTGGAGTGAAAGCCACATGCATAAGTTTGCTAAGTTTGAACTTGCGTTCCTAAAGTCTAAAACCTTTTTTAGCAATGGAAAACACTACTCCATAGAAGCTAAACTCATTGAAATCATTATACTTTCGAAAATTGAAAACAAAAAAAATACAAATTACTTTTTTGATTATTTTTTTTTTGAATTAAAAACAATAATAGATTAATGATAATTATAATACTCCTTTCCGTTTCAATTTAATCTTTACGTTTTATATGTAAATAAAAACATATTCATATAAAGTCTGTAATTTTTATAAATCACATTTAAAAATATAAGTGTTAGGACCTGTAAGAAGGGAATAATAAACAATGGGAATTACGGTTTTACGCAATCATGTCTATGGAGAACTTTGCGTTGTATATCTTGATTTTTGTCTTGATAGCCAATTCTACTTTTCAAACACGACTGTAATGTTCCACTCTCTTATCTCTCGTTCTTTAGAAAAGTAAAGGATTTTATGAATTTGTACCAACATTTCTTAATTTTAGACTAATATGAATCACTTATTTACTCAATGAGTTAATGAAGAGAAAAAACACATGGGTCCCCAATAACATGTACATCACAACCACCATCAACAATTCTTCTTTAATTAATTACCAGATATGTGCATATATTAATCTTTTCTCGTTTGGAAATTTCTAGATAATTGATCATCCGTAGTTCTATACATTGATGTTGACACTTTGCACTATTAACTTTATTAATACTAGTTCTCTTCACTTGGTTTGATTTAGTATGACTGAAATTATAATTTAGTACGTAGTATTTGATTAGATTTTAATTATACTCTCTCATATGTCATAATGTAAATGCACGTTTTTTACCTTAAATATCTTTTATTGTATATATGTAAAAATTATAATTAGATATTAATAACACGTAGTCATTGAAACGAATCAAACAAGATTTCATATGAGTATATTATATTTTATAAGATTAGAAACGTATTAAACATTTAGGAACGAAATTAAAGAGTAAATTATAATTGAAAAAGATGCTTTGATCTGGTTTTATAAGATCTAATGAATGTGATGATAAGTCGATTTTTTTTCCTTCATAAACTCTTATACTTAAGGCCTGTTTAATTCAGCTTAAAATCAGTTTAATTCAGTTCAATTCAGCTCCGTTCAGTTCAGCTCTTCTTTTATTTTGCTACTTATTAATCCTTAATAAAAAACTTTCAGTTTAGTTCAACTTAGCTCCAATCAGTTCAGCAGAAATAAACAGGCCCTTAAAAAAAAGCGGAAAAGGAGCAAAAAATTACTACGTATTAAGATGAAGGTCGTAAAACTGATTACACATCAAAATATGTAACTATCGTCAAATTCGCATCTTATCATTTTGATTCTAAACTAACCATTTAAAGCCAAGAGTAATTTTGCTACCTCTTCAAATACTCTGCTAGATGTGACATGATCAAGCTTCCCTTTTAGTATAATAAATGTCTTAATGTCTATTCCTTCTAGTCATAACTCATAAGGTTAGAGGTTCAAATCTTCACACAAGCGAATAACTTTGGGGTCTTTTGACACACAAGTTTTATCCTTTTGGTTTTTAAAGACCTGCGATGATAAACAATGAAAATCAAATTTGATATATACATAATCGGAATAAAAACTATAACCAGGTTATTCTCAATATAAATGTTCTCAGGGTTTAAAATAAGCTAAGAACTGAAGTATTAAAACTTAGGGTCTGTTTACTTTAGCTTAAAATCAGTTCAGTTCAGTTCCGTTCAGTTCAGCTCTTCTTTGATTTTGGTAATCATTAATCGATAACAAAAACTTTCAGCTCTAATCAGTTCAGTTCAGTTTAGCTCCAATCAGTTCAGTTCGACTCAGTTCAGTTCAACTGAAGTAAACAGACCCTTAATCCATCCAACCATACAACCAAATAATATTATTTTTACCATGCTACTATTATATTATTGGAGATGCAATGATATCATCATAAACTATCACCACTTTGAATAATATTTATACACAACAAAGTTTTATATACACTCGATATATAATAATTTTTGTACAAAGGGTTTTAAATTACACTTTTTTGGGTTCTAGTTACTATAAAATTAATTCAAGTCATACTTTATTGAATTCGAGTTAGATTTTTTTGAATTCTAGCTATCTTAAAATAGATCAAGTTACTGTATATATTTTTGGGTTTTTCTACATTGTGCCTCTGAGGTGTTGGGTTTTCTACGTTGTACCATCCCAAATTAAAACTTCGGTGCTCCTAAGGTTTAATTAGTTACTATACCATGACTTTGTAGGTAAACAAATATTAAATGCTCGTAAATTAATTGTTGTATGAGTCATAGTGTCATAGTGCTCTTTAATTGCAAAGAAAAATGGAAGAGTATGGGTCATGAGCAAATGCGCATGAGCCACAAAATCGAGATTAAAATTGTGACATTTTCAACGACAAGGTCATGACATAGTCATTTACTAAACCTTAGGGGCACTATGTGGAAGTTTGAATTTGAGAGGGTACAACGCAGAAAATTGGGAGGGTACAACGTAGAAAACCCAATACTCTAGGGACACAATATAGAAAAACCCTTTATTTTTTTAATGCTAAAAACTCAACTGCTAAAAACTCAATTTTAATGAATATATATACCTTATTTGTCATATATAAAAGTTATTTAGTCAAAATATTCAATTTTATTTCAATGATTTTAAAGTTACCAAAGTTTTAATTCTAGTTACTAAAAAAAATTGGTTCAAATTAGCTGTTGTACAATAATATTACTGTACACTAGATTTACGCAGGGCCTGTTTACTTCAATTGAAAACAACTGAATTAATGAGTAGCAAAATAAAAGTAGAGATGAGCTGAACTGAACAAAGCTAAACTAAATTGAATTGAAATGATTTTAAGCTGAAGTAAACATGCCCTCAATAATTCAATATTCTTTTTTTTAAACCCATAATTTTCATGGCATGGGACAATGTCAGCATCAATGATAAACAAAAGAAACTCATACGTATGACCGAAACGTCAACCACTTAAAAGGTCATCCCTCTTCTTCCTCCTTTTAGTTATCCCAAATTACTAATACGTAATAGTTTCAGTTTTGCCTTCTATAGCTCATATTTTATACACTCTCCATTCAAAATTATTTGTTAAATTTCCTATTGTCAAAATTTAAAGATGCAATTTTGAGCATTATCATTTCCTCCCACTATGCATACATAAACATCATATATTTATTTGATATTATTTTCATATTGAATTGCACGATTATTTTTTTTCGACAAATTGATTTTTTTTAAAAGTAAATTATGCTTTTACCATTATTTATATACTCCATAATTAACTTTATTAATCACTAAATTGTGAGTCGAGATCCTCTCCATTCTTCAAGGGTGAATCCATGTTGCAATGAGTAGGGCTCTTTGACCCGCTTGAATATGAAAACGGATAATATTCTCTTAAAAAATTTAGAATTTTTTACAAATTTTTCAAAGGATCCGCCACTAGGCCCACTACATGCATTTTTCAAAGGAAAATGACAAAAGTGTTTTTGTGAGATCAAAATTTCATATTTATGTTAGCTTATGTGTCAAAATCCTAAGGTAGAAAATTAAGTAAAAAAAAAATGGAGATGATCTAATGTGTTGGAGATTAGGAGAAAACAAACATTACTAAATGGAGAAAATATATTGCGTGTTTGAGTGTTTGATGGCAAATTTACAATTGCTATTATTGTGGTCTAGGGGTACTTAGCTACGTAGTACTTAACTACTTATCTATCTAATAGGATAAGGATTTGAAACTTATTTAACAATAAAGTTTAGCAATAATTTGCAAGGTGATTTGGAAACTTGATTAAGATTCCTTAGGATTGATAATTAGGTTAAGGAATCTTCTTTTTTTATTCTTCTAAAACCATTTTAATAGTATACATGTACGTACCTCTAAATAAGGCTCTAATTTCTCAACTGACATTCCAAACATTGTATAGAGTTTTAAAATCAATTATTAAAATCACACCATGAACGATATATCAATTTTCTAGAGAAAGGAAATAACTCGCCAAATTTCCCCATTAATTATTACCAATATAGTTTCTTGTCAATAGGACAATACTTATTATAATTAATATTATTATTATCGTGCTAGGGAGTCATAAGGGCCTCTTTGAATCGGGAGAGAAGCTTTAACCAACTGAGCTATCTCACTCTCGCGACAATACTTATTAAATAACAAATTGTATACTCCATAAGTCCATGTTATAAAATGCTAAAAAAATTTCGATTTATTTGATTAGTGCAATAAGATTGTGCTACACTGCTACATATCTCCAACATAGCCATCATAGAACGCTAATTTCTAGTTTAAAAAAATCATTTATATTGTATAATGCATTATATTCATTAACCGACCCTTAATATGGTGGTCAAGTGTCCATCTACTTATCTATTTAAGTAGTATTAGCTTGTACATGAAAACAAAGTAGGGTTGTATACAAGTGATACAACTAAGTTTTCTCTCCATTGAACTCGTAAAAAAGGTTAATTTGATCCTATACTATCGCATGGGATAAAGTTATATGGGAAAAAAAATAAATAAATTCAAATTAACATCTAAACCCTATCCTACTGCTATTAATTAATCCTTGCTCATTCAACAAAAAACCAAGTGCACCCATGTTTATAGGGATGACTAAAAACAAACCCTTGCATTTGAAATTTTTATTATTTGTTATTTTATTTTTATTTGTTATTGTTTATTTTTATTTATTTTTTTCTGCTAGAAATTTTTGTTTTTTTTTTTGATAAACACTCAACTTCAATTCATTCATTTGGTCTATAAATTAAAAATACATATTTTTTGACGAGGTTATTGGTGGGTTAATTTTTTTGAACGGGCTAATTGGTAAGTTAGATACTTTTTTTTTTTTGAAAGGTGGTAAGTTAGATACTAATTAATTCTATTCCATAATTTGTTTATTGGAAATACAAATAATCACCAAATATAATTTATAATAATAATGAAATTATAAATAAATTATTTAATTAAAATAGAAAAAATATTTGTGAAAATCATAGAAGTTTCTAGGGGTAAAAAGGGCAATAAGAGCTAACCACAAACTTATATAAATAGAGGACCTAGGTGATGATAAAAAACCGCTCAAACTTGTTGTATAATAAAAAACAACAATATATATTAAGAACCTAAACCAAAAGCTAAGGGGAGGAAACATAAAATCATTCATAGCAGGTTCTAATAAGGTCTTGTTTGATGGCAAGTGCTACCACAATGTTGCTAAAATACCCAACTATTTGTGGAGTATCAAACAACAACAATGAATCTTTATCTTCACCAAAAGATAACAATCAGCTCAATATTCCTCAGCAACCAAACAACAACCCTTTACTTAAGTTCCGAACACAACCAAATAAACTCGTCACCAACGCTGTCGCTGCGCCCGTTTTTCCTACCTTAACCAACAACAACAACACCACCACAACACCGTCTTCTATTAATCAACTTGTTCATGAATTTGACCCCAAAATTCCAGCTGAAGATGCCTTTACTCCTCCTAGCACTTGGTATACTGAACCTGCCTTTTATTCCCATGAACTTGACCGTATTTTTTACAAAGGCTGGCAAGTTGCAGGTATATTTCTCTTATAAATATTTTAAAAAATAAAATATAAAAAATAAATCATCTTTTATTTTTTTTGTTTGTTTTAATTATTTTTGTTGAATTATTTGTGTATAATTTCATTGAAAATATTTTTTGACTGTGAAAAAATATAATTATGACCATTATGAATTGTATATGGACCCTATACATGGACATGCACATGACCATTTTATCCCACTTTTGTTTGTTCACTTCATTTTTATTGATTTGGAAAAATATAAATTCAACAATGAGAATAAATAAGGCCTAATAAGTTTGAGAATGAACTGATCAAATGATTTAAAAACAAGTTTAAAAGGTTCTAATATTTATAATTGAAGTTTTTAAGTTTGTAATTTTTTACACCACCACAACATTATTATTTAATTTTCTCCTCTTTATTTAATTAATTATCATAAATGAGTTTACTAATCATACATAATTTGATATTATTATGAATTATTATGATGATTATAAGAAAGTTAATTTAAAGGAAAACTAGATAAATACTGAAGTATGGTTGATCACTAGTCTTTAGTGGTGGGGTCACGGTGGTTAACTTAACGACGGATATTAGCAGGTGAAAAACAAGATGCATGCAACAGGGCATGTGATAAAGCCAAAACGTACATGAATTTTTTTTTTTTAATTTATTAAACTTTGTGTCATTATGTCATAATAATGTTGAAGATAATAGATATAGGGAATATGAACACAAACTACAATTTAAAACATATTTGTCACTGCAAAATTTAACCATAGTCAGGCACACCCTATAAAATTTGTTGTGGTGGCGTTTGGTTAACTAGCTAGTGAGCCTTGAGAGGTATTTACGTGTATCGCATGCGAGTCCCTCGACTCCTCGTGTGGGTGTATATGATAGCTTGTGTTTTTTCGGAACGATGATAGGGTATCGTCGTATATTAAGTACTCCCTACGTTCAAACTAATTTGTATTAAATTATGAAATTTGATTGCTACTTGTGTTATATGTTGAAACTAGATCTACTTTGCATGAAGTATAGCACCAAAATCGGCAAAGTTTTGACATTTTTCTTGATTAAGGATATTTTCCCCTCTAATAATTGGGATCTAAAAAAACTACTTCCCCTTTTTAATAAACCTATCATTTTTATCCACATCTATAAAATTTGTTAATTCGTTATGATTCACACCAACAGTGTTTGTACACTCATGATCAAACACAAATTAAGGGCTTCTCTTCACGTAATTGGTGAAGTTGAAAAATCGCACACGCATCTAAGGTTTTATGATACATAAATAAATAACTAAATACTTTCAAACATACTACATAAATAAATAACTAAATACTTTCAAACATACTAGCAATAATATAATAGAAGGAAGTTTTAGTGGATTAGATCAAATGAGATTTTATCTTAAGCATTATTATTTTAATTAATTGAAAATGTGGATACAAACAAAATAAGATTGTTGATTACCAAACTTGATTAGTCCATCCTAATACTATAATTAAGTGGAGTTGAAATGGATAACATCTTTTTAATAAAAGTTTGTCTTTCGGTATAAAATGGATTAATTAGATTGAACTGTTCTGAATAGAATAAAATATACAATCTTGTATTAGTCACTTTAATGATCAAGGATCGGAGAAAGAATTTTCACTATTTTAGATAGATATACAATTGTTATTTTGTTAATAATCAGTAATTAACCGATGATATCTTGATCTAGTGGTAGAATCTCTATCTTGTGATGAGAGCGGTCACATGTTTGTATCACCATAGGCCTTGGTAGGCTATATTCTGTTTAGTTAGTTTAACAAATAGTATTGATAGTTACTCAAGAATGTTAAAAGTTAGCTACTTTTAGTGATTTATGAATGGTTAGTTGGTTGGTTACACAAAAATTCTGAAGAAAAACATAATATAGTTAAGAAATTGAGATTTGAGAGGTATTACATAATGAATAACTGGGAAATAGATCAAGCTGAGTAGTAATTTTATCACATCACTACTAAATCAATTCTTATTACCTCTAATTTAAACAATTGCTCAAAATTAAGCTAATGAACAAACCAATAAAACGCGATGTTCTTATTTGTTTAGAAAGAATTTGAAGTTTATTATGAGAGTGCATAATTATGTACGTGCTAATAAAACCGATGATCTACTTGCAGGAATTAGTGACCACATCAAGGAGAAAAACCAGTACTTCACTGGCAGGTTAGGAAATGTTGAATATGTGGTGAGCCGAGATGGTGAAGGAAAGGTTCATGCATTCCACAATGTTTGCACCCATCGTGCTTCGATTCTTGCTTGTGGAAGTGGCAAGAAGTCATGCTTCGTGTGCCCTTACCATGTGAGTTTTAGGCTATGTTCTTTCGAACTTATGCTTCACAATTTCAGTGTAATTCCAAATTAGCATAATTTTTCATCTTTATTATATATGTTCAATGCAATAAGGCTCGTTTAACTTAGTTTAGGTCTTATTCACTCTTTTAAGACCATAGTGACTCAAAATTACATTTTGCTTAAAAGTGAAAATTTTCGAGATATTATAAATTTGTGATTAATTTGACGATTGCTTCGTGTAGGGATGGGTGTTTGGCATGGATGGAGAGCTTACAAAAGCCACTCAAACAACCGATGCACAAACCTTTGATCCTAAAGTATGTAGTACTTTTCTGATTTATTTACTAACCAACTTTTTTTTCTTCATTTGCATTAATAATTTCTATCATTTTTTTATTGAAGAAAAAAATATATAAAATTTGATGATGGATGTATATTTGTATTTTAGGAATATGGGCTATCACCCTTGAAGGTTGCAGTTTGGGGACCATTTGTTCTTATAAGTTTGGACAAAAATCTTCCTGAAGAAGATGTTGGCACTGCGTGGCTTGGAAGCAGTGCTGAAGATGTTAAGGCCCATGCTTTTGACCCCTCTCTCAAATTCATTCATAGAAGTGAATTCCCCATGGACTGTAACTGGAAGGTATACTAATCTCGATTACAATTAACCGTTGTTTACCGTGTATTCGTAAACACAATCGAACTTTTAATCTTGAAAAATCGAGTTACATTAGTTTGCTTACGGTTTCTTTGTTACAATTGATTTTGCAGGTTTTCTGTGACAATTACATGGATAGCTCATACCATGTTCCTTATGCACACAAATACTATGCTACTGAACTTGACTTTGACACTTATGACACTCAAGTAAGCTTCAACACTTACATTACTACTACTTGGAATAACTAACAATTTTAATTTTACTTTTCGCCTAGATATCAACTGATCTATTAGTCTATTACTAAAACAGTCTGACCGCCACATCCAGCCATAATGTATCAAAAGGTCTAATGTTAAGTACTCTAATGAAAAGAGTTTCATCAGGCCATCTAATAGAGGACTAGTGTAGTAACGAGTACGAAACATAGTGTATAGATATTCTGGACTGAATTTCGGATACTAATATGGTTGATATAAAATTTTGTGTAGATGGAAGGCAATGTTGTGATCCAAAGAGTTGCAAGCAACACAAACAGGCCTGATGGTTTAATTAACAGACTTGGAGAGAAAGCATTCTATGCTTTTGCTTATCCCAACTTTGCTATTGAAAGGTATTCATACATATCATTGATCAACTATTTTTGTTACCTTTTCATATATTGGTGGAGTCACTTATGTTATATGCACAATATGTTGATGTATTTGGACCTTTTGTGATGATGATTTTTCAGGTATGGCCCTTGGATGACAACAATGCATGTCCATCCAATAGCACAAAGGAAATGCAAATTAGTGGTGGACTATTACATTGAAGATACTTTGCTGGTAAGTTTGAATTCGATTTTAAGTAATTTCTAGTTTCCTATTCGTTTGTAAAAACTAAAATTTAGTTCAATTCAGCTACACATAGTAATATAACATTAATTGATTGATTTAAAAATCGATTTGTGTTTTCTTTGATGCAGGAACACAAGGATTACATAGACAAGGGCATAGCAATCAACGACAACGTACAGGTATGTCAAATTCGACACGCAACTTAATCACAAAGGGTTTTTTGTGGATGTCGGCCTACGTATCTAATATCTAAGTTCTGGGATCAAATCTAGTCCACGTAACTTCCACACACTAATATACGACTCTCTATACTGTATAGTATACACCCCCGGCCCCAGGAAAAAAACAAGCTAGTAGTCATTGACTCATTAGGAAAGGGGGGAAACAAACACCTTTAATTTTATAGTGATTAAGGGAAATATAATTTAATTTTCCAACAATTTTCTGACTTTTTGCATTTGTATTTTTGTGGTGTGAAATTGCAGAGGGAAGATAAGGTGTTGTGTGAAAGTGTCCAAGTAGGGTTGGAGACACCAGCATATCGTTCTGGCAGATATGTGATGCCAATTGAGAAAGGCATCCACCATTTCCACTGCTGGTTGCACCAGATTTTGAAGTGATTTAATTTGCAGAAAGTTAAAATATCCTTGGAGATTAATCATAAAGCGTCGAATTCGCATAATTAAATTGTTATCAAAACATATGGTCCTCATGTTAGTATTTTTATCTATGTTTTATGGTCATAAGCAGATGTTTTATTGCTTGTGTTCTTAGAAACAATTTGGTGCTGATGTTGATTATAAATAAAGACCGTAGCGCTCTCTTTCAGAAAAGGAAATCTCAAATATTCCCGAGGGGGGTGGGGATATGAGATCGTTGATGAACATGTATTGGGAAATAAGTATGATTTTTCGTTACTTATATAGAATGAGAGAACAATGTGTGTTGATTATATTTTGAAGTTCCTTTGTTATGTTTTTGAGTTATATGACTGGCTTTCATTAAGTGCCAACTAAAACATAACCTAAGTTGCTTTGTTAATGTGTTAACAAGAAATTAGCAACTTGTAAGCCACTGGACTTGCAACCTACTGTCACACTATTGTATTTGAGTGTGTTTACGATTTGCAAGCTAACACTCCCGAGTCCCGACCATCAGACCAAAACATTTAACAGACAATGGCTTTTTAATCAAGTCTTAAGTTTAAGCAAGGCTAATAAAATTACACAAGCCATAGCTCAGCTACAGATTCACCATCATACAGCACTTAATAAGAGCAGTAATTAATGTAAAAGCCTTTACATCTACAGGTGATGAAAGCCGGACATTCTGAGATTGTTAATCTGTGCCCAGTGCCCATGGGATATGTGCTACAAGTCTACAACAAGCTGATGCAATATCCTTCTATAAATGACCTGACTTTTGGGGGGGGGGTTTTTGGGAGTTTTGTGTTTGTTTCTTAAAGTCCTCCGTTTATTCTTCTGACTTGTTTCTGGGGCTGTAGTTGGCCTATACTTCAATAGTCCATTTCCCTAACTATTAAATAACTGGTTTCTAGCTATTTCATTAACACCATACAAAACTCCACATTCAACCCATTGAATTCACCAACATAACCTAGACCAAAAGGTTCAGCATCACTGCTGTTGAGCCTCGGCTTTCCACCAAGATATAGCTAGTCCCACTCTTAATATTCCCTACAACTCTGCACCATAATTCTGCTGGCTTATATTTTTGAAGAGCACTCAATTAAAAAGACTCATCAAAAAACAAGCAGTTGTGAGTTGTGAGTGTTTAAATCACCAGAAAATGACACCATATTGTAAGCCACAAGTCCCTTCACCAAACCCAAAAATTTCCGGTCATACACAGTTATTTTCTGAAAATCCAAAGTCAAATTTAATTAAATTAAGGGTGGTTGTGTTCGATAGATTCTCCATTAAAGGGTTCATCAAATATACAGTATTCTTCATGTGAACATATGTTCCAGAGGTAAGTTCAATCAACTAACCTAAATTTCCTAGATTTTTGCATGATCTGGAGCATCTGGCTGCTTTCCTGGTACAGCATTCTGAAATGCAGGTAGTTCAGAATATGCATCATATACTCGCTTTAATGTAGGGAATTCAGCCTGAGAACATTTCAAGAAATCTTTTCAGAGATTCGAAGGGTTGATTGAAGGGGAAATTCTACAGGAGTGTCATAAGACCAATGTCGCCCTATGGTTCAAAATGCTAGGCTTACAAGAAAGAGCACATTCAAAAAGTAGGAGTTAAAGTTATTCGGATGTTGAGAGGGATGTGCGGGAACAATATAAGGGATAGAATCAGGAATGAAGTCATACGTCGAAAAGTTGGTGTCGCAGACAGTGCAAGCAAATTAAGGGAAAATCGCTTGCGTTGGTTTGGACATGTGAGACGGAGACCTGAGGGAGCCCCGGTGCGATGAGTGGAAGGGTGGGACCGTGGGATCATGGAGGTTTCAAACGAGGTAAGGGAGACCAAAAATGACTTGGTGGGAAGGGGTTAGAAAGGATATGAAGCTTTTGGATTTGCAAGAGAATGAGGTCCTTGATCGCAGGGAATGGAGGAGGAAAATTTACGTGGATGACCACATGGAATGATTTTTTTGGTTCATGTAGCCGACCTTAATTTTTGGGATTAAGGCTTTGTTTGATTGATTGTCAGAGATTCTTGTACAATTCACGAAGACATCACAGATAAGCACACTATAACTAAATGAAAGACAAACTAAGATGATAAGGACCAACGAACTTGAGAGAAACCAATACCATGTCTATGTTGAATCTTGATATTGCTCCTCCTATTTGGGGCTCCAGAAACAAATCCGCCTGCACGCAGTCAAACGATCTGCATTACATTGCTGGAATGACATGAAAAAATGAAGCAGCAGAAATGCACAAGATCCACACTAAAGTGCAAGCAAAACAGTATTCCACAATCGAACTTAAGAATAATGTTTAAGTGATGCTAGAAAGAAAAACAGACCAAGGCAACTTCATCCCCAGTAGCATATTTTCCGGCATGTTCAGCTAACAGCTTCTCCAAAGCTGAAGAAAACAAAATGAGGAACAACTAACGGTCAAACCATTAGATTATTAGAATTGCCATCAACAGAGAAAGAAATCTGAAAGGCCAGGACTATCATGTTGATAATGAATGGATGAAAGCTAAGCCGAAATATTGAGCAGAACAATCATTTGCAGCATAACATGCAACTTTCCAACTCTAATGCTAACCAGCAAAGCCTTTTCGGATATGATGTTGAGTCCAAGAAAGCCTTTCAGCAGAACCTAGTTTTTCTTCAATATATTTCTGCAATATGAGAAATTGCAACATGCATCAGCATCACACACACTACTCTAAAATGTCAGAAGACACCAAAGGCAGTGAATCAATAGAGCATATACTACGTATAATTCTACTGACCGCTACAGATACATTCTGAAATGGCTGTATGTTTGAAGCAACAATGTTCGCAGCCTGGAATGGAAAGATCAAAAGGTAGATATAGTCAATTACTACTCCATAATTGAACTTTACTATGTTAGTGTCAATTATTTCTAATGCTACCTCTACTTATTTCAGTTTACAATACAAAAACCCTATAATTATGAAAATTACATACACATGTGGCAATCAAATCAAGATTCTTTTAACTCTAAGTAAGCTTTTGAGGCAACTTTCCTTACTCCCCAAAGGGTATCAGACAAAATGTGTTGGTAAAGGGATGAACATGATTTTCAATTTCTCAAAAGGACTCCTTTTTCCCATAAACACTCATAGGATTATAGGAATGAAGTTAAAGAGTTATTTTCCAGGGTTCAAAAAGCCGAAATTTCCAAAAATTGAAGGCTATAGTCCCTAACTTTAGATAAATTTTGGAAAATTTTTAGAATATCTCAAGTATGCCCCCGTGGTCATATAAGGTGGTTTGAACCAATCCCAGCCTAAGACCAGTTTCTACTCAGCCGGAACCAGTTGTAGCCTATAAAGGCCACTTTAAAGGTCTTTAAGGGAGGTTCCAAAAACTGAAAATATATGCATATAAGAGGTGGAAATGGTGTTTCCAACGACTCAAAAGCCCTAGCAATCTAACATGGCTCTCCAAGACTGAGACCCATGAGAGTGATTTTGAGTTACGAAATACTAACCTTCCTGCCTAAAAAGTTCAAAATTAATTGATAAATGAAGGCTAATCTACATACTCAGAGAATGTTTGCAAAATTTTCATAAATTTAGGTGATGGCATAAGGTGTTTCCCCAGCCCCGTAGATCTTACAAAGGGTTCTGACTTCTGAAAAGGGTGTACACCTCCTTAGAGAGATTTTGTAAAGGGGTTTCAATAGATAACCAAATGAATAGGTGAAGGGATGATTGGATGAATTTGGTTGCTTTATCACTCAAAAGGCCTCCTTTTTTCCTCCAAATTCCCTTAGGAGTGGATTTAAAGTGTTTACTTCCCAACTCCCAAATCTGAAAAGGCAAAGATAGATGGACTGAAATGAAGACACAATTACAGTTTTGAACCAATATCAGAGTCTTAGGTGATGTTATGGGATGCCCTTCAAATTCATGTGTAATGGAAGCGCACCACATGTGAATCCATAACTGCAACCAACTATAGCTCACTTAAACGATCTAAGGAGGTTTTAAAAGATGATCATACGTGCATATCACTATATCAGCATATAAGGGTTAACATGGTGGTTCCAATGACTCACAAGGCCTCATGGGGTATACCAAGACTATGGGAGTGATTTTCCGTCAGTATTCCCAATCCCCAAATGCCGAAAGTGACTGAAAACTAATGGTTAATGCACACTTTTGAAGTATTTTTTTGGACAATTTCAAAAATAAATACGTAGCAGAAGATAGTATATATGAGGAATCTCCCAAGTTCCAACCACTACATGACACTAGATAGCCACATATATACATATGTTATACCTGGTAATTGAGGGCTCTTTTCTGAAGATCTTGAGGCAACAATGCCTGTTGAGGATACTTTTCTTCTAGATACTGCATAGTTACATGAAGCTCTTCTCAACAAACTTTTGAAATGCTAGAGTAAGGATTACTATGAACAAAATGGCAATGCATACTAACCATGATAATTGCAAGTGAGTCACCAATCACTATATTTCCATCCACCAACGTCGGTACATATCCAAGAGGATTCAATTTCAAATAGTCTATCAATCAAGAAAGCACAAGAAAACAATTACTCCGTAATTAAGTAATCAAGAAAGAGTTAGGCCTGTTTTTCACGACTTATTTTTACTTATTTACAACAAAAATAAGTTCAATTCTTAATAAATTGTTAATTCAGTAAAAATAAGTTCAGTCAGCAAAAATAAGTTCAATCCTTAATAAATTGTTAATGATTTCAGTAAAAATAAATTCAATACAGCAAAAATAGGTTCAGATAAGTCAAAATAAGTTGAGTTCCGCAAAAATATGTTCATATGAGCAAAAATAAGTTCAGTTAGGCAAAAATAAATTGACTAGAACAGGGTCTTAGGCCCTGTTTACCTCGTCTTATTTTTACTTATTTTCAGCAAAAATAAGTTCAGTTCAGCAAAAAGAAGTTCAAATCCGCAAAAATAAATTCAGTTCAGCAAAAATAAGTTCGGTTTAAAAAAAATAAGTTCAGTTCAAAAAAAAAAACAAAACAAAATTCTATATATATTATACAAATTAATTTGTACATGGATATTTATATGTACACATTTTAAATGAGAAATTATGGTATAAAAATAGTAGAGTATAATTTTAAAAATATTTAGGTAGCATTTTCGAAGAGAATATGTATTGTATGGAAATAATATGGAAAAAAAATATTTATACATGATTTTATATTTTTGATGGAAAATTGGAAATATATTATTTTATATGAAAATAAATATATGTTAATATAGATATATGATAATATTATAATACATGGAAACTATATGATATTAAAAAGAAGATGATAAAATATTGTGTATGCCTTTGTTCATAAGATTCTTGAAATTTGAAGGAAAATAATCAGATTATATATAATATAGAGATTATAAATCAATTATTTTCCTCTAAATAAAATTCAATTATAGTATATAATTGCCCTATAATTTTAATTAGAATAAAACAAATTCAGCAAAGATAAATAAGTTCAGTTCAGCAAAAATAAGTATTTTTGATGAACTGAACTTATTTTTACTTATTTGAACTTATTTTTGCTGAACTAAACTTATTTTTGCAGAAATCATTAACAATTTATTAAGGATTGAAACTGATTTTTACTGAACTGAACTTATTTTTGCAGAACTGAACTTATTTTTGCTAATCTGAACTTATTTTTGCTGATCTGAAATTAGTCTTGTGACTTTTATAAGGGAAAATCATAACTATAAACCAAAGCTGTAACTTAAACTAAAAAAAGTAAATCATGTTAACAATCATGTATTTTGGTCTAAAACAAGCAGGTGTGTTTTCAAATTTTTTGGCATTTTCTTTTCCAAAAATCAGACTGATATTAATCAATATGAAATAATTAACATCAAATAACTACAAAATCATGCTTATAGTTCAGCAAATCATTTACAAATACATGAATATAGGGAAGAACATACCACCAGCAGATAATTGATCTCCTTTAAGTGAATTCACTGCTATGCACTGATAATCCAACCCTAAACCCCATCAGAAATATACAAAGTTAAATCATTAAATTCAACATTTTTTTTAAATACCCATTTAAAGTTATACAAAACCCAATTCAATTTCATCATAAAAAAAAAAAGACCTTTGATATTGAGAGCAATGCGTACACGCCACGCGCAAGAACTAATCCATTTTCCGTAAAGCTTCAGCTTTGGCTTCACTGTTCCTTCTGAAGTTGTCTGCTTTTTTGCAAGGAAGAAGATGAAGAAAATTATTTAACAGAGGAAATAAACTATAAATTGTCGAAAAACAGAGAAAATTACCATGAATGAAACTGCAGTAGAATGGAGTTTGATCAAGAACAAAGTTGATGGGTTGTTCAATTGTAACTATAATCTTATTGAAGATGGCTAAACTGCCAAAGTGTGTAACGGTCAACGGTTACATAGCTCAACTGCTCAACTCAGACGTGCAGTTGTTAAAACAATTACGTAATAATAACCTTCGGCAAAATTAGCCGTAGCGGTTGGCCGTTAGTTTTTGAGTAGCTTTCGGTTTTTGAGTAGCTGTTAGCTGTTAAATTATAGCGGTTAAAGTTTAGCTGTCGAGTTAATTGTTAATAATATGAGTGTTTGACAAAAGTAGTTGTTGGATTTATAAAAATAATATTATTATTTGCCAAAAAAAATAATAAAAAAATACCAAGTCAAAAAAATAATAAAAATTAATTATTTATCAAAAAGTAAAACAAAAAAATAAAATTTCAAGTTGAACGCTACTTTTTTTTTTTCTGAAAGCTATCTTTTATAGCTTTCCACAAAAGCTAGTTCAAAAGCTACCTATTTTCACAAGCGATTTCACCAAACAATAATAATTTTTTAGGGTAGCTTTTTGACCTCACCGAATACACCCTCAACGATTCAACATTTTTTTATATTTTTTATGTCAAATAGTTACAATTAACTTGTCTACTTTGATTAGTATTTCTCCCGACTCCCACTAACTTATTTGGCAGGTTTAGTTGAAATTTTGAATTGAGAAATTATAGTAATTTTTCATAATAAATTAACGATGTTTAATGTGAGCAGGTATATTTGTTGCGTAATGTTTGAATATACTTGAAAGTGTTAAGCGAACTAAGGTCCTGTTTTTCTCGTCTTATTTTTACTTATTTTCAGCAAAAATAAGTTCAGTTCAGCAAAAATAAGTTCAGATCAGCAAAAATAAGTCCAGTTCAGCAAAAATAAATTCACTTCTGAAAAAATCAGTTTCAATTCTTGATAAATTGTTCATGATTTCAGAAAAAATAAGTTCAGTTCAGCAAAAATAAGTTCAGATAGGTAAAAATAAGTTCAGTTCAGCAAAAATAAGTTGAGGAGAACAGGGCCTAGGTCTTTGTTCTTGTCAACTTATGTTTGCCTATTTGTACAAGTTTTTATTTTGATCATAATTTAAAGGAAGTTTATATAACTAATTTAGGAAGGCTTATTTGTACACTTATTTTTTTTTTTAAAAAAAGGATCAAACTAATTCAAATTTTAGGAAGGCTTTTTTGTATTTTAGTACCTTTTATTTTTGAATTTTTGAATTTTAGTACCTTATGTTTCTAAAAAACACAAAAATTAGTATCACTAACAGATTCCGTCAAAAACTCTGTTTGGTGGGCCCACTTTTCGCTAATTAAGGTCATTACCTTCCTTTTCTCAACTAAACTTCATCATTTTCTTACTCATCTTTTTAATTTTACAACTTTCTTTTCATAAACAACCCTAAAATCCTTATTTGANTATGCCTTTGTTCATAAGATTCTTGAAATTTGAAGGAAAATAATCAGATTATATATAATATAGAGATTATAAATCAATTATTTTCCTCTAAATAAAATTCAATTATAGTATATAATTGCCCTATAATTTTAATTAGAATAAAACAAATTCAGCAAAGATAAATAAGTTCAGTTCAGCAAAAATAAGTATTTTTGATGAACTGAACTTATTTTTACTTATTTGAACTTATTTTTGCTGAACTAAACTTATTTTTGCAGAAATCATTAACAATTTATTAAGGATTGAAACTGATTTTTACTGAACTGAACTTATTTTTGCAGAACTGAACTTATTTTTGCTAATCTGAACTTATTTTTGCTGATCTGAAATTAGTCTTGTGACTTTTATAAGGGAAAATCATAACTATAAACCAAAGCTGTAACTTAAACTAAAAAAAGTAAATCATGTTAACAATCATGTATTTTGGTCTAAAACAAGCAGGTGTGTTTTCAAATTTTTTGGCATTTTCTTTTCCAAAAATCAGACTGATATTAATCAATATGAAATAATTAACATCAAATAACTACAAAATCATGCTTATAGTTCAGCAAATCATTTACAAATACATGAATATAGGGAAGAACATACCACCAGCAGATAATTGATCTCCTTTAAGTGAATTCACTGCTATGCACTGATAATCCAACCCTAAACCCCATCAGAAATATACAAAGTTAAATCATTAAATTCAACATTTTTTTTAAATACCCATTTAAAGTTATACAAAACCCAATTCAATTTCATCATAAAAAAAAAAAGACCTTTGATATTGAGAGCAATGCGTACACGCCACGCGCAAGAACTAATCCATTTTCCGTAAAGCTTCAGCTTTGGCTTCACTGTTCCTTCTGAAGTTGTCTGCTTTTTTGCAAGGAAGAAGATGAAGAAAATTATTTAACAGAGGAAATAAACTATAAATTGTCGAAAAACAGAGAAAATTACCATGAATGAAACTGCAGTAGAATGGAGTTTGATCAAGAACAAAGTTGATGGGTTGTTCAATTGTAACTATAATCTTATTGAAGATGGCTAAACTGCCAAAGTGTGTAACGGTCAACGGTTACATAGCTCAACTGCTCAACTCAGACGTGCAGTTGTTAAAACAATTACGTAATAATAACCTTCGGCAAAATTAGCCGTAGCGGTTGGCCGTTAGTTTTTGAGTAGCTTTCGGTTTTTGAGTAGCTGTTAGCTGTTAAATTATAGCGGTTAAAGTTTAGCTGTCGAGTTAATTGTTAATAATATGAGTGTTTGACAAAAGTAGTTGTTGGATTTATAAAAATAATATTATTATTTGCCAAAAAAAATAATAAAAAAATACCAAGTCAAAAAAATAATAAAAATTAATTATTTATCAAAAAGTAAAACAAAAAAATAAAATTTCAAGTTGAACGCTACTTTTTTTTTTTCTGAAAGCTATCTTTTATAGCTTTCCACAAAAGCTAGTTCAAAAGCTACCTATTTTCACAAGCGATTTCACCAAACAATAATAATTTTTTAGGGTAGCTTTTTGACCTCACCGAATACACCCTCAACGATTCAACATTTTTTTATATTTTTTATGTCAAATAGTTACAATTAACTTGTCTACTTTGATTAGTATTTCTCCCGACTCCCACTAACTTATTTGGCAGGTTTAGTTGAAATTTTGAATTGAGAAATTATAGTAATTTTTCATAATAAATTAACGATGTTTAATGTGAGCAGGTATATTTGTTGCGTAATGTTTGAATATACTTGAAAGTGTTAAGCGAACTAAGGTCCTGTTTTTCTCGTCTTATTTTTACTTATTTTCAGCAAAAATAAGTTCAGTTCAGCAAAAATAAGTTCAGATCAGCAAAAATAAGTCCAGTTCAGCAAAAATAAATTCACTTCTGAAAAAATCAGTTTCAATTCTTGATAAATTGTTCATGATTTCAGAAAAAATAAGTTCAGTTCAGCAAAAATAAGTTCAGATAGGTAAAAATAAGTTCAGTTCAGCAAAAATAAGTTGAGGAGAACAGGGCCTAGGTCTTTGTTCTTGTCAACTTATGTTTGCCTATTTGTACAAGTTTTTATTTTGATCATAATTTAAAGGAAGTTTATATAACTAATTTAGGAAGGCTTATTTGTACACTTATTTTTTTTTTTAAAAAAAGGATCAAACTAATTCAAATTTTAGGAAGGCTTTTTTGTATTTTAGTACCTTTTATTTTTGAATTTTTGAATTTTAGTACCTTATGTTTCTAAAAAACACAAAAATTAGTATCACTAACAGATTCCGTCAAAAACTCTGTTTGGTGGGCCCACTTTTCGCTAATTAAGGTCATTACCTTCCTTTTCTCAACTAAACTTCATCATTTTCTTACTCATCTTTTTAATTTTACAACTTTCTTTTCATAAACAACCCTAAAATCCTTATTTGAACCTTAATTTTTTCTCCCCGAATTTTGGATATCAATGGAATAACCCAAAAATCCCCAAAATTTACAAATTAATTGAACATTCCCAATCAATAAAATAACTCCAAAACAATTAGAACCCTAACTTTTGAAAGGTTAATCTAATTTGTGTACTACTTTAATGATTATTTGTTACTACACTTATCATAAGAGAAAGACTGGATTTTTCACTTTTAAATCATTAGAACCTAAATTTCAAATCATTTAATAAACCCTCAAATCAAGTGAAAAACTTCAAGTCAATTAAAACAATAATTTTTGAGTAGTTAATCTAAATTGTGTACTTGTGTTGATTATTGTTTGTTCTTCACTTATGTAGAGAATTAAAGAAGGGATTTCAAGTAAAATTTTTAGATTAAATAAAAATTTAATTGAATATAATATAGGTCAAATGAATGTCTATTTGAGTATAATATAGAGAGAAAATTTATTTTTTTGGAGGAAAGAGAAGGAGAAAAGGTGAAATAAAATTAAAAATATAGTCGTTAGTGGGCCCCACTTGATGGATTTTTTAACGGAATTTGTTAATAGGTACCAATATTTAATTTTCTGGAAACATAAGACACTAAAATTCAAATACTAGAAAATAAAAGATACTAAAATACAAAAAAACCTTTTAGAAATGCTATACTTGATTATGGTGGTTTGTTCATCATTTTAATTTTATTTTTTACAAGTCATGTTTAAAATGGGGTTTAGGAATGCTGTACTTTTTATTCCAATTGAAAAAGTATTCAGATATGTTAAAGAGCGCGCAAAGTATATCTTATAAAACTAATTGATATCGACATATGATAGAACCGATGAATAAATGCATATGCGTGAAAGGACATCAATACTAATAATATATAGATACATCGGTGAGCTAAGTTTTTGATTTATTAGTGGAGAAAGCATGGTAGTCTAAGCAAACAGAAATAAGGCAAATAAAAAATTACACAAGCTAATGAAGTTATCAAGCCATCATTCAGCGATATCCGTATAGATTTATCATTGTACATAGCAGGTTGTAAACTTGTAATGTATGTGAAAAGCTTTTCCAATTTGATATTCGTTGCTTTCTTCTGATGAAAACTGAGCATTCTGGGATTGATAACCGTCTGATGGATGTGCTATGACATCTTGTTGTATTTCGACTTTCAATTATATCACCTCTTGTCAGCAGAACAGCAATTTAGTCCTCTGATATATGACCTAACTCAGAAAAAACAAAACAGACTTCAATGAGATGGTTAAATTAGTCATGAACTTTTACTCAATAAGGAACAGATAATCGCAGTATTTTAGGATGCATGGTAAAAGTTGCCACCTTATCTAAACAATGCAGATTCCTGGCATCTCAGGCATCATATATCAGTCTGATATGGCTAACCATTAAACGACGCCTTTTGTTTTAGACAAGTAGAATTGATAATAGCAGTATTGGTGTCAAAATGTATACATTAGCATTAATTTTGGAGAAATGATTCAACGGTTGACAGGTTCACAAAGATCATTGATTATTTCCACATCCAAAGGCGGATGAAACAATATAAATTCCTTGCCACATTCTATCCACTTCACATTGAAATTCTAACATTGAGGTAGGCTTTAAGCTCCATTTGTGTTGATGGATCTGCTGTAGTTGGCCTTCACATCCTCCGCTCTTTAAAAGAGGGTTTCTAGCCATTTCTTTGACACCATATCTAATTATCTACCAACCTAATCTCAAGACCAACATTCCACCCCTTACATCAACCAACCTAACCTGAAGACCATAAGGTTCAGCATCGCTGCTGTTGAGCCTCGGCTTTCCTCCAAGGTTTTGTTAGTTATATACTATACAAAAAACTGCCACCTAACGTTCTTGAAGAGAACTCCGTAAAAATAAATAAATAAATAAAATAAAATAAAAAATAATAATAATAAAATATAAAAGTCATTGAATATGAGCAGTTTGAGAAACAAAAGAAGATCTTATAACCCATAAGTCCATCCACCAAACAAAAAAGTTTCAGGGCATTTACCACACTATCATTAGAAATTCTAGAATAAAATAAAATCAAATTTAGGGGGATTCTGTTCGATAGTTTCTCCATCATTAGGCTCCATTATATATAAAAGTTTTTATTGATCTAAACATATGCTGCAAAGTAAACAAACCTAGGAGGATTTGGCATGATCTGGAGCATCTGGCTGCTTTCCCGGTGCAGCATTCTGAAATGCTGGTAGTTCAGAATATGCATCATATACCCTCTTTAATGTTGGGAATTCAGCCTGAGAACATTCCAAGAAAGTTTGTTATAAATTCATGGACAAATATACCAACAAATGTACGATTAGGAGGACAATACAGATAACACACTGAAAGTATAGGACAGACAAACTAACATGACATCAACCAAAGACCTTCAGAGCAAAATACTACCATGTCTATGTTGAATCTTGTGACTGCCCCTCCTATTTGGGGTTCTAGAAATAAATCTGCCTGCATGCGGTCAAACGATCTGCATTACATTACTGGAATATAATGACAACAAAAAATAAAATATAGGAGCAGAAATGCACAAGGCTCTGACAAAAGTGCAAGTGGAAGTAGAAATTCTACTAAATAAACATACGAATAATGTTTAACTGATGCTAGAAACTAGAAAGAGAGACAAACCAAGGCAACTTCATCTCCAGTAGCATATTTTCCAGCATGCTCGGCTAACAGCTTCTCCAAAGCTGTAGTTAAAAACAAAATAGAGAACAGTTGAGGGTCACATCGATAGACTATAAAATTGTCATGTACAGAAAGAAATCTAGGGCTATGTACAGCATTTACAGTTAAAAATTTGCACATAGTTCACAATACTTATGTCATTTACAGTTTTACAGGAGAAGTACACAAGCTTGTTCATTTTGCTTTGGATGACACATGTTAGCATTATGTAAATGGAAGCAAGCAGATCAAAGCTAAGTATAAAAAATTGGAATAAACAATCATTAACAGAATAATATGCACTTTTCCTACTCTACTAGCTCATTAATAAATCAAATGAAAACATAGAAGCAGCAATAGTAGTCAGCATCATATCTAGTAAGACAACAAGGAAGATGCAGAATATCTAGTAAGCGTCATATCTAAGGTAAGTTGGTAGTTAATTCACAATCGCTTCATTAACAATATCCATTCCGACATAAGTTTTGGGCAATACAGGCATCTCACTCCTGTAAATTTTTTACTCTGTGCAGAATAGCATCATGTTAATGAGAAACAAGGCATATCCTTGGTCATACATGCCTAAGAAGCATTACAGTCCATAATCATAACAATTATTCATCTCATTAGTCCCAACACCTCTGCATCTCAATAGATATTAGTTGTTAAAAAGCAAGTATAGTAACTTATCGAATCTCTAGTATGGTCACTGCAGAGTCCAAAAAATAGAATTAATAAGAAAAAATATTAACTTTGTGCAACAAATAGAAAATGTTGTATTTGACATAAACAACACCAGACTATTGTCGTCATGAAATTGATATTCAACATTCAATCAGAATGGAAAACATCTAAATACAAGTCAGCATTCAAAGGAAAACAATTTTTTTTGGCAATATTTTTAAATACATGAGGGAATAAAGAGTATTTAAAGATGAAGGATACGAATTAAGGAGATAACAAGTGAGTGCTAACCAGCAAAGCCTTTTTTGATATGATGTTGAGTCCAAGAAAGCTTTTCATCAGAACCTAGTTTTTCTTCAATATATTTCTGCAACAAGAGAAAATTGCAACATGTACTTACAGTCATACACGCTACTTGAAATTGACAGAAGAAGTCAAAGGTACTTTGAATTAATAAAGAAAACATATTACTAACCGCTACCGCTAGATTCTGAAATGGTTGTATGTTTGAAGCAATAATGTTTGCAGCCTGAAATAGAGAGATCAAAAAATAGAATTAATCAATCAACACTCCATATTGAAATTTGATATACATTGCCTCAGTATCATTTATTTCTAATGCTACCTCCAGTTATTTCTGTTTACAGTATCAACCCTATTACTATGAGCATATAAGGGCGCTCACTTAAACAATGTGATGTTTTGAAAAATCAGAATATAAGGGAAAATGGTATTTCAGTGACTTGAAGTTGAATGGCCTCGTGGGCCTCCTGAAGAATATCGGAGTGATTTTTCATCATTTACCTCGCAGGCTTAAAAGGTTGAGATTGTCAGAAAACTAATGGCTAACTATAAAATTGTCAAAGTTTTTCTTTTTTGGACAAATTCTCAGAAAGTTAGTTGATTTATATTTTATTTACCGATTACATGACACAATATATGCAAGCAAATAAACAAGACAGCCAAAGATGTACAGATGTTATACCTGGTAATTGAGGGCTCTTTTCTGAAGATTTTGAGGCAACAATGCATGTTGAGGATACTTTTCTTCTAAATACTGTATAGTTATATGAAGCTCTTTTCAGCCTTGTTTTGAAATGCTAGAATGAGGATTATTAAAAATGTAAGACAATACATACTAACCATGAGAATTGCAAATGAGTCAGCAATCACTATATCCCCATCCACCAACACCGGCACATAACTAAGGGGATTCAGTTTCTGATACTCTATCAATCACAAAGCACAAGGAAGAAATTAATCGACAGATTGTAGATTAATAAAGTAATAATAAAGGTACTAGAAAAAAATTAACAAACATAAGTCAATTGATGTGTGTTATACTGTTATCACAATGATGGAAAAGTTACACGCCTGTGTGTCGTCTGTGTGTCACTAATCATTTCTTAACTTCTCAAATGGTGGGTGTTATCATGAGAAAAAAAAAAAAAAAGAAAAAAAAAAGAAGGAAAAAAAAAAACCTCTCCTGCAAATGATGGTTTTAATGCTTACAGCATTTGGCTTTTTAACAAAGAGCAAGAGGCTTACAAAATAAACTTAATTTTTCTTTCAGTTTTGCTATTCCAGGCACAATGAAGTCAATTTGATCACTAAAAGAACCACATAAATTAAAATAGATCAAGTCAACAAACATATGAAATGAAAAGGTTCTAGAATAACATGGATATACATATTAGCTATTAAGGGTGAGCAAGGTGAATCATGACATCTCATTGTAATTTTTGGGGGCCAAAATTGATCGTAGGAAGTCATGTGGTGGCCCGTAGCACGTGGTAAAAAACAAGGCGAAAATACGACAGAACCCGGGAAGGCCCCTACGGAGGCCTCAATCAAAGGCTAATCCATTGTTTTTGGAGATTCCGGGGTCCCGAGAAAAAAATTGCCAAAAACTTTCCGAGGTGCCCGTATGGTTAAAATATGAGCTCAGACCAAGTGATTTGGGGTGAAAAGACCACTTACAAGTGGGACGATAACAAGTTTTTAGAGGATCCCGGAAATAGTTGTTTTTCTTATCTTCAAAAAAAGGTCATAAGAGAGATGACAACACATTTTTGGGAGTTGAAACCGATCGTGGAAAGTCACATGGTGGCCCATAGCACGTGGCAAAAGAGCACGGAGAAAATAAGACGGAGCTTGTCGAAGGCCTCAATCCAATGCTATTATCTTTCTTATGCTAGACAATGTGTGTTTCCTCTAAAATCAAACAACTTCATCAAAGGCATTTGTATATAGAAGCAAACAAATTCCACATACAACACTTGCTCTCCCCCATCTTTCTCACAAAACCCATGTAATGCACATCCCCTATGCTCTAATCTTGCCATCTTGGTCTCAATGTCTACCTTAACTATAACCAACTCTCCCTCCATCCCAAAATCTTTGCTACTTTTACTTTTTGCGCACAAACCAATATTAAGTTAGGAACGAAGGTGCTTGAAATTTGAAATGATGGAGGAAGGTAGAACATTAGCTATTGATTTCTCTATAGTAATATTGATTAATAGCATGAAAGTTTCAATATTATAATTGTAGCTAATCTCATAAAACTACTATAGCTAATCACAGTTCATAAAGTCATAAATTGATAATTTTTTTATTTCACATCATTAGCTTATAATTGATTTCCCAAAGACATAAAGTGTTTTCAAAGAGTTCAATTTTATTTTTTGGCCTATTTCCTTCCAAAACATAGACAAATAATACATCTTGTTCAAAGATGTAAATTGATAAACCATAGCTAATCACATATCATACTAATGTTCAGCAAATTATTCACAAATTCAAAAACAACACATTGGGTAAACTAAGCACCAAATCAACAAAATAAATAGCTACTAAAAAATTACACTCACCAGCTGAAAATTGATCTCCTTTCAGCAAATTCACAGCTATGTACTCATAATCCAACCCTAAATCCCATCAAAAAAAATAAATTAATTCAACCATTCAAAAAAATCACCTTTTCTTTTTTTTTTTTTTGCATACCCATTTAAAGATACAAAAAATAAAACAATTCAATATCATCATTAATTCTTAAAATAAAAAATAAAATTAAAAAAAAAAGAAAAAGGAAAGACCTTTGATATTGAGAGCAATACGAATACGCCAAGCGCAAGAACTCATCCAATAAGAGTAAAGCTTCAACTTTGGCTTCATTGTTCCTTCTGAAGTTGCCTGCTTATTCATTTCATATTAATTTTTTAAATAAAAAAATGATAATTGAATTTCCCTGAATAATATAAGTTGCAAAAAAAAAAAAAAAAAAAAAAAAAAAAAATAAAANAAATAAAAAAAAAAAAAAAAAAAAAAAAAAAAAAAAAAAAAAAAAAAAAAAAACATGAAGTTTAACATAGGAATAAAATTTTATATTTATAATGATGGAATTTAGCATCTACAGTAAGACTCACCATGATTGAACACTTTGGTCTAACCAGGTGACGAACTGACGACTAACCGAAGATTAAAAAAAAAAAAAAATGTCGTTGTTTTTGATAATTCATGAATTTTGGGTTGATTATAACTTTTTATTTTCCAACAAATTGTAACTTGTTGCCGTGTTAAAACTTAAAAGTTGTAGTTACCCGTGTAGGCGGTTAGCTAGTTATAATTTTCTTTCGATTTGTTAGGGTGATATCATTTGTAGACTATACGGTATAATAACGCAAATTCTTAGGTGCTCCCGGACGCGTGTAAGACACGCGCGACAGTTTTAATTTTTTTTTTTTTTTCTGAATTACCAGTGCTTAGGTAAAATAATCAACATTAGTGTTTTTGTTCTGAACTTTAATGTTTTTTAACTGAACATTGATTCAGTGCTTAGGTAAATAAATATTTATATTTTTATTTTGAACATTTATGTTTTTGAACTGAACATTGGTGTAGTTACCTTGAACAATGATGTTTTTTGGATCATATAGTTTTTTGGTGAACTTTAATGTTGTTATTTGAACATTATTGTTTTAAGATTGAACATTTATGTTATAATTATTTTGAATATTAATTTGAATTTATACATATAGATACAAAAGAGCTCGTGTACCATCTACAACAATTCATTTTTTCTGAATGCTCAGAATTTTTATGAAAAAGTTCAGAAATATGATTACATCAATTACAAGAGAAATAACTGTTTGTTATACAAATCAAATGCTTCTTCATCATTGTTCACTTTTACATTCAACAATTCAGATTCATCAGCTTCATTTACAATCATTTGGATTGAATCATCTGCAAAAATTGAAAACATTAAAATTAATAAGTTGAACACTAACTCATTGTACAACAATTAGAAGAACATAACTGAACAACAATTCATTTTTTCTGAATGTTCAGAATTTTTATGAAAAAGTTCAGAAATAAGATTATACCAATTACTAGAGAAAACTGAACAACAATTCATTTTTCTGAATGTTCAGAATTTTTATGAAGAAGTTCAGAAATATGATTACATCAATTACAAGAGAAATTGAACAACAATTCAATTTTGCTAATGTTCAGAATTTTTATGAAAAAGTTCAGAACAACATATTAATATAGAAATTTAATTTCTGAACATTAATTCATTTTTTCTGAACATTTATGAATCTTCATCAGCATATATGCAGAATTTAGTTTACTTATGAAAAAGTTCAGAAATATGATTACATCAATTACAAGAGAAATTGAACAACAATTCAATTTTGCTAATGTTCAGCATTTTTATGAAAAAGTTCAGAACAACATATTAATATAGAAATTTAATTTCTGAACATTAATTCATTTTTTCTGAACATTTATAAATCTTCATCAGCATATATGCAGAATTTCAGAACACTAATTTCTGAACTCTAATTGAAACTTTTTGAACGTTTATTAAATGAAATTATGAAAAATTTGACGAAAATTATAGCTTACAAATTTCTGTAAAATCTTCATTGATTACTTCTTGTAGATCTTCGTATGTTTTTGTGTTGTTTTGATTTGTATTTCTTTGATTTTCTGTTGAATCTGCCATGATTGAAATTCTAGGGTTTGAAATTAGAGAGAGAATTGTTTTGATTTTGAGAGAAAGAAGAGAGAGAATCAGAGAGAATGAAGGATGATTTAAAAAAAAAAAAAACACAACAAACTGCGTATTTATAGCAGTTTTGCTGCTGCAGTTTTTGGCAACTGCAAAACGCAGCGTATAGCACCCGGAGCACCTAGAGGAAGGTGCTCCGGGTGTAGGTAATCCCAATTGGTATAATAAAAGACTTTTTTAATGGATGCATCAATTAAACAAGGAATTAGTGAATTAAAGTATAGATACTATTAATTCCTCTTATTGAAATAAAATTGGAAAAATCTATATGAATAATTACAACTTTTGACTCTAGAATTTTATTAGTTGGAGGAATGTTCAAATCATAGTTATAGTTATATATATATAGTATCAATGATATCTTGGCCTATTGGTTAAAATTAAGAGCTTCTGTACAATAGGACATGGGTTTGAGTCCCCCTACCCTATTTGTACTATGTATTGTCTTCGTAGCTCATTTGCAAAAAAAAAAAAAAAAAAAAAAAAAAAAAAAAAAAAAAAAAAAANTAGAGATACAAGTATTAAGTCATATGATTCTTTAGGTTTAGGACATAGATTTATAAAACAAAGAACACAAAATCGAGGTTGGATATTAACTTTTGGTTGTGGTTAAGAAGTTTTTTACAATTTTAATATACACGTTCATCCCATAAATCTAACGTAATTCGTTCATCTTTCACAAATTCATACACATAATTCCTTCATGTACAGATAAGATCCCTAAACTAAAGTGATTTTTGAGAGTTGTAATTAAACTTATACCCTAAAAATTCACATCAATCACATCATCACACACAAGAAATCAAACAAATTCCTTAACAAAATACAAACCATACTACCCAAAAAGAATCCCTCAAAAAATACCACTAAAGAACATTCTTCAGTTTAATTATATAAGAGTTGTGATTAAGTTCGTTAATTAAATTGTCGAGCAATAGTCTGCAAGATTGAATAGATGCTAGTTCCAAATAGAATTAGCATCTTGCCATAATTGATTATTGTTGTTGCCGATATCTTGATTATTATTCAAAGGAAAAAAAAATTTGAATAGATTGTAATTCCAAATAGAATTAGCATCTTGTCATAGTTGATTGTTGTTGCCGATATCTTAATTATTATTCAAAGGGAAAAAAATTTGTAGGTTGTTTGTAGTATAAAAATAACAACAAATGAATTATATAATTTATTATATTATGTGTATAACTAATTTCTTGTAAAAAGCTTAGAATTGAAGGAAAATTATGCTGAAAATGTCAGGTGATAGTAGGGTTTTTTGACAATTTAGTGTAGTTGAACTATAAACAGATACAAAAAAGTCAAGCAATGATAATTGTTTTGAAAATTCATAATTTGGTTTGATATAAATTGTAACGTATTCCCATGCTAAAATTTGTAGTTAGATAGGAGAGCAGTAGATGTTTATGATGTTCTTAGGTTATGTTAAAGTGATATAATGTAGTATTTGTTAGATGATTTGACAAAAGACTAGCTAATTATTTATTCAAAAAATGTTTTCATGGATAAATTTATCATAAAATAAAAGGTTTAATTCAAACAAAATTTTACATTGGAGCAAAAATGCTAAGTAGTAAAGGAAAGGGTGAAAAGAGTTTAGCTTGTACAAATATATGGTTAAAACCCGTAAATGCATAAATCTTGTGTATATCACTATATCATAGAGTACTAGCTTACTACGTATTTGTAAGAGGCGTTTCAGAAGGGATTTAAAGAGCTTCACCGGCCCCAATATACATAAAGCCCCTAAATTTTAAATTTCTTATAACTATTATCTATAATATATAATAACATCTAAATATAATTAATATAATGGCCTAATTTTATTTTTTTTAGAATAGAATCCCTAAAATTTTTGTCACAACTCTAACAACATGTTCATAAAAGGATCGTAAGAGTTGAGTCTAAACAATGTTCACTAAACAAAATCAAGTTCATGAGGCTAAGAAAGGTCACATATCATTGCCCACACATCTTGCATGCAATAATGCTTATGTTTTATGTAAATGCTTGTGTACATATGAAACCTTTTTGGTAGGTTGTAAATTATTGAGCTTTAATTTCATTTTGCAACAATTTATCACCTTCAATTTTAGTTTTGTGGTTGTCAATTTGTAGTACAAGGTTAGATAGTGACTATGCTTTTGAGCATAAGAATAACAACCACACCTTCATAAATCATCAAATTTTATTTGTTGCTTGTTATTATGAATATGATACTTTTTTTTGTCTTCTTTGCTAATTGTCACTATAATTCCATCATTCACCTCCCCTTCTTTGCATGAAATAATATAATCTTTTTATGTGTGTTTATTTTTCACTTTGAATATATAGGCTACACCCAAAACAAATAAAAATGTTTGAGTACTTTACATAAGAATCTTCTACTTGTTTGTATTACTACCCTTAATTGAGGGGTTTTAATATAAATTTACGGAGTAATTTAATTTGTAAGAATCTTATGTAATTAAGTGGCCTTGATTCTTCCAAGTTCCAATAACACTAGATGATCAGTGTTCAGTGGCTCATATTTTCTTTTGCAATATTTGCTTTTTTTTTTTAATTAACATGGTTGCTAAATTTAGAAGGGTCATTTCCAAGCATTTATAGTGAAAGCAAAATGTAGGTTCCACTAAAACTTGTATTTACTTCATTCATGTAATTTATATAGTTGATTGAACCAAAATTAAATTTGGTAGAATCTTAGTTAATATAATTAAGTTTTTGTGGGTGATAATTAAAAAGATTGTAACTTTTTTCTACACAAATTTCTTAATTAGGATTTCTTTTAGTATGGGTGAAGAATACTCTAGTGATGTTCCTTTATTATCAAGTGGTGAAATTACACTTGAATTTGAGAATAAAAAAACACCCATTTTGAAGTTAGCAGCAAAATGGGTTCTAAAGGTGTTAATGTGGGTGATTTTTGTTGCTTGGATTTCTCTCATGTTTACTTATCCTTCAGAAACTATTAGTCATTTGGTAACTCATAATTGGATTAATGCTACTAAAGGAACTGTTTTTGGGCTCACAGGTTAGTGTGATCATTGAGCTTAGTTTTTTATGTTGGAGTTTGTATATCATTATAATCATATAATATAATGTTTGAATTTAGTGGAATTTGTTGAGTGAACTGAAGAAGTTTTTATTTATTATCATGTTTTGCAGGAAGTTTGTTTTTTGCTTTCACTGCACCAGTTCTCATATTAGCATTTCTTGCTATGTTGTATCTTGTCATCTCAGATGAGGAGGAGATTCAAGAGTATGTTGTCTTTTTCTTAGTGAATATGTTAGGCCTCGTTCTTTCGGCCTTATATTTCAGTTTTTCAGTTCAATTTAATTCAGTTCTGGCTCATTTCGGGTTCTTTCGGTTTGTTTCAAGTCCGTTTTAATTTAGATATATTATATTTAGTTCGAAGGAACATGGCCTTACCCAGGCTTAAATACTCATGTTAGTCATGTAGGACATGGATATGGTCCAATTGTTAGGAACTTGAGATGATGGGATTAGTTGATTCTTGAGATTTTTTTTTCTTTCAGTCAAGAAACTGGCTCAATTATTTGAGTTGAAATGAAGAGTCGAGTAAGAGAGACTATAAGAGGTTTATATTGATATTCATCCTTTTCTGGTTTGTTTATAAAACCTTGGGTTATGATTGTAGGAAGAAGACTTTAAAACGTCCAAATTTCAGCCTGTGGACATTTCCTGTAATAGTGAACGGACCGTTTGGGGTGGTGACTGCTGCAGAGTTTATAGGAATACTCCTCGTCTTTGCATTCGTTATGTGGGCTTGTATTGCATATACTATACACAACTGGATCGCGATATCTGAATATCAAGGGACAGCATTCTTCAAGAGGTAGTTTAACTAACTGCATATGGTATGGGTATTTGTTTGATTTTTCATTGAGTATTGACTAATGAATAATAACATTGTTTCACAGATAGCGTAACTGCGTAATAACACTTTCAATTTACTTTATAGTTCTAAGTTCTAACGGGAATATGTGGTTTAATACTAATAAATTGCATGTTTAGAGTGTGCTTCATAAAATGCACAATGAGTTCTACCTTTCCAACATAGATTTCAATTTGTACGGCTGCTTTTGTTGAGGTTTGACATAAGAATTGCTATTGAACCATATGATGCATTATGGGAGGGGGCTATATATGAAGGATTTGGGATTCACCCTTGTCATTTCCTACATTTTTACATAATATATATGGACATGCTAGCATAAGTTGAGATATGCATGATAATATATGATCCTTGTATTCTGATTTTGGTTTGCAGTCAGCAGTCGTTTGGTTCTCTAATCATGATAGTCAGATCTTACATCTCTTCTTTTTCTTTCCTATAATTTCAGCTGTTTGATGTTGGAAAAGGCAGGAGCTAATCTTGGCTTGATTGGGTTGTTTTGCTTATCACTTCTGTTTATCCCAATTTCGAGGGGATCTATTCTGCTTCGCCTAATAGATATCCCTTTTGAGCATGCCACCAGATATCATGTTTGGTTGGGACACGTTACCATGGTTCTCTTCACTCTCCATGGATTATTTTATGTGCTTGCTTGGAAAATGGAGGGCCGACTTATTGAACAAGTGAGTGTTCCTGCTGCAATATTTGAGGCTATATATGCAATGCTCAACTATATCAAACTAGAAATCAGTATTAGTTTTGCTCTCCCCCCATTTCCTTGATTGTAAAATTCTGCTACTTATTAAAACATGCCTTTAGTACTGATTTGTGGCACGAGAAACCACATAATTTGCAATACTTTATGCATGAACAAATTGAAAATCACTTACTGTGTCTGTAGAATCACAAAACCTAAGAAGCCTCCTTTGAAGCTCGGTATTCTCTTATGAACTATAGCTTGAACTTTTCAATTCCAACGTCTCTGATCAATTTTCTCTGTTATCAGTCTACCTTACAGTAGTCACGTGTATGTAGTATGTTGTAGTTTTGTCAAACTAAAAAGCTCGCAAGAAACCTTATTGGTTTTGCAATGTTAAGGGATATATCTTCATTAATCTGTTTGAAAGGGAGATTGGGTATATCAAGGTCACACACTACTAGCCTAGTACAGTAACTCTCAAATACTGCAGTAAAATATTCTATTTCAAGGATAATACAGATCAGTGATTACATTCAGGTTGACTGACTTCAACCAGAAGCTAAGGAAATTAGTGCACCAGTTTAGAATATGCATGACATTTCTACTTCCATAGTTCCATGTTCTTGGGTAATGCTGATTGCGGATTCTTGCATCTTTAGACTTCATTTCATAAGGCCAAAATTCCAAAAGTAACCAAACTTAAGTTAAATGTATATACCTAAGGGCCTGTTTACTTCAACTGAAAACAGCTGAACTGAGCTGAACTGATTGGAGTTGAACTGAAAGTTTTTTATGAAGGATTAATGAATAGCAAAATAAGAGAAGAGCTGAGTTGAGCTGAACTGAACTGAACTGATTTAAGCTGAAGTAAACAGGCCCTAAGTCCTAAAGATTTTAAGATACAAGTATTGGCAATTTCAGTCCTGTACTTTTGATGACTCCATTTCTTATCCTTAATAAGATTTGTTCGCTTTCATTTTGTAAACTATCAAATTGGAGTTGCTACAGGCATGAAGCTTTCATATCTGCATATTCTTGACATTCTAACTCCTTGATACAGATATTTGAATGGAGAGATATTGGTGTGGCAAATCTTGCTGGTGTCATATCCCTTGCAGCCGGGATCTTAATGTGGGTGACTTCTCTCCCTGGAGTAAGGAAGTGGAACTTCGAGCTATTTTTCTATACCCATCAGCTCTATATTGTCTTTGTTGTCTTCTTTGCTATGCATGTTGGTGACTTCATATACTGCATGGGTTCTGGAGGAATATTCCTCTTCATGCTTGATCGCTTCTTGCGATTTATCCAATCTCGTAAGACTGTTGATGTAATTTCTGCAACATCACTTCCGTGTGGAACTGTGGAGCTTGTGCTTTCAAAACCTGCATGTAAGTGTACATAATCAGTAACTATCTGCTCCATTGTGTTGTTGTAACTTAAAACCAGTTATATATCAATTTAACGGTTGCAAATACAGGTCTTAGGTATAATGCTCTCAGCTTTATTTTCCTTCAAGTTCGGCAATTATCTTTGCTTCAATGGCATCCTTTCAGCGTTTCATCAAGTCCTCTAGAGGGTAAAAACCATCTTACAATTCTGATCAAAGTTCTTGGAGAATGGACTAATCAGCTTAAAGGGAAAATCTCGAACAATCAACAGGAACCTCAGAAGCTGCTAGAATCACAATTAAAATCTGTAATATCTGCTTCTGTAGAGGGGCCTTATGGGCATGAATCACCATATCACTTAACGTACGTCCTGCACTCTCCTTGATAAGAATTATTATCCCTAATTGATGCCTCCTTGTCAAATGCTTCTTCTATCTTATCATTTTTGCAATGATATTAAATTTATGTCTCAAAGACTTTGGTAGTACACTTGTTTGTTTCCATTTCCTTATTACCTGCATAGAAAGTCTGAAATGATGTTCTTCTTCTTGATTTTTCTTTAGTTACAAAAATCTAGTATTGGTTGCTGGTGGCATTGGTATCTCCCCCTTTCTTGCTGTTCTGAGTGATGTTATGCACCGTCTTAAAGAAGGAAAATCATGCATGCCCAAAAACATCTTAATTGTTTGGGCTATCAAAAACTCAGAAGAACTTCCACTTCTATCGATGATAAATTTGGAGTCCACAGACCCCGTTTTCTACGATGCCTTAAATCTCGACATTCAAATATATGTCACTCGACAATCAGAACCTAAATTGGTCAGTAATCCTTCAATTCTTACCACCATGATTTTCCTTTGTTAGTTAGCACTACACAAATTCAATGGTTTATCTTTCTCTTTACAGGAAGAAGGAAAAGCTTTTGGAGAAATGAACACGTATACATATCCCACCTCAAAACGATCAGCAATATCAGTTTTGGTTGGTACAGGAGATAACATATGGTCTGGAATCTACGTCGTTGCTTCTTCAATTGGGTTCTTAATCTTCATGGCTTTGTTGTACAGATTTTACATAAATCCAAATGGTATAAGCATTTGGTGGTACAAAGGACTTCTTGTATTTCTGTGTATGTTAGCTGGTGTTTTCATTTTTGGGGGTTTAACTGTGGCACTTTGGCATCTGTGGGAACGAAGAATGTCGGCTTCTGAGACTAATGAACATGATACCAAGAAATCTAACGACGCCGTTCAGAAAGTAGCAGTTGAACGCAAGAATTCAATTCAAGAGTATCTTATTAATTCAAGTACTCTTCGATATGGATGTAGACCAGATTTCAAAGGTACATAATTTCATGCCGTTATTCTACTGAAAATTTGAATGCAGCATGAAAGACTAGTAACTAATAGTGTTATGATCAAATGTTAGGACTAGCAGTCTAGCACTAAACAACTTAAACAGAACCATTTAGTGTGATCAGCTATACAGCGTGCCATAAAATGACCTTTTCTTTCTAATAAACTCTAACAGAAGACAGAGAAATACATGTAATCTCTCAGATTTTGTAAGTAAATGTATCAATCTGTCTGAGATAATTTTCACGCCTCGGCATCTTCACTCAACTAATTTAGTAAAACATTTGATATGTCAATAACTATGTTACTCGGATTATTCCTTCTACCTCAAATACTCATGTATGATGCATTGATGCTCGATACTAGACCACTTTCTTTTGAACCAAAATCATGCAACCCTTGCTCATGATGAGAATGCATTATAAGTATGATATGCAAATGACTTTGTTAATCAACTGCGGCTTATTTTTTCTAATTATTATTATTGCAGAGATATTCGATTCATTGTCTGAAGATTGGGGAGCAGTCGATGTTGGTGTTTTAGTTTGTGGCCCGGAAACACTAACATCAAGTGTTGCCAACAACATCAGGTCACACAGCTTGACAAGAAAGCAAAATCATCCAGTTTTCCACTTCCATAGTCATAGCTTTGATCTCTAGAAGACTCTGAAATATCATTCTCTTCTTATGGGAATATTACCGGTTATAATCAACTTTAGTACAGTTGATTCCCTTTGCTAGTCTTTGCTTTGGTGCAACGCAAAAGCCCCTTTTCTTATCTTCAGTTTATGCTGTTATCACCCACAACACAGTTTGGTGTGCAATGACTCAATAGGCTAAGTATGTAAAGTTGTATTTTGCAAGTATATACAAGTATGTAGGAATTAGTAAGGAAAATAGTATAGAGTAGTATATTTTGTTAAGAACCTCTCTTCACAAATCAAGGGGAACACCGAAGTATGTAAAAAGGTTATATGTTACTCTTTTACATATTATATGTTACTCTTTTCCGCGAATTATATACGAAGTAATAATATTACTATGTACATACACAAAACTTATTGTGGTTCTTGGTGAGGGTTAAAATGTTTTTGAAAATTAGTTAAAATAACAGTTCAGTTAATTAATTACACTGACCTTAAATTTGTAGAAACACTATGCTTATTTATAAATTATCTTGTCATTTGCTCATACAAGTTTTTTTTTTTTTTGTTTAAAACTACCTACAATTTGGTCATTTTTACTAAACCACTCATGTTTAAAAACTTGGAAAATAAATCACATACAACTAAAAACCTTAAAATAAACCACCATTAGCCATCAACTTTAATCCCAAATCCCACAAAAGTGGTACGGACCGGGCAAGTTTTAAGGGTTAGACCAAAATTGTTAACTAAAAGGCCTACCAATATGTGACCACGGCTTGACTAAAATCAATTGTTGTTACCGAGCCTAACCTACTTTGATACAATTTTTTCCCCCTTAAACCCGCAAAATTAATCAAATTGGTCCGGTCCCGACGGACCCATGTCGAATTTTGATCACTACAGCTAACGTACAGATACTGAGTATATGTATTATGCAATGTCATAATATGAGGAACGGCAATCTACATTGTACTGTAAGACAAAACAACATGGGAATGTGAATTAGAGCAAATATCCTGTTTCAGTGCATTGATAAAGCTTCCTTATTTTTATAAGGGGTTGGTCGTTAGTTCAGTGAGGATGAAGTGTAAGCTAAGAAAACCCAAGAAAGTGATTCAGTAATTGTAAAGCAAACCAACACAAAATCAAAGTACATGAAGTGTGATTGAGACACAAAAATTAAGTTAATTACTTTTCAAATATTCATTCAAATTAAAAGAGTTTATTTTTGTAAATTAGTAATAACCGTGACCTTGAAACTGGACCTTATCGTTAGATTAATTCCGAGTTTCCGAGTATATGAATTATTAGAATTTACGGATTAGAATGTTTAGGAATACAAATTATTGAAGAAGAAAAATCATCAGTTAGCTAGATCATGAGATTGATTCTTACCGATAACAACACTATATTAGGTGATCAAACAAAGATTTGTTTATTAAGGGCATGTTTACTTCAACTTAAAATCAGTTTAGTTCAGTTTTTCTTTTATTTTGTTAATCATTAACTCTTAATAAAAACTTTCAGTTCAGTTCAGCTATTTTCAATTGAATTAAACATATCCTAAGACTTCACTATTTGAGGGGAGAAGAACACAAAGTTGACAATATAATACAGTACTTGTTGATTGTGCTTGTTTAATTTGTGCATGCAAATTGTTTAATTAATTAATAGTAGTAGTAGACACCCTGTCTTTGTCAATTAGTAGAATCGTCGGTGTCATCCACCTACTGCTTGTTTCTAAACACTATCCATCTAACATCACCGTCAATTTAATTACTTGAAAAACAAATAAAATTACAGGATTAGTAAGAAATTTTACACAACAACCATACAAATATCTATTAGAAAGGTCATTTATTTTGTAACAAACTATTCACTAACCCAACTTATAATAGATGTAATTTTTTATTTATTTTGTATTTTACTCGACCTTCTAGATACGAGTATAATAATTAAGAATCGGTTAACTTAGATACATTTTGTAACTTAATACTCCTCATTTATGTTTTGGTGTTACTTGATACATTTTCAAATAAACCTATTCAAAATAATTAAGAAAAATGTATTTTTATGATCAAGAAAATACTTAAGTTGTAATTAGATTACTCAACAAAGTAATGAATGTTAGCGAAATTGACTGTCAAGTCACGAATGCTCCTCAGTTATAATAAACAAATAAGTTACTCCAAATACACTACTCCACCACTTTAGTTAATGGTTCAAATTATATATTGCAATCAAATTAGGGAAAATTGAAGATAACGACTTACCTAACCAAATTTCTTACACCTTACAAAGACTTAGGCCATGATCTTTTATACTGAACTGAATTGGTCTAAAATAAATTAAAATTACAATAGAAATCAATTAATTTAAACTGAACTGGATTAAATTAAACTGAACGATTGTCAAAATTTTCAAGGAACAGAGGGTCTATAAAAACAATTAATCAATAAATTACACTCAAAATCATGCTAATATCCGACCTACATCACACAATCACATGTAAATTTAGCATCTTTACAAATATTAATATAATCACCATCATCATCACACTAGTCCACCATACCATACCACTCTTTCTCTCTCCTCTCTTTTCTTTCTCTCACTACCGACACTCTCCTCCTTTCTCTTCTCTTCTTCAATCACACGAAATTCACACTTACTCTTTCTTTGTTGCTTCATTCCTCCATTATCCCTTCTCTCCCTCATCTTCTTCACTTGATTTCAGACAAAAATATTAAAATTACTTGTACTATTTTTCATTTCTTAAAACTCTGTTTTTTTTGAATTCGTGTGATTTAATTCAGCTCAAATTAGTTGTAGTAGTAATAGTAGTAACAACTTCTCAGATCTCAATCTCCAAACAACCCCACTTCATCAGCTCAATTATCTCTTAATTCATACTATTCCCCTGATTCAAAATCAAATCTTTTTTGCATTTAATCTTATCCCCATTACATTTAACTTCAAATTTGATCAAAATCCCACAAATTTCCCTCATTTTACCTCTGTAACCTTTAAACCCAGATCGTGATCTCGAGTCCCCACCTCAAAACCCGGTAGGCCCAACCCGGCCCGCCAACCCCAGATCGAAATCCCCGAACCCCACCTCGGAACACTGCTCATCGGCCCGATACCCGGTCCGGCCCGAAGATGTCGATGTACGGGCGTGACCCGTGGGGCGGCCCACTGGAGATAGCGGCGGACTCAGCGACGGACGACGACAGGAGCAGGAACCTACAGGACTACGACAGAGCAGCGCTGTCGTCGTCGCGGCAGCTCGACGAGACCCAGCAGAGCTGGCTGCTGGGCCCCGCGGAGCAGAAGAAGAAAAAGAAGTACGTTGATCTCGGATGCATCATTGTCAGCCGCAAGATCTTTATTTGGACAGTGGGGTCCATCCTTGCTGCTGGCTTGTTAGCTGGGTTCATTGCTTTGATCGTTAAGCTTGCGCCGCGGCACCACCATGGTCCTCCTCCTCCTGATAATTATACTCAAGCTCTTGAGAAGGCTCTCATGTTCTTCAATGCTCAACGATGTATGATATGATATGCTCTTTTCTTGATTTACTTTATTATTATTATTATTATTGGTTGTTCGTTATTGGTAATGATATATGCTAACTTACTAACTGCGGAGTGTAGTACTTTCTCCGTTTCACTTTGTTGGTTACGTCTGTAAGTTTTTGTGAGAGAAATATGCTTGCGGCTTTCGTTGACAAGATTGGAGAAAACTTTTTTGAACCGATGGCTAATCATTGCTTTTGGTTAAGTTAAGTAGATTGGTATTAATTTAGGGCTTTATGAGAGGATAGGTGTTATTAATGTTTGGTTAATGCTTTAAGATGTATGCTAATTTTGGATTTGTTGATTGTCCCGGGGCGTTTATTAGATAAGAGAAAATGAAATTGACCAAATAGGTAGATGACCAATGACTAATTATTACTATTTTTGATCTATTTGGTACTCAGTAGATCGGTGTTGGTTTTGGAATTAATGTTAGAATTGATGTTATAAATGTTATGTGGATTTGTTGATTACCCCGGGCGCTTGTTAGCATGATGGAAAAAACGTTATTGATAAGATAATTGAGGTTTGATTAGGAACTCATGATAAAATCAGTGTTGTCAATAATCAATTAATGTTCAAAGATGGATGCTTTTTCTTGATTTATAAATTATAATCTATCTGTTTTGTACGGAGTAATATTTAAATTGACGATTAGTTTTTTGAAATTTATATGATAGATTTGTTTGAGTTTAGGTATTTAGGACAAGATCAGTATTATAAATTTTCATCTGATGTACTGTGGGATTTTTGTTTGGGAATTTTGTTGATCCGTTGAGACAACTATAGAAATGTGATCCGTAAAAGACACAGAAAGAAATGTGAATTATTTATAGGATTCAAGGGGATTAAAGTAGTCGTAATTGGCTCCTTCAAAAAGGAGGAAATAGTTTTGACAACAAATCAGGGGGCGTGTCAGGAAATTATTAATGAATTGAAATCCACTTGATTCTATATATATATATATATGGTCTCTTTTATCAATATCAGTTTGCTGGAAGATCTGATAATGCATATGATGCTATGTTCATATTTGACTGATTCTGCATAGGTGGACTCTTTTAATACATTATGATTATAAAGTTGGATTTTGTTCATGTTTTTCGTAAAGAAGTTTTCTGATGGCCTTCATTATGTAATATTCACAACAGCGGGGAAATTGCCAAAGCACAACAATGTTTCATGGAGGGGTGATTCTTGTTTGAATGACGGGAAGTCTGATTCCGGCACCATGTTCAAGGACCTTAAGGGTGGTTTCTATGATGCTGGTGATGCTATCAAGTTCAACTTCCCAAAATCCTTTGCTATGACCATGTTGAGTTGGAGTGTGATTGAATATAGCGCAAAGTATGAGGCTGCAGGAGAGCTCAATCATGTTAAAGAGATCATTAAGTGGGGTGCAGATTACTTTCTCAAGACCTTCAATTCATCCGCTGATACTATAAATACTCTCGTGGCACAGGTAGGATTATGCCAATTTATACATTTTTACTTTGCGATATCATTATTTCTTGTTTATAGTAGTATGTTGGTAAAATAAGCTGAAGCAAGATTTGCTCAATCTTATTATGACAGGTTGGGTCAGGTGATACTTCTGACGGGAGCACAACTGCTAACGATCACTACTGCTGGACACGCCCAGAGGACATTGATTATGATCGACCAGTACAAGAATGTAGCAGTTGCTCAGATCTTGGTGCTGAAATGGCCGCTGCTTTGGCTTCTGCTTCGATTGTTTTCAAGGATAACAAGGCATACTCTCAGAAACTTGTGCATGGTGCTAAAACACTGTATAAATTTGCAAGAGAGCAAAGAGGAAGATACAGTGAAGGCAACGAGGCTGCTACTTTCTACAATTCTACTATGTATTGGGATGAATTTGTATGGGGTGGGGCATGGTTATATTATGCCACTGGAAACAATTCCTATTTATATATCTCAACCCATCCTACAATGGCCAAGCATGCTGGTGCATTCTATGGTGGCCCGGATTATGGTGTGCTAAGCTGGGACAACAAGCTTGCTGGTGCTCAAGTAAGTTCAACTGATTTTTAAGATTTTTACCTTTTTTTTTTTAAATAAATGGTACTCCTTCCATGCTTGTAGCAGTTGCTCATCCTGGTCTAACTGATGTCTTGTAAATCTACTATTCAGGTTCTTCTAAGTCGTCTAAGATTGTTCCTAAGCCCTGGCTATCCTTATGAAGAAATGTTATCGGCCTACCACAACCAGACTGGCATATTTATGTGTTCCTACTTACCATATTTCAATAGCTTTAATAGAACAAAAGGTATGCCAGCTTTTCAGCTTTATAATTCAATTTTGTTTTTGCAATTTCCTAGTCTCTGTAGCATATCAATAATGTCCTCTCTCAAACGTGTAGGAGGTTTGATCCAATTGAACCATGGAAGGCCACAACCTCTTCAATATGTTGTAAATGCTGCATTCTTGGCTACCCTTTACAGTGATTATCTTGAGGCTTCTGATACCCCTGGCTGGACATGTGGTCCTAATTTCTACTCAACAAAAGTGTTGCGCACCTTTGCCCGCACACAGGTACTCTCATATTCTTTTCGCTTTTGAAGCATCTTATACATATAAGAATGGGATTACTACTTAATAGATTAAATTTTAACCTTGATTGCTCTTGCAGATTGATTACGTTCTTGGCAAGAATCCTCGAAAAATGAGCTACCTGGTTGGCTTTGGTAAGCACTATCCAAAGCGCGTACATCACAGAGGTGCATCTATACCAAAGAATAAAATCAAGTACAGCTGCAAAGGTGGTTGGAAGTGGAGGGACACGAAAAAGGCAAACCCAAACACTATGGTAGGAGCCATGGTTGCAGGCCCTGACAGGCGTGATGGCTTCCATGATGTCCGTACAAATTACAATTACACAGAACCCACACTCGCAGGGAATGCAGGTTTAGTTGCTGCTCTTGTTGCCCTTTCTGGTGAAAAGGGTGGAATAGATAAAAACACCATGTTCTCTGCAGTGCCTCCATTGTTCCCTAATCCTCCTCCTCCTCCTGCACCTTGGAAACCATGATAAGTGTGCATGGATGTTATCACAGCGATGTGTTACTCAAGTGCAGTTGCGTGTTATATGGTTTTGTTGTAGGAGTACTGGAATGAGAACACATTATCAAGGAAATGTCTGCCTTGCTAGAGAGGGGGGAAAAAGATCATAGGTAACCTAGCTCGATGATAAAATCGTACTTTAACATGCTCAAAGATGTTGGTGACCAAGTGAGTTAGGCTTTTTTGGAGTTGTTCTCTGTGTTGTTATACTTCCATGTATATGTATGATAAATTCGTTTATGTATTCTTTTGACATTGAAATACTGAATAGTGTGAAGCTGCTCAAAGGGATAAAAGTCAAGTCCACTGTCCATTGAATGTAATGCTTTGCCTTTTCTATTCATTTTGTAACTTGTAGGCTTTATAGCTACTTCTATAATAACCCCAATATAAAAGCTGTTTTGTGGTTGATTCTTTTGTTACATCTAAACATTGTCGATCAATACTTGCTTACTTCGAAGGTGTTAATGTGGTAAGCTTGGCCCAATGGTCATTACTAGGCCCAACTTCCAACTTAGACCCATCATAAAAATGGGCACAACAATGTCAATATTGTTATGAGGCAGTTTATTATATGCTCCCGGAAGCACAAATCATTTTGTGCTCCCGGGCATGTGGCTTGCATGTGGTGCGCGTGAGAGTACTACACGCGCAGCGTTTGGTTTTAAAAATAAAAAATAATAATAACCGAAACAGTTTTTTTTTTAAATTCTGACATTTACTTCTTTTCAATTTTATCAACCTTACTTTCTCTCTCTACATTTTTCAACTTCTACTCACAAAATATTTCAAATTTTACAGTTTCTTCATTTTTTTACTAAATATTTCAAATTTGGTGTTAAATTCCGTTTTTTGAAGTTAGTTTGCAATGGCGAAGAAGAAAAATGACAAAGAATCGTAAGTTTTCTCTTTTTTGTGAGTTTGTTTTGGTAATTTTTGTTGTATATTAGCGTTTTTGATTGAATTTTTGTTTGCATGTTGTTTTTTAGTAGTATAAGTGTTTTTTAAAGTGAAAATGATGAAAAGAAGTGATTTTTGTTTTGTTTTTGTTACAATTTTGTAATTTATGTTCATTTTCTAGGGTTTTTTAAGTTAATTTGTTGATTTTGTTCGTAGATCTTCAAGTGATGAAACTTTGATTGATATGATGAATACTAAGCAGTCGAAGAAAGGAAAAGAAGTTGTTGATTCTCCAACTTCAATTGTGCAGAGAGTTTTGGAGGAAACGAAACGAAATGAAGAAGAAGAATATGTTGAATCTTCAGTTTTTTAGTATAATATTTAGTGTTATTGAGTATGTGCTGTTAATATTCAAAATATAAAGACTAATATTCATATTTTTGTGCATTATATTCGTTTTATTATTTTGGTTATTGATTTTGTTGTTTATAGTTGTAATATTCACTATATATCATGGTTATATTCTATTGCTAAACAGTAATATTCATATTTTTATGCATCATATTCATTGTCTTTTGTATACTTAATTTCGCCAGTTATGATTGTAATATGCAGTAGATTGTTTGTTGTATTCAATTTTTATAGAGTGATATTCACATTTGTTTTAGTTATCTCCATTCTGTTGTTTTTTATTGACTTTAATCATTAGTAGTTACATGTTTTTATTGATATTAGTAGTTTTTATTATATTCATGTTGTGTGTTTTCGAAGTTTTATTTAGTAGTTACATATATTTCAGACGAAAGTAAAACTTGATTATCAAAATAAAATTGAATAGAGACCCCAAGGATGGAACTACCATGTATATTTTGGCGTTATCATTTAGTTTGCATTTTGCGATTATTTGTTTTTATTTTTTTACTTCATATCAATGTTATATGTGTTTTTTTTTTTAATTTTAATAAGAATGAATTCAGTTTTTTCTTAATCTGTGTTTATAATATTGTTATTGGAAACGGAAAGCTGAGGAAGAAGGTAACAAGGAACTTTCTTCATCAAAAGTTTCTGAACCTCCAAATAAAGGTGTTAAAAGGAAGCATATAGGAACTAAAAAGGTGTTATAGAAGCGAGTCAAGCGTGAAGTTCATCTTGATATTTTAGAAAAGAAAAGAAAAGTAGTAGACTCTTCAAAATCTACTTCACAGTTGAGTAAGAGTCCTCTTGCTTCTGTCAAGAAGGTACCAAACAAGCCTAAAATGATTTTACCTGGTGAAAAAGTTTCTAAAGCTGTTGAAAAAATTTCCAATCCTGTTGTGAAATCGAAAGGTGCTGATGTTAAAAATAAGGCTATTGTTGGTATAAAAAAAGGCCAAGCTACTAATAAAGGAAAGGAGATAGTGGTAAAATTCTCTTTTTAATTAGTAATATTCATTTTGTATATCTATTATATTTCATGTTTTAATATCTAAAGTTTTTAATATTCATTTATTTGAGATTAATATTTATTTCATTGTAAGTAATATTCATTATCTCTTCGTATAATATTTATGTTTCAGGTTGGTGAAGAGAAAGTTCCTGTGGGTAAACAATCTGCCAAAGTTAGAGGTGGTGAAAGAAAATTTTATGTTTTTCTTCAGTGTCTTACTGCAGAACAAAAGAAAGCTATTGAACCAACCGGGTTTGGTCCATTGTTATCTTTGAGTGTTGTTGATTCTCCTCATCCCAAGTTTGATTATGATTTGGTTTGTTCTTATGATAATGGTAGTTGTAGCTTTATATTGCCTTTAGGGAATAAGGTTGAAGTTTGTGAAGATGATGTTGAATTGGTTTATGGACTTCCTAGGGGTGAAATTCCTATTATAGAACCTCATTGGACAATGTACACTGAAGAGTTCAAGGACTTTTTAGAAGATTGGAGACAGTTTTGGGGTTTGGAGCGTCATAACGGTAGTCCTACGCTTAATACAATGCTTAGTTTTTATTCTGGTGAAAATAAAGACACTTCTGTTAATGAGATATTTGTTACAAACTTTATTGTGATTGTTGTTAACTGCTTGTTGTCTTCTAAGACTTGCTCGAATGAGAATTTTACATTTCTTTATTCGATGATGGATTTGCAAATCGTTCCACACTTGGATTGGTGCAAGTTTACATTTCATCATCTGAATGATGCTATTAGTGACTTCAAAGAACAGAAGACTTACTTTAAAGGGCCACTATTTTTCTTAAAAGTATGTTTTGTTTCCTTGTTTGTTATATTTGTTATATTATTAGTAATATTCATCACATGATTTCTAATATTCATTCTATAATTAGTAATATTCATTGTATTATTAGTAATATTCATTTTTCAATTATGTTATATACATCTATGCTTCTTATTTCTTTTTTGTTTTTGTATTTGTTTTTCTAATTTTTATTTATTTTTTGCAGTTGTGTTATTTTGATAGAGTTAAGAAACGTGGGATCGTTCAACCGAGAACCTTCCCATCGGTTAAAGCATGGACAAGCTCCATGATTTCTAAAAGATCTACTCTTGAAGAATTTGATGGGTTTGGTAGAGGTGTTGTGCTAAGTAGGATATCTAAGCATGATAATGATGGTGATGAAAAGGTCAAGCTTCCTACTGAGAAAGTTGATGTTGAGAAGTCGAAGGTTCCTGGAGAGAAAGCTAAAAGTGATTATGAGAAGTCCAAATATGCTTCTGAGAAAGATGTTGATGATAAAGATGATGAATGTATTGATAAGAGATTGAAGGTAATTTTAATATATGTTATATTCATTTTTTAATATGTAATATTCATTTTTTAATATGTAATATTTATATCTTTATATGTAATATTCTATATTTTTAATGCTCTGTTTTGTAGATTGTCATGAGTGAATTTCTTGGTGAGTTGAAGGCTGTAGCTCCTCATATAACTAAGATTAGTCAATTGATTGAAGAAGTTGATGAGTTAGTGCCTGATAACTCATTAACCAAACAAGCTACTGATTTTATGAATGAGAGGGTTAAGGAAGGAGTTAGAATACATTCATTGTTGAGTCAAAGCCAAGAAGTGTATGAAAGTCATAGTTTCCTTGAAGAGGTGGAGGAAATAGAGAGAGAATTTTATAGGAAACTTAGGAGGAAATATAGGGGTATTTATGTTGTTGAGAAGAATGATGTTGATTCTTCTAAACTTTTTGATATTGGTTTAAGATACAAGACTCCTCCATTGTCATCTCAAGAACCATTTACCCCAATTTATCCTGTGAATACCCTCCTTCTACTGTTAATGCTCTTCTGTCTTTGAAGACACCTATCTTTGAGAATACTTTTGATGTGATGAAGTTGTATGAGAGGAAGATCAAGAAGTTGTGATAAAAAGTAAGGAAAGTGATGAGTTGAAGAATAAAGATGTTGATGACCATGTTGAAGATGTTGATGACCAAGCTGAAGGTGTTGAGGAGGAAAAAACTGAAATTGAAGAGTATGTACTAATTTTTTTATTTTGTTTGAGTAATATTCATGTTTCAGTTAGTAATATTCATTCTTTAATTACTAATATTCATTGTTTAGTTACTAATATTCATTGTCTGTTATAGGGATTTTGGTCGGCCTAAGAGATCTAATCAAGTTCCTATTAAGTTTGGATCACCTTTCATGATTAGATTCAATGATTTGTTTAAAAATTTGGAGACCAAGCAATCTTTAATTTCAGATTATGCATTTAGTGATGGAGATCCTCTGTAAGTTTTTATTTTTAATATTTATTCAACATTTTATATGTAATATTTGTTTTTCAATGTATAATATTCAATTGTTTTGATATAATATTTATTTCTGTCAATTTTAGTGAACCTCTTTACTTTGATGGTGAAAATAGCATCAATAGGTCTGAGATGCATACCATGGTTGCTTCTGAGAAAGTTATGAATTGTGTCATTGATTCTTGGATTAAGTGTTTGAATGTTGGATTGAAGAGTGAAAAAGAGAAGCCAAAAGATAAAGTTTACTTTTCTTTAACTCTTGTGGTATGTAACATTTGTTCATAATTTTGTTCTATTGTTATGCTAATTTGTATTGATGTTATTATCAATTTTTTTTGTTTTTTGTAGTTGTTGTATTGTTCAAATGAGATTCTTAAATCTGATGTTAGTGATCAAACCAAATTGGAAGCTTCTATNATGGAAGCTTATATCAATAAAATAAAAGATGAGTTGAAGATGTATAAAATCAAGAATCTTTCTGCTGTTAAAAAGGTTAGTATATTCATTTTTATTTTATATAATATTCATTATGTTATACATAATATTCACTCTTTTGCTGTTATTATTTTTCCCAGTTCTATTTCCCCATTTGGTGTGCAGAGCACTTTTATTTCATGTGTGTTTGCATAGATGACTTTGCTATCAAAATTGTTGACAATAGAAAATTGGTAAAAGGTGTATCAGTGAAGAACAAATATGGTGACACACCTGCCAAAGTGATAACATTCTTATTTTTTTTTCTTCATAATATTCACTTAGCTTTTATATGTTATTCAACTTTAGTAATGTAATATTCTGTTGTATTTGTAGCTTATATGCTTGCTAAACTTATGAAATGCAAGGGTGGAGTTGAGTATAGCAACTCAATAGTAAAGTTTAATGTAAAATTGGTAACAATGAGTTGGAGAAACAGAACTGATATTNTGAACTGATATTTTCAACTGTGGAGTTTATTTGATGCATCACGTTGAGAAATATGATGGGGAAGATCAAGATTTTGATTGTGATTTCAGATTCAATGATGTTGTAAGTTTTTAACTTATATTCATTTTTTCAATATGTAATATTCAATTTATTGTGCATAATATTTTCTTTGTTTTTCATTGTATTTCAGGAAGAGGCTTTGTTGAAGTTGAGAGTGCGGATTTGCTTTGAACTTCTATTACATAGAGACAATAAATACAAGTCTGTTGTGATGGTTAAAGCAAGGAAAAGATAATTAGCTAGTTTGAAAAGTATGATGTATGTAGTTTTATTTTGAAAGATATTTCTCTAATCATTTGATCTAGGTATTGGTTTTAGCTTGATTTAAAAATTTGATCATTGATTTAGTTATATAATATTAGATTTTAAGTACATATTTAATTGAAAAAGATGATGGTTGTACATATTTGGTTTTATATATATGTTAAAAACAAATTTGCATATAATACAATGTGATATTCAACTGATGTAATTTAATATTTGCTAGATTATATGTACTATTCAAATTTTAGGTTATTATTATTTTAAAGATTATGCAAGTATTTGAACAAAAGTGTAACATTGAAACTTGAACATAGATTTTTTATAATAGTGTAAGATTCATTGAAACAAAAATATTCCTCAAAAATTTAATTTTCATTCAAATACAAAATTTTGAGTTCTAGTTACATCATTTTTGAGTATTAAAATAGGAAAATAAAGTATGAAAATATGGATCCACTCTATCTACTTCCTTTGAGAAGTTTGATGGATTGTTTGCAACTCTTTGATTTAAATTGTTGCTGGTATTTGTTGGCATTTGATTACTTCTTTGATTAAACCCCTGAAGAGAAAAAATACTATTAGTAAATATTCAATGTAGTGAATGTAGTATTCAATTTGTCAAAACTTAATATTTATTATATACCTCATTAAAATTATGCAGAGCAATTGAACTTGGAATATGTGAACCTGTTGTTCTTTGATTGTTTTGTGTTTGGGTATTCGTTTGGACATTATTAATCTCCTGAAAATGGTATATATATATATTAGTGATATTCATTATTTGTAATGTAGTATTCATTTTTATTAAATATAATATTTCCACTACCTTAGTATTGTTTTGCACAGGAGTAGCAGTTGGTGGTACTTGGTAGCATGCTTGTCTCTATCTTTGATTATACCCCTGAAAATAAATAAACATTTACATAAGTTATATTCATCTCATTCTGGGAAATATTTATTTTTATCAAATCATTCAAATGTAAAATTCACAATATATGACTTACTTTTTGCATAGGAATAGGACTTGGAATTTGTGAATTTAGCTTGGGAATATTATTATTAGCTTGAGTGTCAGAGTTTCTTTTAACATTCTGAAAATAAAGAATAAAAAAAATGTTAGAGATAATATTCATATTTATTATTTAATATTCAATATATAATATTTAATGTTCAGTACCTGATTCGCAGTTTTAGTTTTTGTATTAATCTTCTTCTTTGCATTTGATAATGATTTATTTGCTTGTTGATTTGGTTGGACTTGGCATATTAGACCTGAATTTGAAACTGTTGGATGGATGAAGGCCATTGCATGTGGATCATAATGCTGAAAAATAATATGTAGTTATTTTTGACTGTATATGAAATATTCAATTGATTTGTACTTAATATTCAAGAAAGCAATATATAATATATTACCTGAACTGATATTTGAGCCTTTTTCTTTGTTTCATCAACATAAATTCCAACTCTCTTTTTCCAAGATTTTGCTTGGTTTATTGCTTTTTCAAGTGCTCCCTTTGGCCTGATATTTTTTTCATATTTCCTCTTTGTCACAGGTGGATCTTGCAATTTACATATGACCTTGATTGTATGATAACATTTAAAATGTATTATTCATATCATTATTATTACCTTTATTGATAGTTCAGAGATATCAATGATATCTTTGTCCAATTTTTTTTCAAAATCTATAGCTCCTCTCATGCTTTCAATTCTTTCCTTCCGCAACTTTAAATCAGCATTAATCTCATCTCTGCATATTTGTATATGTTGAGTTGAAGTAATCAAGTAGACAAGGAATCTTAATGTCTGAGCTCTCCAAACAGAAGCTTGAACAATTTTGTTTGAGTCACAATTATGTTCTTCAACATTGGAACTGATTGTTGTCTTGCACCATTATCTCTTCAATATGTATTGTGGAGGAATTTTCTTGACATTGTGTATATGGTAAATACGAAGTGCATGAAAGCAAAAAGTTCCTGTTACATTTCACATCACATATATTAATATTCATTATGCAAGTCATAATATTTATGATATAAAAAGATAATATTCATAATTAGACAATATAATATTCAACTTACCTATTTCTGTGAAGGATTTGCATGTACATTTAATTTCACCTGTAGATTTGTCAAAGCCAACTTGGTGTTTGATGTGATCCACATTTGGCCTCCAAACATAATAGTAAAGAAGTGGATAATCATCTTTACTCATCTCATTGTTATATGTTGTACCCTTGACAAATTCTTCTTCATAAACTTTGTATAATTCACCTGTGTATATTTCACGAGCATGTTCTAGTATGCTAATATTTGCATAAGCCAAATGCCTATTTCCTGTTATGCATCTAAAATCTTCTCCATTTTNTCTATCTCTGTGAAGGATTTGCATGTACATTTAATTTCACCTGTAGATTTGTCAAAGCCAACTTGGTGTTTGATGTGATCCACATTTGGCCTCCAAACATAATAGTAAAGAAGTGGATAATCATCTTTACTCATCTCATTGTTATATGTTGTACCCTTGACAAATTCTTCTTCATAAACTTTGTATAATTCACCTGTGTATATTTCACGAGCATGTTCTAGTATGCTAATATTTGCATAAGCCAAATGCCTATTTCCTGTTATGCATCTAAAATCTTCTCCATTTTCTTTGCTTCTCCACTCAAAAATTACATCAAGAAAGGTGTTATAGAAGTCACACAATCCTTGAGTCTTTGTTAGTCTTTTTGAAACAGACTTATTAGTTGATTCACTTCTTTGTGAAGATAGTATTCCACCAGAAAAATAATCTTTTGTAAATAATCTTATGCAGATCCTTCAACCAATCATTGTCAGCACAATTGTATTCAACAAGCATTCTGTTTTCAAAATAAAAAGAATAATGCATATCATTCTTCTACTAATGAATATTACATTTTATATACTAAATATTACTCATCTGTTATTGAATATTATATTTTATACTATTATAAATTATTAACTAAATATTAAAAGTCAATAGAATGAATATTACATATGAATAAAATGAATATTGAGTTAGATTACGAAAATACCTCAGCCAATAGTGGTTAAATTCATCAACAGTGTCACAGTACTTGAGCAAGTAGTTGAAAAGGTCATTGAATCCTTCATAAGCTCTGAGGTGAGGTATGTTGTTCAGTGAGTTTTTTCCAATATGCCATGTACATAGCCTATGGCATATTGTTGGGGCGAATACTATTGAAATAGCAGCAGCCATTGCAGTTGATTGATCTGTCATAATTGTTGTTGGTTGCTTTCCACCATTTGAACTAAGAAATGATTCAAACAACCAAATGAAGTTTTCTATCTTTTCATTGAAGAGAAAACCTATACCAAACATGACATTGGCGTTATAATTATTCACTCCAACAAATGGCGCACATATCATGCCATACTTGTTAGTTCTATATGTAGTGTCAAATACTAAAAGATCTCCAAAAGCTTCATAGTCTCGTTTCATTTTTCCATCTCTCCAAAAAAAGCTTATCAACGTGTCATCATCAGCAAGTTCAAACTCATAAAAGAAGTCTTTCTCTTTAGCTTGCCTGCATAGTATAATATTCATGATATAATTAACAAAATTCATTTTTTATCATGTAATATTCATTATATGGTTCGTTATATTCATAAGCTAGTGTATGATATATTTATTGAATATAAGATATATATTTAATATGCATAATATTCTGTTGTGATATACAAAATATTCATTTTAATATAGATAGTATTCAAGAACACATTACCTTTGTGCAAAATATTTGATTAATTGTCTGCAATCACTTCCATCAAGATGATCTGCCTTTTCTGCTGCTAATTTATTATACGCATCTCTTGGACTGAATCATACCATTGGAGAACCTCCTGCTTCTTTTTTCATTACTCTTAGTGCATCTGAAACATGAACTCCACTTGCTTTTAATGTGCTGATGAATTTGAGTTGCTCATCTGTTATATTTCTCTGAGATCTTAGGAGATGTCCTTTTTCAATTGGAATCATAACATGGTTATGTCTCACACAAGTCCAATCACCGTCTTTTTCAATGTGAAATTGAACGAATGCTCCACAATTTGTTCTGGTATTTAACTTATCATAAGTTCTTGGTCTCTTGTGTGTATCATCTTTTGTTCCAGCATTTGAGCATACATATCTTCTCATTGTTCAGCTTCCATCTTTTCGAGTCCTAGTTTTATCTTTTCTGATGCTAAATCCTTTTCTAAATGCATATTTGTTGTACAAATCAAAACCTTCTTCGTCGTTATTTACTATCATGCTGAGTAATTCCGATTTTTCAGCTTTCTTAACTATCATTTGAATTTGTGTACCTGCAAAAGTTAATATTTATGAGTTAATAAGCTAATATTCATATTTCTAAATGTAATATTCAATATCTGAATAACTAAGCTATATATGAGCAATGAATATTATGTAAATATTACAACAAAATTCATAATAAAAAAATTAGGTTAAATGAATACACTGAATATTATTCATAAAACTATGAATATTATACCAATATTCATAGTCATAATCCTATTACAGCAAAATTCATATTCAAAAATTAGGTTAAATGAATACAACGAATATTATTCATAAAACTATCAATATTACACCAATATTCATATAGTTAGAATCCTATTATAGCAAAATTCATATTCACAAATTAGGTTAAATGAATAAATGAATATTATTCATAAAATTATGGATATTACAGCAATATTCATAGTCAGAATCCTAAAACATGCATAATTTCATCAAACTAATTTCATGAAACAAACATTTCATGGGAGTATATTTGCTAATTGTACTCATGGGAGTATGGTAAAAAGGATTGTTGTTATGATATCTAAATCACTAATCGTAAATTACGTACTTCCTCAGTTTCTAAATATTTACACTTTGACTTTTACAACTTTCAATTCACGTCTTTAAATATCAATTCAATCGTTATACTTTATAAAAAATGATGTAAAAAAACTTTATGTTGAGACAATCTAACAAGATCTCGTATAACTATATTTTTCATACGTACCATAAACAATTAAACATATTTCATGTTAAAGTTTTTATCTTCTTGTACCATGAATTCCAAACGTAAAGAGCATTTAGCGAGAAGAGAGTAGTATATATATTCAATTTATTTTTTCGAGTACTGGTATCTTGAATGACATTTTAGTAAATAAAATGACAAAAATGAATCCCAAAACACTCTATCTTACCCTTCACTATGCTCATTCTTCTATATTTACATTGAATTGCAACCATTTGAGATGCTAACACTTTTCCTTCTTAGAGGTATGTTCCTTTTGTAAGACAAGAACTAAACTTAAAAAGCTGAAACGATTAAAATGGATTGAATATTTTAAAAAATACACATTTAATGTTGCAGAACAGTTTTACTACATACAATTATTTTAATTAAAATGCACCTTTTTAAGTGATTACCCAATTTAATATAACCAGTAAAAAATCGTTCTCACAATTCTTATACATACAAATAAGGACTAATGATTTCCGCACTCCCATAATCCTATTGTAAATTATTACTTCCGTATATTCTATATTTAAAAAAATAAAAACCAATAGTAGAGTAAAGTTTTTAAAAAAGGGCCGAAATCAAATAGGGGCAGTCAAGAAGTTTAAACTTCCCAAGTCAAAATTGAAGTGACAATTGGGACTTGAGAAGTTGGGAGCACATCAGCAACGAATGCAACACTGAACACTGCGTTCGTCATTAAAACCCCCCAAATACTTTCATTCTTAAACCCTAATAATGATTTAAACCTTCGCGCTTCTTCCAAATCACTTCAATTCCATTTCTTAATCTTCTTCGAACTAATTATTCCCTGTAATTCCACCTTTTCAACTTATTTCTTCTCAAGGTATTCAATTCATCATTGAGTTAATTTCAATTTTCAATTTATTGCACTTTTAACATTATTTTGCTTCAAATTAGGGTTTCTGAACTCAAATTCATCTTCAGTTTATCATTAATTTAGTAACTTATTTTGATTTTATTGCAATTTTACTGTTTTGCAGTTGAGAAAAAAGAGATGGTGACAAAATCAAGAGTTGGAATGGAGGTGCCTTTCATTGCCAGTGATTCCCTCAAGTGGGTTGAGGCGTCTGTTCCTGATACATTTGCACCGGTATCGGGTTCTCGGTCTATTGCTCCACCTACCAAAGATTGCGCCTCGTGTTCGGTTGTCGGAACTCCTCCCACCTACCTTATTTGGTATGTTATCGCCTTTGTTTTCGGTGTCGTTTGGTGTTTTTGTAATTTGTTACTAGTTAGGGAATGCTGAATGATGGTTTGCAAGGTTTTTATTGTTGATGATTGATGTTGAATGGTAGTTTTGGTTGCGTATCGGCTACTCTTTTGTATTGTCGTGTTCTTTTATGTCTATATATGGCGCGGTTTAAACCATATTATAGGTCAACAGTTGATGGCAATTTCGTTAACTGGTGTTTTGTATGTAAAGTTAATATGCTCGTAATTGTTAAACCGTGTGGTGTAATGCGTGTATAATTGTGATGATCTTTCCTATAAGGTAGACTGTTATTAGTAACTAAAATTGTAGCTTTAATTAGTATTGTTTTTTCTTTGAATGTTAGTGTGACGATATGATGATGTTATTTTGCTTTATATGGATTAGTGATGTTGAAGTTTGCAAGTTACTATGTATTTAACATCTATTTACGCTTTTGATAGGCGTATTTGTGAGAGGTTGCCGCATGCTATCGAAATATTGGAGCTTAATGCGAGTAAAGACATCCCTAGGGTTGGATTACGCATCCTTTTCCCCGAGGCCTTGTCTTCTTTTGCTTTTATTTGCAAAAATGAGGTTCGTGGCTTTCTTATATATGCATAATTTCACGGTTCTTGTTGTGATTTGATTTGCCAAGCCTTCATATACTTGTAAACAGATAACTTCTGCTTATGGCAATGTGTACCTGCTCTATGTCTTGTCCACCACCGGCATTGCTTATCTTCTCCGACTCAAAAATATTTCTGCTTATGCTTCTTCTTTTGTAATCCCATCCAATGAGATTACGTACTTTGATACAAATGTCTCTTCTGACTGTTCACCCATAACTGCCGCTACTGCAACAGCGGGCTGTTTTATTATTGGGAGAGATGATGGTTCGGTCACTTGTATCAAACTTGGGGTGCTTGATGAAAATTCTCCTGGTACAGTTTTCTTTACTCCATGTCCAAATTTTAATAAATTCTGCAGTTTTGAATTCCTCATTTCTCCACTCCTAAATAGTAGTGTACATTTTGATTTCAAGGTTTCATGCATGATTTTCGGGATGAGGCAGCTTTGACTCGCTTATGGGGTTTAATGTCCAGGTTTTTTTTTTTTCTGCTACATCTTTACCTTGTTAATAACGTTATCTGGTAATTTTTGAAAGTTGAATTAGCTGACCTAAAAAATTTCTACTAAGCTAGGTCTATAAGCCCAACGGTAAACTTTAAAAGAATGATGGAATGGTAGTTGCCTCTGACATTACTTCTATGGTACATCATGAATCTAAAAGGTAATTCATGTTGATTTTTTGAATAAATTGCAGAAGCAGGTTAGCTGGGTCTGTGAAGGATTTAGTGATCAAAGATATTCATGGCAAAAAAGTTTTGTTTGTGCTTCATTCTGATGGAAGTATACGAGCTTGGGATCTTCTCCGTCATGGAAAGCTTTTTAGTCAATCTTTAAGTAGTCCAGGTATGCTATGAAAATTTTACAGCTATCATTTTGCTATGAAAAATTCCCCATCCCCCCTTCCCCGATAATTTTTTCTTTGGGTTGCTTTGGAGTAGTGAATTGTGTATCATTTTGCCAATCATACCTCTATACCTAAGCCTCACTTGCTGAGGATATTATGTCTTCCTTAGACCTTTGACTAATTTTTGCATGCCTTATAAAAAATTTCTTTGTGTCTCTTTCCACATGGTCTCTCTTGCCGTTGCTGAGACTTTTTAACCTTACTGAACCTGTTGCTATCAAGATCCTCCTTTAATATATTTTTTTTATTTGAGTGTGTGTTTGTTCCGTCTCCACTGTCTTTATCATTTCATTAACACATTGTTGTGAAGTTTTTGGGTAAGTGACCCTCTGAGGCTAACTGCTTTGGCCTCCCAAGATTTTAAGAATGTCCAATATTAGGATCCTCAACTTAATGTTGGTTGTTTGTGTCACGTCTTTGATAAGAGCACCTTTTTTTTTGCTGGAAGTGGGGGTAATAGTATTGGGGAGAACTGAATATGATGGTTGAGTGATTCAAATAGTCGATTGTAGTAACATGGCTTGCTATCATGTTTTTGTTCTTTTCAGGAACTACTTTCTTACAGCTGTGGGTTGGTCCTGCTGATGTCAACACACATTCAATTCTTCTGGCAATCATGTACACACAATCCATGGTATGTACTTCTGTTGTGTAAGAGGCATAGCTTGCCTACAGATTGTGAGTGTGCATTTGAAATTTTATGATTCTCTCATTCTCTGTTATCTTTTTTTTTTTACCATACATTTGGTTTCATTCTTGACAAAAATTTACATTTATTTGAATTGTGAAGGGAGTGAACACTCAAGGAATTGGTATATGTAGCCTTGATTTTCTTCCTGGAGAGAGGTACAATTTGTCACTTGGCTCATCAATGCAGTATATCCCTTTGTCTCAGGTAATGATGTTCTCTCATATTTTTATTCTAGGAATATAATGCCAGTGCATATTCTGGCTGTCATTTGTTACAAGATTTGCTACTCTCCTTTATGAACCAAATGATTTGTGTCTAAAAGAAAACTACTCTCTTTTTTAGGGGAAGTTGATTGATGTAAAATTGTTACCAAATAAGATATGGATTCTTAAGGAAGATGGGTTGCTGGAGCAGGATTTGCTTTCTCCAAATGTTGATGCGTAAGTGGTATTTGGGTATTAATTGTTCAGTTGGTGATGAAACTTTCTTTCTCTTAAACTATTAGGCTGATATTAAGTGTGTACATATATGTATGATAGCAGCAATTAGATGTCTTCTCTGTTTCTGGCCTAGCTTTTATATACAAGCAAAGAACAATAAATATAGTGAAATGAAGCATCAAAATTCAGAACCCTCTTTTTTTATTATATTTAGATCTCAAAGTTATTTCAGACTTTAGAAAAAAATGGGAAAATGAAAGCTAGTAACCTTCCTCGAGATACTGCAGTTTGGGGATAGATAGCTTTTGAGTTTTGCTGCGTCATTTTGCAATATAAGACTAATGGCTAATAGAATTGTCTAATAAAAAAAAACAAATAGAGCTCTGTGAAACTGAATGTTCGCATCGAATAAGAAACAATCCTGCATAGAGTTTTTATCAATTTTGTCTTTGGATTCAGGATATCTGGATTCTATAATTTTTAATGCAAAATGCAATGAATGTAGTTTCTAACTGTATTTAATTTTTCTACGTAAATTAGAAGTCATACAAGAAGCAATGAATTAATTTGAGGCTTTTATGTATTTTTCTTATCCTCACCTTTTCGCCATTTATCATTCCAGCAGTACTTTAAATGGAGTGCTATATCCACTCTTCATTTAGTTCCTCAAATAATGTGCATAAATTGTGAGTGATCCACATTTAGAAAGAGAGGAATTACCTTGAGTATACAGTACTCAAGCTCTAACTTAAAATGGCAGTGGTGTTAAAATTTCTTTGTTTATGTACTGTAAAAGGAGAGTGAAGCGCATGCTTTCCAAATGTGTTGTAGTTATTTGGATTTGTTATAATAATATAGGTCTTCTAGAGGGTGGACAACATACTTCGAGATATTCTGTAGTTTCCATGAAGGTATCACGAGTATCACATTCACTTATATGGATACTTTTGAGCAGGGGAAAAGAGCATTGTTACTCTCTGCAGGAAGATTTCATTGCTGAGAAATTGTTCCAGAATTCTGAACATTCCCTGGATGATCTTTACCAAACCACCTGCTCAGTCTTTTCGTCGTCAAAGGTATTATATTATATTTTGGAAGATGTTTCTTATGTCTGCTATTTTGCTGTTAGTTCGAGTGGTAGTTACTGTTCAACCCTTTTTGTGCATTCCATTCAGTAGAAGTATATCTAGACTCTTGTCTTTATCTGGAGTCGCCTCTGTACTGACAAATGCCCTATTTTAAAGAACTTTTCTACCATGCTACTGCACTTCGCATTAGAAGCATGTGTGCTTTCCATGGAATTGTTCCATTGGGCTGGTGCTGTGTTTAGTTACTTTTCCCTGTTGGTTTCAAATACATCTGCAGCTTTTTCATGGTTTTTGCCTTTCCGTACTTCTTTTTGAGCTTTAGCATCTTTTTGTGTTATTCTTAGTGGAACAATGAAGTGATGTTTTTCTGATTTGTCAAAGCGCATTGCAAGTGCTGTGAAATGCTACAAAATTTAATAACAGCTTTTGGGACACCTCTTTCATTCTCTGACTGCTGTGATCAGTTTTTCAGTGTCATAGTCACCCCTACTTTTTATGGCCGCAGATTAGTATATCAGCATGGTTGTTAGCTGTTATCTTCTTGTGCACCTTTTGTAGTAGTGAAAAGGAAAAATTGAGACTCAAAACCAAAAATTGTATTCACTGGCCATTCAACAGTCTGTTATCCGATACAGTTATCCATACTTAGTAGAGGTGAAATTTGGAAGACACCATAAGCTGGGTGCTTTAGAGCATTTTCTCAATCTTAACAAAAGCAGCTCGACTTGAAAAGGTTACTTATATTTAAGTTGATTTTCTCTTCCCTTTTGTAAACTAGAGTCTCATGTTTATGGCTGATATGTGGTAAGTGTGCTTAGATCGTAGAGTTGTAGTTCTCGTTATTTTCTGATGGTTTTTTTAATAGCTGGATTTAATCTGGGTTGAAAAAAGATTCTCATGTAAAAGATAACTCTGTGCTTTTACCCTTCCATTCCAAATGATTTTTCTTCCTTTTGTTTTAAAAAGTAAGAACGTGTTGATTAAAAGTGAATCTTTTTTGTGTTCTCGATTAATTTTGTGTCTCATCGATAATGTAGATATGTCCTTATAGCAGTTGTTAGTTATCTGTTGATGTTTGTTTTTTGTTGTTGTAGCTGTATCGTTAGAAGCAGCTGTTTGATTACATGTGAACTATAGAATGTAGTAAAGCATCTTTCTGATTTATGGCTTATGTGAACGTAATCTGGTCTGGTGCTATGTATATTGCTCAGTGCTTTTTTATTATATGCAGGTGCAAATCATTGGATTTGTTTCATCTATATTCTTACGCAGGCTACTGCAGCCAGGGGTGTATAATAGCAGTGTCTTGCGGTTAACGCTAGAGGATTATGACAAGCGCTGGACAGATATTGAGTTTCAGGCGTTGACCATCGATGAATTGAGCAGAGAAATCCTGCTGATAATTGAACATGAGGTTCTTATACCATCCCATGTTTCTATCTAAAAATTACCTTTGTCTAGTTTATCGATTTGTGGAGGGTCAGATACAATTTACTACTTTACCTAATGAATTTTGTTCTGTAATAGGCCATCAGTGGAAGCTCACTTTCAGCTTTAAAATGTTGGAAAGTTTTTTGTTCACGATATTATGATCAATGGTGCAAGAGCAATACACCGTTCAATTTGCTTGTTGATTCAAGTAGTGGAGCTGTTGGATTGATTAGACAAAATTCTGTATCTTTGTTTCGTTCTTTACAAGATATCGAATTGCTTGCATATGGTTGGTTCTCTATATTCTTCTCCCATGTAATTTCCCCCTAACATAAACTATTTGTTTTCTTATACTGCATACTTTCCCTCTCTTTAATTAGTTTCTCTTTGTCCTGTCTATTAATGTATTCGCTTTTGGTATAAACGACTATTAATTTCATTCTTCTGCTAGGCACTTTTAACGAGCTTGAAGATTTTCCTAAGCTTGGGTTTGATGCATCAAGCAATGATCGTCAGGATGGGATTCTATTCGAAGTGCTCCGTTGCTCTAGTCTTTTAAGCCAGCGACTAGGCCCAGCTATTTCACCAATTGTCTATGAATCTGTGATTGGTGTACCATTGATCTCACCAGAGAATTTACTGCCTCGCTTGCTGAATACTGTGAAGTATGGTTATAATGCATCTGTATCAGCATCAAACGTATCAGAACTGGGAGCTGATTTTCTTTGGAAAAAGGAGCTTTCGGAGCACAAAAGGTTGAGAAAATTTACGATGGATGCTCTATTATCAATTCATAGTTTATGTGAAAAGGCTAGTGGATGGTGTGAAGTTTTGAATGTCATAGAGGGATATTTGACTCTTCTAGTACCTCGAAAGCCCACTGAAAATCTGGATTCAGATATGGTATTGAGCGCCAATACATCCATCATAGTTCAGGCCACCTCACAAGTTGCTGAAATGATGTTCGAGTCAGCATTGAATGTACTTCTGTTCTTAAGCTACGTTTTAGACATCAGTGGCCAGGTAAATGGAGCTATTCGTCCCTATTACCAGTATACTACTTGTTCAGTTGTTCCTACAAAATTCTATATGTGATCCAACATGTTAAGTTGTGCTATTATGGAGTGCCCCTAAGGTTAAAAGAAAAATTCTATTGGACGACAATTACACCTGAATTACTTTATGGATCTGAAGGTTGGGCTGTTAAGAAGGTGCTTTTTATGAAGATGTGCGTATCTTGAGATGGTGCGTGGGAACACCTTGAAAGATTGCATAACGAATGTAGAGTTTCTGACAAAAGACAGACACAAAGTTGTGGATAAGATAATGGAGAAATAGCTATGTTGGTTTGAACGCTGACTTAAAATTGAACCCTTAAGAAGGATGGAGGACTGGGATGATGAGATTCTTAAGAGAGGTCGAGGGAGATCGAAGATTTCTGGGATGGAAGGAGGTGAAAAAATACATGTGGAAAATGGATTTACAACTGCATGCAGTTTTTTCTAGAAATGAATGGAGGAGAAAGATTTATGTGGATGACCACATAAACAAAGTATTTTGTTCATACAGCCGATCCCATCCTTTCAGGATTAAGACTTTGACTCTGTTTGTTTGTCTAGTTTGGTTGACCAATTAGTAGATTTTTCAATACTTCCTCTTGTTGAGGATTTAGCTTCTTGGAGGCAGTTTTTAAATACTTTTGATCCCTTCCCCCTGCTTACTCCAGAATAAGGAGTTTATTTTTCCAGTTCAATTAAATCTGAGAAATCCTAATGTTGCATGTTGTAGGTTCATATGCTGCCTGATGATATGTCTAAAATTCAACTTGAACTTATTCCTATGATTCATGAAATTATTGCTGAGTGGCTTATCATCCATTTCCTGGCCACCATGCCTTCAGAATCTCATTCAGCAGGAGATTTCAGCTCTCAATTGTCGTCATTAAAGATAGGTATGGTTATGATTTTTTATACTATGTTGATTGTGATAGATTGGGCGTAGTTATCTATAAGTAAATTAAATGTTACCCTTTTGTTTTGCATTTTCTATTTGAGCGATCAAAATTTTCGAGGCGTTTGAGAAGTGGGTGTTAGTTGTATTGATGAAGGAGAAGACGACCTACATCTTTTTACTAACTGGAATGTAGGCCACTCTCCCCTTCCCCAGTGCCCCTCTTCTCACCTTTCCTCCAAAACCCCTTCCCATCCAGTCATACCCCAACATAGTAAGGAGAGAGTATGATCAATGGGTACTTGGGTACACCTTTCCTGTCAGTTAGGCTATAGCCATTTTTCCTCTGATTGTTACCTTCATTGGTAACCCGGCAAGGTATCTAAATTACTCAAAGTTAGGATGTGGGAGAAGGATAAGCTTTTTCCTTTTCATTTATCCACTTTTATTTTATTTTATTAATCATCTTTAGTGATGTATATGCAAGAAAAATGAAGTAGCCATTTTGAGATCTTTTTATATCCAATTCAATGTGTACTAATAACTACTCCCTCCATTCCCATTTGTTTCGTTTTGACCGGCACACATGCCAATGTACTTGTTTGACCTTAAATATCTTTTGTTGTGTATATGTAAAAATTATAATAATTGGATATTAATAAGGAATTCATTGAGATGAATCAAACAAGACCCCATATGACTATATTATGTTTTATATTTTGAAAGCAATTTAAAAGATTCTCTCATCTTATGAATAATGTCAAGATTCCAAACGTATCAAACATTTAGAAACGGAGGGAGTAATATATTAATATGTTCTAAAGCAACATGTTCTAATTTATATCCAATTCTTTATGGGTTGTGAAACTATGAAGCCAAATGGGTGTAAATATGAATTGATGAGCAAATCAAAATCTTTAATTGCAGTTTTTAATCATTTTTAACACTTGTGCTAAAAGTAAAACAAATTGGAAACTCAAATAGCCTCGAGGGCATTGGGCATCAATATTGACATTGAATCAATAATTTAATTTGTGAAGAACGATGCTTTCAGAGTAAGATTAAGACCATATTGGTCCTGAAAAGCGATTAGAAATAGTTTAGTGGATGTGATCACATCTCACACCGATGAGTTTTGACTCTTCATCATGTAATTTTGCTGCTTAACAAAGAAATTGCACCTTTGTTGGACGTTTCTTTGTTGTTTGGAAGTCTTGGATGCAACATGGCTGAACAATCCTAGTTATGCCCTTTCTATTTCAGAATTTTGTTAATGTTTAATAGGTGAGGACATTATTACTGCTAAACTATGAATTTTGTTTGAAAAATAGTTTTATCTTGTATAGTCAATTAGACATTTTGACCTATGGTTGGAAGAGGATATTTTATAGATTACTGTTATCCTTATTTATCTTGCATCCTCTTTTGGCATACAGCTAGTGACAATGGTAAAACCTCATGGACTGCTAAGCTTGGTTCAATTGACTTTACCTTGGCCTTCATTCTGGCATTGGATGCTCACAGTTCATCTGAGGGGTGGAGTGCTCAGTCTTTGGGTTGTCTTCCTAATCCAGGAAGCTTCACAAATTTAGTACAGCAATTCAGTGGCTGGCTAGTTTTTGGCACGTCAGAAACACCTTTACATTTTTTCGGGCATTCAACTGAGATTGCTCTGAGGCTCCTGAGGCATGGCCAGTATAATGCTGCTGAGGTTCGTGTTTTCTTTGATTATTATGTTTTATTTAGGGAGTCATAACTGTAAATATGTTCAGCTAGAATTGGCTGATTCTTTTACTACATTTCTCTGGTAACAGAATTTGCTTATGATTGTTGATGCACATTGGAGAAACGAAAAGTTATCATCAAGCATTCAAAACAGTGATGGGCAGTGGTGTGTGCTACATCATCTTCGAGGATGTTCTCTTCTTGCTCAGGCTCAATGTGGATCACTTGGACCTTCAAAGGAGAAAAAGATTTGTGAAGCCATGAGATGCTTCTTTAGGTAAGATATTGTATGTATTTAGACATGAGATGCTTCTTGTTCTTCAGATTGCCTTGGATCCTAGGACTCTTTAAATCTATCTACGTAATATACCTTATTGGAGAATTTGGTTAACGAGTTCTTCAAAATACATACTAGTTATTAATTGTTTGAATGAGATGTAGATTGAAATCATAGAGGGCTAAATGGCTCTAGCGGCTAAGATGCTAAAGAAAAAAGGATTTTCCCCCCTTTGTATTTTCCATTTAGTTTACTTGTTATTGTTTTACGAAGCCTGTAGGAATGGGATGGCCTATGATATCTGTATACTTTTTCCTTAGATTCAGAAGCATATTAAGATTAGGTATTTCCCTGCAAATATATAAAAGTAAAAGGACAGGATTTACCTGGTTATAGAAGTGAAGTATTGTAGTTCTGGAAGTCATGCATTGATTGTAATATCAAATAGTCTGTTGCTTCCTTGTCTTTGTGATTCCAGTTCCTGTTGCTTGCTTGTATGTGTATATTGTTGCTAGTCTCTGTTTGTGGTTGCTGGACAATTATACTCCAGTAAGTGCTGTATTGTTTTGTACACGTCTACAAATTGTTCGTGTTGAGTAATGAAGTAATCATGCTTCATAGTTGATTGAAAATTCCCTGTTTTCAGGGCTGCATCTGGAAAGGGGGCTGCCCATGCACTGCAGAAATTGCCATATGAAGCTGGATTGGCACATTTGGGTACTTGTAAGTAGCCAAAGATTTTTGCCGAGCCTGAGTAATCCCCCTCCCCCCCCCCC